>VZTI01002763.1:429108-463550 GCA_013397865.1 Struthidea cinerea
TTTTTCTCAGTGTAGTGGTTGTTGCAGTTATGTTGTATTAACAAACAACTGGGAGTAGGTACTGCTTTGTTCTCAGTGGATACCAGAAGTCCCCCCAATCCATTTGGAAGTCCCTTATCAAAACAGGCCATGAAATTGGCCTTATTCTCTGTCCTCCAACAAGATGCAATGCAAGAAGTGAAAAAGTGTCATGGGAGGTAGGATCCCATAACTCAGATATGTAACTGGGGATTGTTGACTTCTATTCTAGCAGTTCATGGTGATATAACTACAAAGAATGAATACTATTTTTTGACCATTCATTTGTCACAGAAATATACCAAAATTATTCTAACAAAAAAAGCATTGTACCACATGTAAACACAAAGCTAAGCTAAAGCTAAAACAATTGGGGCAATAGCCAGCTCTAGTTGCCTTGAGGGCTGCTAGCAATGAGAGGGCTCCACTTGGACCCTGTAAGGCTGCAGAGTCTGACATTATCAGAAGGCTCTGTCATATTTTGTACTTGGCTTCTAACACTGAAGTCAAAGTAATGGAAAAAGTCACACTACATTTTTCCTACTGTTAAATCACCTGTAATTCATATCTTTTAAACTACCTTGCAGTCCTTAACTTTTTGAAGTACAAAATCGTACAAAACACTGTTTAAATTTTTTACTCTCTTACATATCTCCTGTAAGATTTTACATTACAAGTAACTAGTAGATTTTATTTTTTGCAAACTCTACTTTTTGGCCTATTTATGAAGGATTGAATAAGAATACATTTGTTTATTTCAGAAAAATTAGGATCTGGTAGGAAACGCCTTTCTTTTCCCACCTCCCCCTGAATCTGATAAAAAGGGCAAAGTGTTGAAATAGCATCCAGACATCTCTCGTCAATTGATGCTTTAGTAACATTTTGATCAATGTGTCTGCCTCTTCATCCAGGAGCTATAGGAGGCAGGAAATTGATAATTGGTGATGCAGTTCAAAAGATCACATGAAACTCTCTGTCACAGAAAAATGAGCACTTCCTGGCTTACTGCTGCTGTGAGATTTGCTTAAGACATATATTCTCAAACTAAATTGCAAAAGGCTTTTTTGTTTGTTTCTTTTCCTTTTCTGTTTTCAAATAGAAGTATTTTTCATGTGTTTGGCCTTGTTCTCTATTGTTTCTCTGGAAGATCTGCTATGTGATAAGCTGGGCACTTTCCTGACAGTGAAGCACCATGGATACACATTAATCCATAAACCTTAATTTACAGGCATTTCCTTAGAAGTGTTGTTGATGTTTATTTGTTATTGACACAACATAGCTGCTTTAGTTATAAACAATTAATGTTGTAACTGCTTAAGTGCTGCACATACTCATTGCAGTTATTCCTTTCTCTTAGATCTCAAATTTTCCTTTAACAACGTTTTTCATACATAAGCCCTAAGCAGACTAATATTTAATTGCTGCACTGTTTACTCTTGATGTTTTGTTCTACTGACTGGAATTATAAAGAGTTAATAAGTCTTTCATTAACTAGAACTATTTTCCATGAATAAAAAACTGACTATATAAAAGTATACAATTTTGGACTTTCATCTTGCATTACACTCAGCTGGCTATTTGAAGGAGATTAGCTAACATGATTTAAATAAGGAATCAGTCCTGGTTACATTAACTTATTGGACATTTTTTATTTTGGATTGTTTTTTTTTTTTTAATTAGGTTGGGGTTTTTTGGTTTGTTTTGGTTTTGGTTTTCTAAGCTGTGCTTTGAAGAATGAAAAGAAAATTAGTTAAAATTTCTTAGAGACTGAGTGGTGATGGAAGGTGTTTTACTGACAATCATTGTCTTAAATTATCTAGTACACAGGGGATTCACATGGGTCACCTCTCAATGTTCAGGTCCCAGTTCAAGATACTACGAAACTGGGACTTGAACACTGAGTGCATGTGTGTGTGTGTAAAAGTATTTAAATATAAGTCATACAATGAAAAGCCTTGCATGCCTACACCTCTGCCTGCACCTGCACCTAGACCTAGACCTAGGCCTGTTTTACTCTAGAAAGTGGCATTACTGGTTTATTTGTCACTGTTCTATTTAAAATTACAATAAATTTAATGTTCTTTAAGTAACCAAAAGGTAGCATGAGTACCAATTAATGCAAGTTCGTTGGAGTACTGCACCATGGATGCCGCTTACTTTTCCTCAAAGACAAAGAAGAAAAGCACAGATAGTTACTGACTTGGGGATGAAGAAAACCAATCTATGCCAAGAACATTTTGCTGTTGGTACTTCGAATCATATAAACTAGAATAACCCTGAGTTGAAAGGGACCCACAAGGACCACCAAGTCCAACTCAGCCCTGCACAGAACATCCCGAAGAATCACACCATGTGTCCAAGGGCATTGTCCAAACACTTTGAGGGCATTGTCCAAACACTTCTTATACTCTGTCAGGCTGACACTGTGACCTCTTCCCTGGGGAACCTGTTCCAGTGCCCAACCAATCTCTGGGTGAAGAACCTTTTCCTGATACTTAACCTAAACCTCCCTTGACTCAGCTTCATGTTTCCTCCAGTCCTGTCACTGGTCACAGTTAAATATCACCTGGGCAATCTGGAAGACAAAGCCAACCCCTAGGTGTTAGTCCATGACAGTGTGAGTTTTTATGCCCATATTTCAAAATTACTTGGAGACAGCCATTGGTTTTAGCACTTTCACATCATGAAACACTTTCACATCATGAAACACCACCTTAGAAGTGAGCCATGGAAACTCCCAGTGGCTTTGTCTACAGAGAAAACCTAGGCGTTCAATTTAGAACAGATAGTTATATTTGGACATAAATGCTGTCCTGTGCTGCTCAGTTGTTTCAGCGTGTTCTTCCTTGAGTTATGTTGTACTCTTGCACTTGGATGTCAATCAGTAGAATTGCTTTCACTGTCTGTTTCATTCCTTTCACAGTTATATAGGCTTGCTCTGCAGTCATAGGGAAGAAATAGACCCTTTCAGAGGATGGTTATTCCTCCTAATTATTTTAGATTGGATGAATCACACTCTGACGGTGTATCTCTGTATTTTTATAAAATTTAAAAAGCCCAAGCATGGGTTTAAAATAGGTTAATAATTAAGCAGCTAAATACATGTGGGATTCACCCCAGTGAAGGTAAAATAAGCCCAGTTAAGGGTCATTATATCTCAAATCTGTTTGGAACCTTGTTGTTATCTGCAGATGGAAAGATTACTTGGGCTACCACATGTCAGGGGGAAGTCGAAATGATCCCACAGACTATATTCTGCAAAAAGATGTGAATGCTAAAAAAATTCATACCTATCAATAAATGCTGTCTTTAGAGTTCTAGATATGATTAAACATATAAATTTTCCAACTTCATCAGGTGAAAAGATGAAATCATCTTTCATTTAAGATCTGATTACAAAGTCCTTTCTAAGAAGCAGAAACTTTTTAAAAAACATTATATTTAGTTGCAATTTCTGTTGTATCACAGATACTTATAACAATACTGTTTCCTTTAGATTTCTAATTTCTCAGCTTGTAACAACAGTTTTATACACAGTTCTAAAAATTTATAGTCAGCCGTTATTTTCTTGAGTCATGTAAAAAAATAGCAAGCTTTAGTTATGACCCTGGCCTCTTCATTGCTGCATTTGTATATCTTTGAGGGGTTTTTTTGTGTGTGTCCACATTGTTTTTGGGACAACTTCTCATGTGAATTCTAGGATTTTTGTACATTTAACTTGATATAAGAATATTTATATCTCCACATTTCTCTATGTAGCAGTGAGAAATTTGATACATATAAATGCACTTTTAAAATACACAATTAAACATAGTTATGGTGTTATACTGAATATATATTTATCATATTTAAAAGTGACACTTTGACAAAAAGTCAATTCACTAACCCTGATAGTTTTGGCAAGTGATCATTCACCACATTTGCTAGAGATGCACATCCGAGGGTTTGGTCACAAAACTAAGATGTGGGATAGATGGTGAGCTGGAACCACACTGCAATCTTTGCCAAGAAACTAAGGTGCAAAACCATGACATTTAAAAACAAAGAACAAAGAATCATTATTTTAAAATAATTCCTGGAATTTGAGGGAATGCTTACCAAGGAATTAAAAGTGAATGGTATGTGGAAGGGACAGAAATGTGAGCTGTGCTCTGACAGCAGTAATTGTGTGAATTATATAGGCAAGCATATACTACAGACAGACTGATTTATACTGGGATCCTGCTGAGTTAAGAATAGTCTCCTTCAGTTGGAAACATCTGCTCTTCCCACTGAATCTACAAGGAACCGAAGGAAAATGCTAGCATAATGACTTACTTTTTTGACAGCTACGTTTATCTAAGGTAAGTCCTATCAAAGATAAGTAAAATACAAGGTTTCCTGAAGATGAAAGAAAGCTATAAATGTGTTCACCTATCACTCAGTTACATAAACAATGACCTTCCCTTCCCACTTTAGCCTCCACTAGTCTTGCTCAGTTTTTAAATCCCCTAGAATGTCTCAAACTAAGTGTTGATTAATAACTCTGCAAAGCGTGTGTTGATTTTTTTCCTCTCACCCTGCCTTGACATGGAGCAGCATATATTTGCCCAGAAAACTCTTGTCACCTATCTTTAACCAGACAAAAAAGCAAGATAACTTGGAGTAGTGTCATGAAAATCCCATGTCCAGAGCCAAAAAAAAGCACCATGAGACAAGGGTATAGAGTTTGCTAGATAAATTGGTTGTTTCCTTAACATTTTTCACTCTCATTATGTTTTTTATAATAGGTCTTTTTAACAGGGCACCTTTTTGAATATATTACTCAAGGTATTAGACTGAAAAGGAATAAAAAATATTGCGGTTTTCTGGTTTTTAAATCAATTTTTTTTTTTTTTTTATCAGCAGAACAGAATACTTGGGTACCACTTGTCAATCTAGCCATAATCTTATCTCTGGGATAAAACTCAGAGTTCTTAAAGTACAAAGAAAGGCACAGAAGGGTCTGAAGTCTTCTTATAACAATACATTTCTCTCCAGAGTATCTAACTCTTTGTCTTCCCAGTTATCTCACTCCTGTTTGCAATGGGAGCATTTATGCAATTCTAACCACCATAGCCACACTCTGACAATGACCTGGAATTAAAATAACTGATTTATATTTAAAAATGTGATATTGATTATTTTTCTTTTGATGCATTCATCAGAATCTGATGATATGTGTGGCAGATGTGACTTTCTTCTCTTTCTCTCTTTGACAGATGACTTGGTTAATTTACTCAATTTTTAGATGTTATAATTTTGCCTTTGCCTATGTGGATATCTTAAATTAACCAGGAAAAATCACCACTAAGATTAGCATTCATTTCTCTCTCTCCTTTTCACTTTATTTTTAAATTTCTCTGGTGAAAGCACCAGTAAAAGATATATAGATGGCACCGTTTCCTTCCTTCCTTCCTTCCTTCCTTCCTTCCTTGGAACAGGAGGACTGACCAAGCTGCTGGCCAGGGTCAACCCACCTCACCCCACTATAGTCAATGAAGATCAAGAGTATAGGGTGGGATTTAGTTACCTGAAGGTACCATTTGATATGCCCTAAAGTGTCCTGCCTGGACCCTGCTACTTCTCTAGAAGAGTATGCCATACCTCTGCTGTTGTGTCTATCACACTCTGCTTTCCTTAGCCATTCCCCCCTCTTCCAATGACACTGGGGCTTTTTTTTGCTGGAACCTAAGAAAATGTTAACAGGTGTGCACAGCACAGTTTGGAGAGCTACTCCTTCATCCCTAAAATAGGTCACCTGAACATGGAGTCTCTGGAGTCCTTTGAGCCAATGAGCCTGGGTACTGTGGTCCAGTGCCAGATCTCAGATATGAAAAAGAAGCTATGGTGACAGTCAAGCATGGCAAATTACACAGTGTGCCTCTATTAAAGAAATGGAATAGATCCCCAGATGCCCTTTGACTGTGAGAGATGCACAGATAATTAGTGTATAGTCAACCTCCAGGCACTTAGATGTTGAATGCACAGAATTGAACCTAACCTTACTCACCATTCATCTAGGAAGAAGAACTGGCTTCAGATTGCCTTTCGTTATTTGATACTAGTCTTAAGGAGAGAACAGCTAGAATTAACTATGAGATTTAAAAACTACTTTGCTAAGGCCACTACAAGGGGAAACTTACAGCACTCTTTTTTCATTGTGTGCTGATATATGACAATATATACAGCATAATGAATTGGGGAAAAAACCTGCAGAGGATGACATGATAACTATGCATATTTTATCTACATAATCTATGTCTGTTCTCTAGGCCACAGAGTGATATTAAATTAATACATTAGAATTTACTGCTAAGATTCATAATGGAAGACTACTCAAAGCATCTGCCCTTTGTTTAACAGTGCATTGAAATCTTTTACTTTAAATCAGATGAGCAAAATAAAATCTCTTTAAAAAGGTAGATGAGAAGCATTGACATAGGTAATAGGTGAAGGGAATATAATAGGAAAGTAAAATTTACTGGACTGCTTGTCTTTTACGTAGAGGAAGTCCATGCTAAATGTACAGGCAGAAGAATATAAACTCAGGAAATTTTATGAGAGAATGTGAGGGAGTCAGCAGAGGAAATAAGCTAATTTATTAAAAGATCACAACAACACAGCTGAATAAAGGTGTGTAGAAGGGTGGTTGTGGCAGAATTAACTCATATCTTCATGACGCATAAACCAAATAGAGGTGAGACAGTAGGAACCTAAAATTTTTATTCACACAGTAATCCAGTCTGTACATGAGTAGTAGTATGAGATTTATAACCTAGAGTCCCTTTAACTTTCTCAGGACTAAAAGTATCCAGACCTAGTTAAGATATGAGTATGTACTTTATTAAATAATATACCAGGGAAGATAAAATGAAAAATTAAATTCATTTTTTTAAAGGCATGTAATTTTGACTCAGATTACCCAGAAAGTACGAGGAAGAGACTTTTACAGGTGATGTGAAGCAAAAGAAACATTAAAGCTCAGATGAAAGGTGAAAATGTATGATAAACTGGACAACAGAAATTGAAGTAAGCTGTAAAGGAGACTGTGAGGAGAATATACAGGGAAACGGAAATTACAGAAGGGTTTTCTTCAGTGAAATTAAAACCTAGGAAGTTAATAATTGCATGTACATAAGAGTGGATTTGGCAAGAAAATTACCATGTAGGTGAGTTGTTGAAACAGAAGCAAGAGCACAGAAGACAGTGGTTATGTCTCCGTTATTATCCGAATGACTAAATAGATGGGATTCCAGACAATCTTCCCTGAGGATTCAGAGTCTGTTCATGGACTGAACTTTGATGTTCAATGCAATGTTCAATGTGCTTGATTGCAGGTAAGACCCTACTTTCTTGGTCTTCTTAGTCAAGTGGTATCAAAAGGAATTAACTCTTGAGCTGGATGTCATAGAGAAAAATGTGATTTGTCTTCAAAAACCAATATCTTCTTGTTTGGAATGCCTTCTTTTTGCTAGACCTACAAAAATTTGGCAGCATTTTTTCCTGAAGAAAAATTAAGCAGCATTCATTTTCTTTTTCTTCCAAAATACAATTACTGAATTTCTAGAATATAGACTTCATCTGTGGAAGGACTAAATATGTATTATTAAAAACACTTTAATTGGCTAACTTGTAGTACATTATGGTCTGTAATTCCATGTTGAGTACTCAGAGCTTTTTGACCTTTGAAAATGTAGTTCATAATATATCACAAAACCTCTTGCAATAATTCAAATATTTTTGTGCCATTTGTTTCTGTGCTGTGTCCGTGTGTGCACTGGTAAATGTTAAAGTGTCTTGCTATAAGGATAACACTCAGATTTCATTCTCTGAAGTGTGTGAACAGATAGACGCTGCATTATAGTGCTACTACTGACATTTCAATTCAGAGCCAAGGCCACCAACAATTTCAGCCCCTGCTGTTCTGTTAAATATTTGTCAGTGAAAGAGACTGAGGATTGCTTTTCATATTTCTTGTACATGCTGAGCTACACCAAAGGCAAAATGTCAGGTAAAAACCAGTGCATACCCTTTTTCTGATAGGAAAACTCTTGGCTTGCATATAGAGACTGTGGCCTTTCAAGAATATGCTATCGCCATGTGCACTGTGATCCTTTAATTGAAAAGCAGTGTAGGTAGATAATTGTGCAGATTAGAGACAGACCCATGATGTGTGCCAATTAAGCATGAAAAAAAAATAGAGACTTTGTGTGACAAGGGGAATAAAATCAGCCTGATATAATCATAGTAGAGACAAACTTTCCAGATAACTCCCACATGAAATTAGAACTTGTAACTTTTAAGTGACACAGTGGGGGCTGGTTTATTGCTAATGCTTTTGAATAGGCCCTGCAGGGCTTGTTCACTTTTAGTTTCTTGGTAAGTACTTTGAGCATAAATGGAGCTTAAATGAACTGGCATGATAGACTCTCATTTCTGTAACACCTGTAAAATTTTCACTAGAGTCATCCCCTGCTCTGTCTCATCCTCTTGATAATCCTGTGTGTGACAGTTTAAAATTCAGACAGGATTTACTTGTTTATTTGTTTAAAAATCTGGAGGAAGTGGAGAACATGAGTTTCAGAAAGCAAGTTATTTAAAAGTAGTAACCACGATCTGCTCAATGGACTGATAGCCTTCTAGTGAACAGTTCTGCTTTCACCAGCATACAGCATTTCAGCTAATCACAAAAACTGTTAGCAATGCAGTCAGCCATAAAAATCAAGTACAGATAACACTGATGATTTGTGGCACTGATGGCATTCATGACTTGAGACATGACTGATATTGAAGTGGTTAGACATAAGCTATTAATTTAATCTTCTTTATTTTTGAGATATTTTAATTCATTTCTTTATAAATAACTTCTTTCCATCACCCATTCAAAGAAAAAAGTATGGATTTTTTTCTTCTCTGTCTTATGGCAAGAAGAGTGATTTTAAGTGTTTGCTCTGTCAAGGAAGGATTGAGTGAGAAGTAAACTGAGAGTCTCACTGAGACAATTGGGAAAGCAGCTGTGTGTGAGACAGGTTGGGGGGGAAATGGAACTCTGGAAAAACCCAGAGATTTGTTGTTTCCCTTTGGCACAGTTTGAATGTGTAGTTCTCTGCGTAAAAGGGGAAATAAAGCTTTTTTCTCCTAAACTTATGCTGTAATTTTGGGGAGAAAGTTGGAAAATTTTCAGATGCCAAGAAATATAAATTTTGGAATTTTCTGAATATTCCTTCATCATTAACCATAGCGAACCTCCAATCCATATTGCTTCATGCAGCTTTGGGGAAGGTCCTCTCCTATGCTTCAAACTTCTTTAGAGTGCCTGTGATATAGAGTATCTTTCTTTCAGTGTTTCTGCTTTGCTAAAGCAGAAAGGAGGCCATAGATAGAGGAAACACACTTTAAAGTTAATGTTTAACACGGTAACTTCATAATTTGTAATAATATAAAGTGCATGATATGCTGACATAACCCCTGTAGCTGGAAACTAAGACAATGGCTGAATTATAACAAATAATGAGTAATATGTTGAAGAAAAAACATATACCTAAAATGATGTTATTTTCCATGTTAAAAACCTTTGGAAAAAAAAATATTTCTGTGTGGGTCTAAACCGGTTAAAATCTGGTATCACATTGTAATATTTGAAAGTTAACTGAATGTGAATATGAATGTGATATGAATCACAGTGGAAGAATTTAAGAATAATGGGTTTGTATAACAGCATTTTATTCTGTTTTAGAATACTTTGCTTTCATTTTATGAACTTATAAACTGCAACTGTTAAACAAACCTGTGATTAAAGCATATTTTCCAGAGGACTGTGATAGCTATCAGGTCCCCTTCACATAAATTGTTTATCACTCATTTCCTTCAGAGGTAGTTGTTTAAAACGAATAGTCACAGTGAATTATTGCCTAGCAGGGAAAAAATTTGTCATATGGTGCACCACACTGTTTTGTACACAGGCATTCATTTAAATAGACATTATAAGATTTTAATGTGTCTTCTGAGAACCAGAGTGATACATGTTTTAGGTAGCATCAAAATAGCTACACATTTGTTAAAACCAGATTATCATATCACTGAGCACTGAACTGCATAATTTTAGGCATTTCTGATTGTTTCATAAACAATCTCCAGGATATTTACCTTGTTTTCAGAATCTAAGGAACAAAACTTTTCCAAATTAAGGGCAATTACAACTGTGAAATATGTAGGTGACAAAAAAGCATTCAAGGCCTCTGCTTATAATAATTTTCAATACGGTCCAAGTATGCGATGGTTTAAAAGCTGTTTCACCCCAAACCCTTCCCATTCTACTCTCAGTGTTTGTTTCTAATATACTTACTGGTGTGTTGCTGTAATAACACCAGTTTTAAAGGACCTTCCTTTCATACCGATGTTCATGTATGTGGCTGTGGTGCAACAGGACCATCTTCAGGGTGAAAAATCTAAACAGAAACATAATGAATACCAATGTGTAAAAAGGAACCTCACATGATGTGGTTTGGACTACCATGCTTTAATCAGAATCATGGAATTGTTCATTTTAGAAGAACTTCAGGAGCTCTCCATTCCAACCTGCTTAAAGCAGTGCCAGCCTTGCTGGTAAGGATGGTCAGGACTTTCTCCTTGACATTCAGAAGAATTCAAAAGGTCCTGGTCTCTCTAGGGTCACTAAAGAAAGGTAGGCCAATTAATTAATTGTCCACGATTTGGTGAGATGAACTTCAAATATTGTCTCAGTACCAATTACTGATTTAAACTATTACGAGAGTAGCTTTCATGCTTTACATTCGGGTAGTAGCTTACAAAACATCTGCTAAGGTAAAAACTACTTATGTAGTTCTATGGAATCTTAGAAAAAATATTTAGCATTTAATTTTTTGTCTTTACACGCAAGAAAAATTGAGTTCTTTGAATAATATGAATGCTGTAAAACAAAACTACTTGAAGCACTGGTTGATAACTGTCCAAATAAGTTTTCCCATTCACTTTTAAAATAATTTGAAAATTTTATAAAACATTTGGTGGTTTATTGAGCCACATTGCATCTCAGAGTGTTCTGTTTTATTCTGTGTCTTTCTGTTTGATCTTATCAAAGAGCAGTGATGTTCAAAGTTATAATGATATATAGTAGAATTGCTGTAATCTCTAAGGAAAACTCATGGAGATGAAAAATTGACTTCCCACTTGCCTACCATAACCAATCAAATTTTAATTAAATTTTTTTTAAATTAATTGACTTCAGTAACATCTTTCAAATCTCATGTATCTGTCATAGATATGTGAATTAAAGATGGTCTTGTAATGTAGTCATAAATAGTACTTTCCAAATACAGTGCAAACTCCATTTTTACCATTTTCTTTTCTACTGCCACAGGTAGAAAGAAGTATTTCTGTGAAGAAGCTTATTAGTCTGAATGCAGTGAAAAAGATCCTGTGGGAAATTGTTTTCGAACTGTAGCACATCCATTGTCAGGAATCACACATTCACAATTTATCTTTGATAAATAAATATTTACTTCATTCAGATAAGTAGGTCTGTCAAACTGCAATTCTTAGGTCTAGCACTTCTGAAAATTGGCTTATGCATACACAAGTTCACTGGACACTCTTTGTTCTTTTTTTCCCATTATATTATTGAAAATAGCAATGTTTGACATATTTGTGCACAGAGATTTTTGTGTTACCTGGCACTGTAAAGGAGCTGAAACATCTGTTGCTAGAATCTAGTCTCAGCTTTGCTCACATTGTGAAAGGGCAAGAATGACTAGAAAAGCCATTTTTACAATAATAAGGGTAAGAAAAATGGTTCATATTGCTACTACCTTGAAGAGCCTGAGTATTGAAATAATACCAGAACATTTTTTATCTGAAATAAATACATCCATATCACTTTTATAAAAAATAGACATATATATTTACATGTTGAGAGAGTATACTATGTGAGGGCAAAATAACAGAAGTATTCAAGGCAAGTATCCTGTTTACCCAAGTGAAGCTTACTCAGAATGGGATTTTCAATGTTTTGACCTACATCAAGTTTTGTTTACACTAGACAGGAATGAAAGGTGGGTCAAAAAGTGAGAAGGCTTGCTCTGATGTTTTATTTTCTTTGCATAATCTGCTGAATTTTCATCTCCTGGAATGTGCTTTTAATGCATTTTTGACAAACGATTTCTGGTTGGTAGGTTCTTTAGTGATGGATGTAAGATGTAGAGATATACATTTTCTTCTTCTCCACCAAAACTATTTGAATCACAAAATTCAGTACTTTGTGTGTACTGGACTGCAATGTTAACTGCCAGTGTGAGGTATCAGATACAGTTTAATAGAAAATTTCCCATTTTAAACTTTCATGGTGAAACCAGAACGTGCCTTATAGAAACAATTAAGTTAGCACATAATGCCAGTGTCCTACATTTTTGTTGTAAAATAATAATTCTGACCCTAATTTTCATGTATTTTTTATCTTTTCTAAACCAAGGAATTCCAAAACTCACTTGCAAATAACTTCTGTCCATTCTAAATACGTCTCATTTTTTTAAGATCAATATACAAGTATGAGGGAGCACTCAAACCATCCATGGCCATAGCATAAAAGAAATGTTGGTGGTTTTTTATTCCTTGATCCACACAGAGAAGCTTGAAGGGGGTCTCAAATGAGATGTGAAAAGCAGCAGAGATTTTGTTTCAAATTGGAAAATGTCACTGGAAGACACTGCATAACAGATTGACAGATTGACAAAAGAACTACAGCAAACTCCCAGGACCACATGCTAATCGCCTAACATTTTTAAGCATTTAATGGAAAAAACAGACATGGACACTTTTGCTTGAAGCTGTCCTGGCAGTTGCCAAAGTACTGCCACAAAATTGGCAAATGCCAATTTTTAAAGGGAACTCCAAAAGAAATCCTGGGACAAAAAAAGCCTGATGAGTTTGTTAAGAAAGATGTAGAGACTGTTTAGAAGAGTGGATTAACTAGCAGACAGACTAAAGTGATACACTGAGGAAGAGCTGAAATGCCTTTTGTAAAATGAACTATGATTCACAATATCCATTCGAGTGCTCTTGGATTAAAAAAAAAAAAAAAGCTGATAAATCCCCACTAAAGACTTGTAGAAAGTTTAGGAATGACGTTTTGAGAACAACAAAAAAGACAGGGAACAAAGGGTTAGTTTATCTAGATGAGGAGGTTGTTATGGATCTGGATGTAGATATCCCATGCTGTTCATCGTGTTAATAAAAAGCTTCAAGAAAAGCATGAGTATTGAAGTGAACATATTTATTAATAATAAAAATTATTCTTATGGTTGACAAAATGATGCAAAGATGCAAAAGATGCAAAATGACCACACAGTACTCAATAACTGGTGATATTACTCAGGAATTAGATCTTAATATTTTTATGGGTAGCTTTCTGAAACTAGCAGTGCTCAGTAGGAATGAACAAGAAAGAAAATAAAATACTGAGAATAATTGTGAAGTGAATGGAGTAAATAGCAGAAAATGTCCTTAAGGGTCCTGTGTAAACCCACTGGATGAGTGTAGTTAGGGAACTTCTTCCCATATTCCCATTGCAGATGTCTATATAAGATTCATAAAGGCAGACAGACAATCAAAGCTGTGGTGTGTCTTCTTCACACGCAATCAGTAAATACACTGCGATCTATAATGTGTGGCTGATCTATAGTAAAACAAGCCATTTCCCAGAGGAAAAACATGCCTTGTTTACCCTAAAGTTAATTTTTTGTGCTTCTTTTTCAGATATCTTATGACAGCTCTTTTGTAGTCCATGCGTTTAACCACAATGCAAACTTGCAATAATCAGTTTAAGAACTCAAGTAATAGATATAAATCTTGCTAATATAGCTATCCAAGAAGTAAAATAATTTGAGGTATTAAAATAGGCCATTTGTAAGAGATCACTTTCCTTAATTTTGTAGCAAACTCTAAAGAGGTCTCAGTCTAGCTCTTACAATGTACACAAATAACACAAAAGCCTTCGTAGATCAAACTTGCACCAATACCAGAAGAGCTGATGGGCCACCTTTAGTTGCTGAAAGAAAAAAAAGGATTAATTTGTTTTGTTGTAAAGTTTTGTTTGTTTCTTTCTTTATTTCTTTCATGATTTTCTGTTAGTTTCATGCTAGAACAGAATAATCCAGGAGCAGATGAGGCACAAGGATTTCAGGGCTTTAACAGATCATCATTTTATTCCCAGAGATGACTGAACCATTTTCAGAGAAAAATCATGCCATGTCTGTTAAACATCCAAAGAAAGCAACTAGCATTACTAACTAGATCAATGCCATTTGACGTGGGTATTTATGAACCATATCAGCTCTTGAATTGCTGCTTAAAAGTGCCTATCAATTATTTTCTGTCACTTTGCCTAATATGCTACATATCTCTAATAGCAACTGTTCATGTTTCTAGCTTTTCAGTGGTTCAGCCTTTTTCATCAAGAATGTAAAGTGCAAATGGTATAGTATAGTACAAACCCAGCCCTTGCCCCACTCATTTATCCTCATTCCACATATTAAGGATATCAACACTTTTGTCAAAGGACCATCCCTCCGGAAAGAAAATTTGAAACAAAACCACAACAGTTAGAAAACTGATAAAATGGATAACAATGTGAGAAACACAAGAAATAGAGTTTCAGGAATATCCATGTAACTCCATGAGTTGATGGACAGGAAACGGACCTTTGATAAGGTCAAGTTTCACCACAGTCTCAAGAATATTAAAACTTGAGAGAACCTTAACAAAAATCTGCTTCCTGTACTCATGGCTGGTTCAATACAGAAAATGTTTTTCAAGAGTTCAATACACATCTTTTTCATTCAGTCCAAATCAGTGACAAAAGAGCACCTTAAGATTGTAGGACCTTAACAACAAAGAGCCTGGACATTTCTAGATAAGGTTGTCTAATGATTTGCAACTCAGAGAACTAAAAAAAGCATCAACACAAAATTCAAGGATGATCTCAACAAAGAGATTCTGCTTACCATAGAGACTCTAGCCTATAACTGCAGAGAAAGGCATTTGTAAGAAGAACATAGAAACTTGTATTTATTGTGCTTTCTGCATAGATGCTTTTGTAAAGAGAAATATTATCCTGATATCTATCAAGACTAGAACTTTGCTGTGGTTCAGCTGATAATTAAAGTAGGTAGAAATTGACTTTCCACATCTCAAGTACTGTGTTCAGTTTTGCACCCCCCCCAGAAGACAGACATTAAGGTGCTGGAGGGAATCCAGAGAAGGGCAACAAATTTGGTGAAAGAGTTGCAGCCCAAGTTTTATGAGGAGTAATGAAGACAATGGCAATTTTTAGCCTAGAGGAAAGAAGCCTGAGGGGAGACTTCACTGGTCTCCTGAAAAGAGGTTGTAGTGAGGCGGGTATCAATCTCTTTCCCAAGTAACAAGTGAAAGGATGAGAGAAAATGGCCTCAGATTCACCAGGGGAGGTTTAGATTAGGTATTAGAAAAACTTCTTTACAGAAAGCGTTGTAAACAACTGGAAGAGACATGCCAGGAAAGTGGTGGAGCCACCATCCCTTGAAGCGTGACTCACAACCCAACTTTGTTCTTTTTTTGTGGCTTGAAACTACTTTTATACCTTATGATTCTGAGACCTGAAGTGGTGTATTTGTAAATAGGGAAGTTCTTATTTTGGGAAATCATATTGCAATGTAACACTGATTTTTCTTACATAGAAAAAAGGTGAAGTCTGAGAATGAGTTCAAAGTCTGAGAATCATTCTTGTACAAACACATATGGTAGACACGAAGGATAATCTTCAACTGGCCAAGTGTATCTCTCTGCAAAGTAGTCTTTTACCTATGAGCTAATCATCTGGACACTCTTTACAGGCAATGGAAAGAAACAGGCTGTATGGGGCATGATTCATCTTCTAAAGCAGGCTTAAAACTCTGACAGTAGATGTATGAGGGGTATCTTAATCAAGCTTATTACAGGAAATTGCCTAGTACACTTTAATACTATAAGATAAGTACAATTAAATTACTGTAATTGCTGAAGAATATGTCAAACTTCTTGCCAAGAGCTATTAGACTTCAAATGATCTTAAATTTAGCAGCAGTCCAGTTGTTTTAAGGGTTGAAAGAGCCATTCAGCCAGCTCGGTGTCTCTCCTAAATTTTTTTCTGAGGCAGTTTTTAGAGTTTGCTCTATGTCAGACTGTATTCAAAGGGCTCCTTCTGCATCCTTGATTATCAATTAAAATTTATTATCAATTATTAGCAAGACAAATTATCAATTTGTTTTGTGGTGTGCAATAGCACCTGTTCAGCTAGGTGGAATAGGGAAAAGCTTTTGTTCCCAAGGAAAATTAGAATCCAAAATTGTTCAAAGTCAAGTAAGTCAAGTCATAGAATCATAGAACATCTCAAGGTGGAAGGGACCCATGAGGATTATTGTGTCCAACTCCTTGCTCCTGGCAGGAGTACCTAAATTTAAGTCATACGACTAAGAGCATCACCCAGGTGTTCCTTGAACTCTGACAGATTTGGTGCCATGACCACTTCCCTGAGAAGCCCTTTCCAGAGACCAATCCCCCTGTCAGTGAAGAGCCTTTTCCTAATATCCATTTTGAACTTTCCCTGATGTAGCTTCATTTAATTTGCTTGTGTCCTGTCACTGATCCCCAGAGAGGAAACAGCACCTCCTGCTCTGCTGCCCCCTAGAGCAAGTTGTAGGCTGAGATAAGGTCATCTTTCAGACTTCTTCTCCAAGATGAACAAACCAGCTGATCCTCATAACTTTTGCCCTAGAGACCTTTCACATTTCGTTTGCTCTCCTCTGGACACACTTTGCTGTCCTTCTTATGTTATCACACAGAACTGTGCACAGAACTTGGGGTGAAGCCACACCAGTACAGGGCAGAGTGGGACAGTCACCTCTCTTGACTGGCTGGTGATGCCATGTGCGATGCACCCCAGGTCACAATTAGCCCTTTGGCTTTCTTCCTCATTAATTGCTTAGCAATACACACCAGTGATGAAATTACTGGGATTTTTTGAGGTGCTAAACACAGTTTAGATTCAAGCCAATAAGCCTCTCATGAAACATGCAGATCTTCACTTCTGCTGTAAATATCGGTTGCTTACCTGCTTCCTCTTTCTAAAGGCATTGTTAATCAGGTATCTCTGTGACTATGATGCTACAAGCTATAAAACATTACAGAAAGTGTCTAAAGAGACAAGACAATAATTCAGTCCTTCTTTTGTCCTCAGATTTTCTTTTTCTCATACTAGTATGTCAACCTCATGTTATCTGACTGTGTTTTCTCTTTCTTGTCTGGTCCTGAATACTTCTATCTGTCAGAAACCTGCATGAGTCTTTGTGTTACTTGTTCTTGCTGGTGTCACAGGATTACACTGTGATTACAAGTGAATATAAAAAAAAATTTAAACACTGAGGAAGGAGCTAAGCAGTCATCACAGTGTTTTTGTAACAAAGAAAGATATGTGCAAAGAAGTATGTAATGCTGATTTAATTAACTTGTATAGAGGGAAAAAAAGGATTATTAAATAATATCAGCCAACTGGAGCAATAAACTGTAATTTTAAAATTATGCTTACCATTAACATAGCTTCATATTTTCTGTCAGAGGCACTTGGGGCTACTGTATTTTTTATAGGTATGTGTATTTTCTTAACTGACTCATTAGTAAACTTTGTTTTTTTTAAAATTCCAGCTTTCTCCATCGCATAACATATTTGGCTCAGAAAAGTTGATCTTGCCTTGTTGTAAAACCACTTTTGGTTATCTGTATAAAAATGAGTCTGAGGACAAGAACTGTCTTGGCAAGTACAGAAGTTTAAGTTTTGTGTGGTCTGTTTTTTAGATACTTGAAAAAGACAATTTAAGACCAGAACTTTTCTATTTTCTTTGGGGGAAAAATCATTGGGTTTTTTTTCTGCCCTAATATGTAGCTTCTACTTTTCATGTAGTACCCAATCCTGTACTCCTTATACAGTAAAATGTCTACAAAGTGTACAAGACTTTTGTCTGAGAAAGGGCCACAGTTCTGGTGCTCACAGAATTTATAAGCTGTTTGACATTGTCTTATAATAATTGAATTACACTGTTGACTTTTTCAATAAACACAATCAATCTCTTTCAAAATGTAATGGGTTTGGTATGGGGGAGGGGTTACAAGGTGAATGTGCTTCCACTTCTTGATTAATTGGTGTCATTACTGGTTAACTGCCCTGATTAAATATCTATTTAAATACTTTCGTTTTAGAGCCAAAATAGCTTGCATTTTTATACACCAGTCTAATATCTGTTTCATTTGGTTTCTTCACGGTATCATAACTGACATTTGCACATTACTTTAAATTGACTGCCTTTAGCACGAAAGTAATTTTTGGAGGCTATGTTAAAAATTAATCTATATTTTAAACCTGGAGTGTTTGTGCATGATGATCCGTAGAGTATTGACTCATTTCATCTTGAGGCACTATTTGGAAACAATCTATGCATATCTGTACATTCCTTGTACTTCTGAATCCTTTGGGAAGGTGTTTATTTTAACAAAGAGTGCCTGTCTCTCAGTAACAATAATTCAGGTAACTCATCTCCTCAAACAGTCACCTTAGTCATAAATCTAGAACTTGGAAGAATTAATCTGGATATGATACCTAATGAAATATAACCCTTATTCTGTGGAATTCAGCGCCAGGCTGAAATATGTAAATGGTTTGACAGCATTTCAAAGTATTCATGCTTCTTCCAAAGGTGCCTGTTATATGAAAGACTATCTATTAATGAGCATTGTATAGAGTTTGATCTTAGCTCAATGCTGAATTTTTAATGATTTTTCTCTGGGCAGTGGCCAAATGCTGTGAGATTTTTTGACTCCTTTCCCTCCAAAAAGGTCTAAGTTGTAACATGGTTTTAGGGACCAATATTGAATCTCTTTTGAAAAGTAATCACTGGTGCAAATAACCCCTTCTACAGGGATTTGAATACCTAAGCAACACTTCTAAGTCAAAAGGCACAGATTAAGGAGCTCAGAAAGGATGCTATGAATCTCTGTGGGAAGCAAAACCTCCTCTATTATATTGCAAACTTTTTGGAAAATAGACAAGCACTGATAAGAAGGCCTTAGGTCTTTGAAAGAGAAGGAATACAGATGGAATTTTGATGGTCATAGACTTGCAAACATATGAGATGATTAGGTTTATAAAACCAGGTAAAGAGCATTAGAACATTCAAGTCTGTACACAATGAACCAGCAAAAGGAGAGAATGAGAAAGACTGAAATTCTGAGGAGGATCCTGTCTCATTCACAAAATATGTGACAATTTGCACTACCATATATTATAATTTATGCTGACTTCTAACTGTTCATTACAGAAAATGATTATGATTGTTCCAGTCAGAGAAAAACATGAAGAAGGAATCCAAAATCTGAATTATTTGAATATTAAAGCAGCTATCTTGTCAGCTAAAATGAAATACTTTTTTATTTCAGCTTTAAACATGAAAAGATCTAAAGAATGTGAAATCTTGTGTTTTTCTCCATAATACCCTCAGGCTATGTCAATATTTTCTTCATATTCTTTTCGTCATATAAATATATAGATACATTCTACTGTGGAAAGAAACACACATTGTCAATCCCTATCATCTGCCTATCTTTTATCACAGAAACATGCTTGTAAATGCAGAAAGATATTAACTTGATATATACTGATGTGTATATATACATAAACTTTATATATATATATATATGCATTTGGTTTACATAAAGAAATATGGAAATATTATATATTATATGTATATATATAAAAATATATAGAATATATACACCATAGAATATCTATATCTATATATGAATACATACTTGGTATATATTTCTAGACGAAGCAATGCATGTTTACATTTTCGAACCAACATCCTGAGAATGAGCTCCCAAACAGACCAACTACTTAACAGCAAGTATTATCCAAGCAACATGAAATATTTTTTCAGCCAATTCCTTGCTGCATACGTTCTGTGCTGATGCTTAACACAAAGGACAGGGGACACTGCAAACACATCGAACAAAAATGGCAATGTTGTGCTGAAATGCACTAAAGGATAGTTATGCATATAAATTGTTGTCATTAATTCAGTTTCTGAAATCGATACAATTGCTCCCTCCTGAAACACTAGAGGTCAAGGGAATTGTATTTACTAAAATAAATTGAAGACAATTTTCTTTTCCTATCAGGGAAAAACTTCTATTAGCCAAACACAAAGCAGAGGGGAGCAATAGCTTCCCTTGATAGGGAAACGTCCTGATAGCCCATGTGAGACTTGCAGAACTTTAGCTGTTATAAGCTTCCTCATCTCTATATTATTTACATTTTTATACAGGCTGGTAGAGTGTTATATTTTTTCCAAATAAAATGTTCTGCAAATGTCTGAAAGGTTTTAGAGTTGTCTGCCTGTCATTTAGGTACTGTGCACACTTAGCTGTTCTTCATACTTGTTCTTTTCACAATTTACTACTTCTGGAAAAAAAACATGGTATATATTCTGGAAATATGCTATGGCCTAAAAGACCACCAAACAGGAACATTCAGGAGTTGTCTTTATGCTAGGGATGTAAAGGGGCCATTTTTGTTGGAAGTCCTCAGACTTATCCAAAGTGTATTTTACTTACATTTTAGAATGTCTCTTCTGACACCAGAAAGTATCAAAGCGTGTATTTCATTGTTTTCTCCTTTTTCCTCAATTCCCAAGGAACTGATAAAATAGTACGCCATGATTCTAGAAGCTTTGTAGTTATTTTTCTGTAACAATGAAATTATTTTCAGTGCAAATATGTTATGTTCCATGATTATTTCAAAAATACTCGCATCTCGTAATAATATACTTAGACCTAAATAATATAAAATAAATTATTTCTTTAAATGGATAATATACTTAACATTTTAAATACCTATTTTATTAATCTTATCTTCCAAGACCCTCAGTTTCTCTAATGCATCATATACTGTAACATCTATCTATTTTCGTATTAATTTACAACTCAAGATTTCTGATCCAAATAGGGACAGATGCAATCCTTATTTAATCCCTGTACAGGTTAAAATTCCATGGCCTTTGATGGGAATTTATGACTTTTTCCTAGTGGAATGCTTCCTGTTCTGGAAAACAAAGCAAAGCTACCACTACCCCCACACCTCAGACCACAAAACATCTTCAAGTCAGGGGTCCTCAGTTATACTCTTCTGATGTTGCTTTGGCTGTTGTAACTACAAGGTTTCAGTATTATTTACTTGAACTTCCTATCTTAACCTTATATTTGTCTTTAAAAATCATGCATCTAACTTTATGCTAAGATAGTCTGATCCACTTCCAAGCACCCAGTGCTTGACAGTATCTCTTTCTGGAGCCCAGACAAAATCAAAGATTTAGAACTACTGGATTACATCAGGCTAAAATGTATTAAAATAGGAATTTAGATGGGAAATATTTTCTGAGGAGAACAGAAGTGAGAATGCTAGGTGGGAAGAGAGCTCTTAAAGAAATCATTCCAAATTAATAAATCTCAAATGAGTAAATCCCTCTGACAATCAGACATAAAATTCAACTGCTGTTGGATTACTTTTTATTACTGATAATATGGAAGCCAAACGCACGAGGAGATTATGCTCTAAAAATAATATTGAAAGAACTTAACATATTTGTTTTAACCTGAAGAAACCCAAAACAATAGAATGTAATTCCAGAATCTGAGCCTGGATTTTCATGTGTGATTTTTGCGCTCAGTGCCCAGAGCCTGGCCACAGGCAATGCAGAAGAAAAAGTACTAAAATAAAGATTAAGACTGCCTACTCTAGATATCTGAGCAGTTGGAGATCAGCTCTGCAACTCAGAATCCCACCACCTTCCCAGGTTTCTGCTGCCAGAGCACATTTTCCTACTGCCACAAAAATTAACACCTGATTTTTAGCTTTTGCTAAAATGGTGTCCTGCTTCAGTGCTGAGGAGAAGTTGGGCAAGAGATAATTCTTCAAGTAGGAGGTCCCATTTTTCATGTCTTTTAAGAGAAAAAAGTTTATTTAACTTAGTAAACTTCTTCCTTTTCCATTATTTGTTCATGAAGTGCAGCTGGACCAGATGACCTCCAGAGGCCCCTTCCAATATCAACCATTCTGTGATTCCATGATTCTGTAGGTTTTAGTTCTGTCAAAGCAGATATACAGTTCATATTTGTTCATTCAGGACATAAAAGTAAATACCAAACCTTGTAATTCAGGTTTGACACTGACGCTAAGGGTTTGTCAAGGGCACTCCACACATTTTAACCTGCTGATAATGTTTCATTTTTTTCTTCCATCTTCTGCAACAAGTTGACATGAAAATGATTGAACAATATTATTATATTAAACAAAAAAAATTATGCAATTTTGCACGAAGGCACCTCATTGGATATACATGACCAACAGCCATTTAGGGCTAGTTTCTTCTCCAGATTATAAATACCTATGCAATGCAGCCTTAAGTATGAGCAAAAGTAGAAGTTATTTGGTTCATTCTAAAGAGAACACTTAGATATTTTGCATCTCAACACCACTGAGACTGTATTCTTGAATAAATATCCAATTACCCTAACAAAAGATTAGACAGCTAGTTCACATGAAAACCTTGCACATATATACTTAAACAGGGATGTTGAAAATACGGGGCCAAATTACTCCTGCTGGCTGCATAGGCAATAGGAAGTTATATTTAAAAAAAAAAACCAATCTGTTTTATCCTGAACAAGGTACCTGCTACATGTCAGAAAAATGCAGCTCAAGAATGCAATTTGCAGTCTCTGTAGGGAACTAGCCTGGGTACAAACATCCTCTGCAAATCTACAAAAACCTGAATGGCTGTTATTTGATAATTAGACCAAAAGTCATATAACTGGCAAACTACAAGGAAGCACGTACTGCACAAAATATCCTTGCTAATGCTTGAAGCACAACATTATTACCAGGCAAAGAAAAAACAAGCAAGCTAACAAAACACCTGCAGTGTATGATAACCATTCAATTTCTGAAATAAAAACACTTCAGGGTAAATATTTAAAACACGAATAATTTCTCAAGCTGTTGTTCAGGGGATGAAACATGTCAAACATTGTTCACAATTAAAGAAAGTAAAATCTGAAAGTAATTTACATGTGTTCTTTTTGATAGATGCTAACAACAGGGACATTGTCTTTTTTTTCTGTGTAATTTTTTTTATGCTATTTCAGCTCCTTGCTTTTTAAGTGCCTCATCTAAAGTGAGTACTCATTACTATAAGATATTTGCTGTACCCAAGGTCAAATCTAGAAACAGGTCTTCACAAGATTAGTCTCAATGTCTGAAAGTCTCTCCTCCTTGTGCAAGCCAAAAAAATGTCTGTGTTGGTTTTCGTATCAGCCAAAACATTTTCGTCTTTCCTATATGTGTATTCCTTCACTCATTCTTTCCTGCTGCTTTCCTCCTTCTGTCATGGTCTCCCACGGGTCAGTGTTCTACGTGCTTCAGGATTCTCCACTTCTCACTTATGCAATTTCCTTTCTCTTATGACTTGGGTGACTTGCATCTGATATATGCTATGCATTCTGGAAATCAGTGCCCATGTATTCCTATCTGAAATATGTCCCAGTTCTCACCAAGGAGCTGATGTTAGGTATGGAAACAAAAGCAATAAAGTTAAGAGGAATAAATTTATAGAAATGAAAATTACCAGTGCTAGCACAGAAATAAAACTAAAGAAGTGCAGTGCTCTGAATTCAGTTTTCTCCAGAAAAGTGAATTATATCTTACTGACTATTCTGACACAAGGGACATTTGAAACCAAAAGGAGTTTGAATAGAATAATTTTAAAATCTGGAGCATTATCATGTGTCTGAAGAGTAGAAAATGCTTAAAAAGTCAGGAAAAGCAATCCAGGCAATCTCACTAGGCTATTCTCCATAAGATTTAGATTACATTGGGAAGAAAAGAGTAAAATTCTGCACTGATTTACAAATATAAATAGTGCCAGAATAATCTAATATATATATATATATCTATCTCATTATGTATCATATATATATATAAATATATATATATATATGAAAAATGGATATCTACCTCAACTTGGCCTCTAGAACAAGAAAATGCAGCAAACTTTATCATCTGTTTTTCAGCAATATGATATATTGGTGCCACATGAGATTTCCTATCTCAAGGTGGAAAAATGGGGATTAATTAAAATATGAAATTGGTAAAGAGCTGAAAATAATAGTGATAGCAACTGGTCCATCAGGAGAAATACAGAGCTGAAATTTTAACCGTGGGGTTTCTTAAGATTACCCTTGAGACCAAGCTTACACAATTTTGTCAGTAAGAATTTAAATGCAATATACAGTAAAACTCTGAGGAAATTTCTGCCTAAGTTGGAAGCAACATTTATATATAAGACAATAGGAATATTACTTTCCTTGAGGACTGGAGCAGTGACAATATTATGAAACTTAATGATGTTGAACACAGGACTGAGACATATCTACAAGGAAGATGCTTTGCTATAAACTGAGACTTTTTCAGCTGGAAATGAAAAAATCAGACGAAGATTTGATATGAAGATTAATCTGATGCATCTGATAAATAGCAAAAATTGAAAAATGCAATCTGAAAGTAATTAGAGGAAAGAATTGTATTAAAATCTTGTATTTCTATTAAAGACTGTAATACAAGGCATTGTATTCATATCATCTATCATCCCATGTGTACTTCTGCTCAATCTTGTTTAAAAAAGGTTACTTTTAAAAGGATGAGATGCAGAAATGGCTTTTAACAAAATCAGGATGACGAAGATGATTTTATTTTATAAGAGGAGAGTAAATGAATTTAATTTACTAATCCTACCAAATTGAGAGGAAATATAGTTACATTACAAAGACATTGGGGGAATAAACACTGGAGAGAGAAGAAGTTAAGGTAAGTTAAGGTAAAGGGTGGTGTTGAATGAGAACAAGCATTTGTCACTGATCATGAATAAATTTAGTCTGGAATTTTAGGAGATGGTTTTGCAGTGGTGTGTAAGCAAAAGTCCAGTATATCCTTGCAGTAGAAGCAGCAACAACTGGAAATCTAAATCATTGCCATGTGATCCCTGACACATTCTTGATGGGTGTACCTGTAACACAAAGGAACTGTATTCAGCAATCTGTGAGATCATTTAAAAGCCTATGATCATGATAAACATATAGAAAAATTACCCCTTTCGATTAAATTTTATATATTTCAGTAGAACTGTAGCATAGTAAATATTGATGTTAAGAGTACCACAATGACTTCATCACAGTTCAGATACTAGAAGATAAAACATTTGCTGAGTGTAATGTTAGGTTTTGAACCAAATAATGACCATTTTAATCTTTTATAAAAGCTTCTCTGATTTCTTATTCTCAGAAGACAGTAAACCTTAATGTTTATTTTATAGCATTCCAGTATGTCTGCAGTCTTTGCCTTGCCACCATTTAAATTAACATAGATTATGCTAAAATATTCTTAATACATGCTGTTTACAGGAATTAAACTTCTTAATGAAAGGCTAATTTTCAATAACTAAGATTACTGTCATGAGCAACATAAACTGATTTTCCTAGATAGACTGCCAAAGTTTTTCTTTGGAGGCTGCATTAAAAACCTATATTGTTAGCAAGCTGTGAATGAAAAATAATTACATGTATGTGATGCAGAGGAAAAGTAATCTGGTATTTATTACTCTGTAGGCTGATGAAGTTGGGGAGGATAAATGAATGTGTTGAATAAAATATCACTTAGCAGAAAAGTATTCAAAGCAAATCTCTACTAATATTAACCTGCTTGAAGACAAATTATTCTGGGAAGAAATAACTAAAACAACTAACTAACTAACTAGCTAACCAAATTTTTTGTTATGGAACTCAACATTTCTAAATGTTTTTTGCTGCTTCTTTGCTTCCTTACTTACAATGACATCTTAGTTTCATATGAAAAAATAAAAAAAATACAGGGTCATTTACTTGCTTTTGTCAAATAAAAATTGCCTATTTCTGTTGATGAAGGGATTACTTAAAAGTACAAACTCAGCAGATCCTTACTGCTTGACATTCATGAAACTTCATCCTACCTAAATTTTGACACTTAAGTGACCACCTATTACAGGAGCCAGTCTCCTTCCGTCCTGTCCTTGTTTGACAAGAAGCTTGCTTAACGTTGGAATTACCTTACTCATTCTTTCCTTTGACAATTAAGTGGCAAACAAGCGAATGGGGAAAAGTCAGACTTTAGGTGTTGATTCAGCAGAGTGCTAAAGTACATCCCAAAATGCTTTACCAAGTAAGACACAAATGCCTTAAGTTATTTAGGACTATAAGTGCCCTTGAAATCCCTGGGAATTGCACAGTCACCTTCCTTTATGGAGTTCTACCTTATAACAGATAGTGCAAAGAGATAAAATACTTTAACGTAAGGCTGAATTGCTTTGGAGTTATGTGGCTCCCAAATGTAACAGATCTATAAAGCTCCTTAACATAAATGGCTTAAGAGAGCTGGTGAATGAACAACTTCTACATAAAAAATTAAGGCTGCAGGTACACCAGGGCAGATGCTGTATGTTGCTTGATGCTATTTAGATAACTGAAAAATAAGTCTTTGAGCATGCATACTTTAGAGCTGAAAGCACAGATTTTAAAATATTTGCAGTAAATTAAGCTGGGGGTTGTTTTTGTTTGGTTGGTTTTGGTTCTGGATTTCTTTTTGTACAAAAAAAGAATTTTGTATAATTCTTTTGAATTATATTCAACATGAATATAATTTTCTAAAAAAGTACAGGGTTTGTTAAATCTACTCATAAATCTTTATCCAAGAGGCTAAAAATCTTTTAATCACAACTTAACAAACTCATTTCATAATTTGCTTGGTAATAATACTCAGAAAGCATAACACAAGTACAAATACCATTTGTAAAATCAGTTTAGAAGTGTGCACTCATGGCACATATAGCATATATGGTGATAGCTGGAAACAGCCGGCTTTTATCAGACACCATAATATTTTTAAGTGTATTTGAGAAGTAGTTAGGTTATTTACCGGTTTCTAAGAGCTGGTGAGTCAAAGGAAAAAACTCAAAATGATAAACAAGATTAATTACATTTTACGGTTAGAGATATAAATATATACATATACATATATATAGTATTATTAATAACTAAACCAGATTCCAAGTGTTTAAATCAGACATAAGTTTATTAAACATGCAGAAAGCCTAAAAATACAACACAAATTTTCTATAAAACAGCATCTTGAAAGTTGATCAAACAGTAAATTAAGTATATCTAAATACTAATATAAAAACACTAGATGTATTACTTATAGTATATGTACACTGGCAATATCTTAGTAAAGAAAATATGCAACATCCAGCTGACCATTCGAAATTTTGGTCAAGCTTTTTACCCCAAATAAGTATTTTCCTTTATTGCTTGAAAGGCAGCACTGTAGCCACATGTAGCAGACTGAAAACAAATCAGTTTCACAATATAAGGTGTCAAGGTGAGATACATGCCACAGCTTCTTATAATGCCTGTGAACTCTGGACACCTTTTTAATAGGAGCAATTAGGGTCGGATTTGCCTTCAAGAGAGAAAAATATCCTCTTCATATTTTTACCTCTTGTTTCTCCCACTGGAGAATTTCAGTATCTGCACAGGCATAGAATAAGATAAAAAAGGTAATACTGACTACTGATGGATATTTTCTGTTTATGTTGTTCAGTTTTGGGAGTCCAGTTTGCTGAGTGCTCTACACCACTGAAAATAAACTACTCAAGGGATTGTCATAGATATCTGGTTATTCCTTTGGCAATGCCCCAAAAATGCCAGACAGGACTGAATTTCCGCTTTGCATTCTGATATACATGCTGCCCTACCTTAGGCTGTGGGCAGGTTACTGTGGTTTTGTTAAAATGATTTAATTGCATCTCCTGATCACTGCTGTCCCTGAAAGCACAGTTGCCAAGTGTGGGTTTCTTACAGATCTGTTGCTTTGCAAATAAAATGCATTTATTTAAATTACCTTGGTAGTTTATCTAAAATCTGATAATTTTAGATAAACTCTAAACTGCAAAATACAACACCAGTCCTGTTGATAATATTCAAAAAATCGTTTTCTATCAAGAATTACTGACAAGTTTGAGGGGGTTCCAGTCCAAATTTGAGGTATAAACCATATCTCCTAGGATGACTTGCATCTTAATACAGTGAAGTGTAACCACAATCTGAGCTACCTTTCAATATTGCCTGACAGATGGACTCAAGTAATGAGTTAGAAAATACTTCTTATTCTCAAAGAAAGATAATGAAATCTAAACCCAGTGTTTCTCTAAAAGGACATTCTTTAAAGGGTTTCTGTTTTTTAGTTTTGTTGAAATAGATAACTATGAAATTATCTACATTATATGATATGCACGATTTGGAGGACAATCTTTTTTCAAGCTGCCTTGTGACCAGCTGTAATCTTTTGGACCGAATGAAAAGAATCTTCTTGACTTATAAACACAAGAATTAATTAAAGCACTGTACATACTGAGTAAAAAATTTGAAATAGTTAAAAAGTACCTTTATTTTTTTGTCTAAAATAAAGTGGTTTTGTGCAACCAGGCAGTACAGTTCAAAAAAAGGTGTTTCTATTCAGTAACGAAGATAAATTTTGTTCTGCAAAATAGCAGTGAAGTGGAAAAACATGAGGATGTTTCTTTCAGATCAGATATATCTATTTTTACATATATGGATAGAGTTAATCTGTCCTAATTTAGGCCTCCAAAAGTATCAAAATGGTAGTCCTCAATAGTACTTTTATTTTCACAACAGAAAGATACAGTCATTTCAAGAATAAATTCCATTCCAAGGTGGATAAAATAAATTATCAACTGAAGATTCCTCTCCATTGACTGTAAAATGGGACATTATCAACTTATTCCGACTTAAACATCTAATTACTAGATATATAATAATACATAATTATTAATATATAATTATATATATGAGTACATGTGTATGAGTGTATATATTATTAACATATAATTTATTGGGAAATCCTAATAGATAAAAATCTAATCCTCAAAGTAAAAAATCATATAAACTTTGAATAGAAAAGAAAATAACAAACGGGTGTATTGCAGGTGTTCTTTCTTAAGTTTTCCTAATAAACTCCTTGTCTTAATAGTCTCACAACACAGATCTTTGGATCAAATGCAATCACAAGAGGATAGGTATAAACGACTTTGAGAAGTAAGAGTACCTGTAACTATATCAAATGGCCCATCTGCTAAAATGCCCTCTTCTCTTTGTATCAGAAGTCATACCATGATGCACACACTCCAGATAATCAGCTATATTAGATTAATATCACACATCAATGCTGAAAGTATTTTTTCTTGACTTCTATGGAAGATAAAAACATCTGACATGGATTTCCTTTATACCAAACAAAATATTGCTCCCTGTTTCAAGTTGCGGTCACTCTTGTTGGGCTGTAAACACGGTTACATAATTATCACTTCATGTTGTAAAGTGTTGCTTGAAATGACAACCATAAAGGGCGTCTGCAAGGAAATTTATAAGGGTAGTCTTACCAGGAAGGTGCTGGGCTGGGACTTTGAGTCTTTGGTTTGGTTCCAGGGTCTGATGTAACCTGAAATGTGTGGTCTTTGGCCACAACTGTAGAATCGGAGATGATACTTTTCTGTTACCATTGGATTTTGTAACAATAAATGGACCAATGTTTGTGAAACACGGAAATAATGCATTGATGGTGGTCATGCAAAGTATTAAATAGAATGTCAGTTTGTTAGAAAATTATTCAGCTCTAATCAAAATAAATATCTACATGAAAACCAGGAAGAAAAATTCAAAATGTTTTGTGTGTGGTATAAAGAATATAGACAGCATGGACGGAGTTAATTTGGTTTGTATTGTTATCACAGAGCATATAGTTATTATAATCCTTTGTTCTATCTACTACAGAAAAAAGAGTTCCCTTTGTTTTGCATAACAATGATGTTAATAATCAGGTTTCTTAACTGACCTAACTATTTTAGCACAGGAATAGAAACTTGGTATCTCTTTAAAGAGCTAAAAGCAAAAGATCCCTAAGAGATTTAAAATGTTTCTTCACATTATGCATACTTTATACATAAAACTGCAGGGGATACTTGTTTAAGCTTGTTGTCACAAAAGGCAGAGAACAGAGTGAAAGGACTGAACATTTAAGAGGGATAAAATATTTTATGCAAAAAGTGTAGCACTGAGCCACCTTTTAGCAAAGATATACTTCTAACATAATGATGCTTGCTATGCATTTCAAGTAAAGTTGTCCCTTACACATGATAAAGGCCTGAATGACACAGAGAGAAATGACCCCATGTTTCTGTAAAAGCAAAAATACCAAACTTCTCACAAAGAAAATACAGGCAATTTTCTTGTCCATGAGCATCAGAAATTATGAAGCCTATTTCCTACAATTCTGCATCTTGTGGTTGATTGATTTCCATTGTTGGCTGAAGTATTTATAATGTGTCTCTGGCTGTGTCTAGATTACATCTGACCCAGCAGCCAGGAGGGCCTCAAAGACTGCAGGCCTGGGTTCATCATCAGTCTCTATCAGGGCTATGTGCTTTCTTCACACTTTCATCCACACAGATGAAATCTTCTCATGCATCCCAAGTAGCTCCCATGGCCAGGGAATCAAAATGCCAGGGTCATGTGCCAGTGTGCATCAGAGATTAACTGAGATGTATCCAAAAGTATGAGCCTTCCTGAGGAAGGTATCTGTGCATGCCTCCGCTTTTCTATCAGAGAGGCTCCTCCTCCTCACTCCATTTCCTACATTTACAAAACACAGAAACGGTATCTTCTTAAAAACCTTTTCAACATTTTTTGGTGAAGCCAGGATTGGATTAAAAGTTTACTGAGAACAGCACAAGGATTTTACCCACACTCATAAACACACACATACAGTGTGACTGCATGCACTTAGTTTCTATATGACACCAGTTTTCAAAGCTGGGTGAAAAAAACAGAATGTGTATCACTGTGATCAAATACTTGCCTTCCTTTTTCTACTATTCCTGAATTTTTGGGGTAAAAAATTTCACATATAGGTCTAACCAAAAAAACTCCATGTTGTTCAATACAGAAAAATGGTCATACAACTGAGCAATACAAAGAAACAGAGTACATTGGAACATGCAAATTCAAGTATCCTACTGACTGAGAAAAGTATGGGTATGTAGTTATCTGCATCAGAAAAAGTTCCTGCAGGAAGTACCGAGTCTAGAGACAGACTTTAATTACATTTATTTTAAAAAATAAACTCAAAAAATCATCTACTGTGAAATTGTTCCGATGAAATTCTTCACTGTCTCATTGATGGATAAAATTGATTTTAGGCTTTGTAACACAGAGACGACAGAAGAAACACCTGATTATGTTTAAATTACAGATGCTTATGCTATTGACTGGAGTGGTGGAGTGCATATTGTGGATTTTTACTCAATTTCACCATTTATTACTTAGATGCAGATTTTTCTATTTACAAGAACAGCTGTGATTTCTAAATCAAATACTCAGTTCAATAGGAGTGAACACTTCTGGGAAAGACAAGTGCTACAGTAATGCGATTCCATGAAAGATGGATAGAGTGTTTACAAGCACTTGTTAACATTGTTGAAACCATGGAAGTCTCAGATGTTTGTCACAGAGACCTACCAATGAGTCAAGAATTTCCTGCTTGTTCATCATTTCTCAGAAGGAGTATTCCTTGTGTTAGGACTTCTATTTATTTATTTATTTATTTATTTATTTACTTACTTATCAAGAATTCTAAAGAAGGTAGACAAATAAAATGATATCAAATAAAATATGAGCCTTCCTTCCCATTGTATTCTAACTCTAGAAATTATTAATGGTAAAACATGTAAATGCCTGTAGACAAAAGGAGATAAAGATTAAGCTCTCTGAGAAGGTGCACATCTGGAATAACAGATATGAATTCTGCTGATTTTGCACTAGTCCTGATGTTTAAATTCTCTCTGGTAAATGCAGTTAGGTTTATTACTATCAAAGGGAGGTTTTGAGGAATTAGTTGAGTCTACAAGCAGGATTTGGTCCACACAATCTAAAACAGAATATAAAGTGGAGGAATAACAGCAGAGTTTGAAAGTGAGATGTGAAAAGTGTTCTTCATTCTCTTAATCTAACACACATTACCAAATTCTAATTAATTTTAGTAGACAGTGAGTTAGTGAAATGCCCAACACGTTAAACATTGTGCTAAAGTGGTTTAACACTATTTTCAGTTTTAATGTTGTTCTTTCTGCTAGGGGAACAAGAGTTAGTCTAAGGCAGGAAAGCTATTTTATTTCTGCTCAGAAAACAATTAAAGCCCTTTCCCCACAAAGGAAGAAAATGGAAACAAAAGTTTTCAATTCCCATGAAAATAAGGACTGGGCAATATATTCTCACAGCCCAGTTCTCACCAGATTTTAGTGGGCTTAACCCTGAGATAAAGACAGGGAATGTGTTTGCATAGGTCATGATGGATTAATTTCTCTCAAAGGTCAGTGCAAAAGCTGAGTTAGGGAAAGCACAATAAATTGAAACCTAACTGACGTGATAGAAAGCCCCTATGATGATATAGTTCATTGCCAAGAGTAAGAAGAATGTGCTGAGGCCATATATTTTCAGGAAAGTTCTCCACCTAGAATTACAGTCTGTGACTGTCCAGCTTCTTTCGCATTGTTTCCCTAATGAATTCACACATCATGTGTGGTATTAAGACCAACTACAGTTAAGCTGCTATAAATTACAATGCAGTTCATGGGATGTGATTTACTTGGCCTTGTTAATGTCTCCCACAAAAGTTATGAATGTTTCTAGCTTTTCAAGCAGTTCTGTCTGCAAAAAAATTCCTCTTACTGTTTCTATAATATTCCCCTCAGTATTTTCATTTAGTCTCACCCATTGATAGGGAGTGGAAAGTGTGTGGAAGCTTTTCAAAAGAATGATCTTAGAAAGAGGTGATATTTTGGATCAAATCTGCAATCACAAATGTACATTAAAATTCTTTATGAACCCCATCTATGAACACCGTCACACTACATCACCTTTGCAGGCAAACCAAAACACGTAATTCTTAACAGAAAGACCACAAAATGTAACTCAATACAGAATCTGTATTATACATAAGGCTTTAAGATACAAGAATCTAGGATTATACTCAGTGCAGGCATATATGGATGCTATCTAAATTTCAAAATAACACTATTCTTTTCTGTGATTCAGAATGTAGGGAGAGATTAATCTGTCAAATTAAGATGCTCAGATTTTGGTGTATACATGCAAACCAAGAGTCAAAAACCAATGGAGGTCTACAATTTAATGAAGTAGCCTCAACTGGGGTATCTTATTTCATCTGAGATATCCTGAGGTAGCTTTTTAGACCTTAGGTTGACCTTAAGCAACCTCCAGTCTCCACCTCAAGAAAATCAAAGAATGGCCCATACATCCTCAGCAAAACCTGTTAGCCTTATGTGGATATCTTGAAAACTCACAGATATCTCAGATATTGCTATATTTAAACATCAGCCTCTGACATAGAACAGGAGTATGTCAAGAAATAAGTTTAGGGTCTGAATCATCATGTTTTTTACTCAAATGCCTTACATGTTGCTTATGCAGAGGATGCCTAATGCAGATCAACAGGATCAGGTTCCAGAAAATGTTGCAGTTTCTGCTTTTCTTTTTTCATGAAGGTGGACAAGTATTATGATGTTGCTCCTATTTTATATAATAGCTTAGTAATCAGAGTTAGAGGAAAGAGAAAAGGAGAGCCTTCTGCTTCAGCAAGGCCTTCAGTATGTAGACAGTTGGGTGTCCTAATTCCTACCACTATGCTCTGACCTCCAACTGCTCATGGTGCACTCCCCATCAATCCACTTTAGGATATAACACATGATGAAACATTATGATGGCCAAAGAGCTTCAATATTGCCATTAGGGAGCTCATCTGGCACTTATTCCAGATACGGCAATTTATATTGCTAATTATGACAGGGTAAAACACCCTTTCTACCTTTCCCTTTTGAAAGCAAATGTCTACAGCTACAGGAAACTCTTGCTGGTGTGTATTAGGCACTCTGAAGAGACAGAGGCAGAATAACATCTAAGGTGATATTCACTGACCAAATTTATAGTGCAGGTGTCCGCATCAAAGTCAGTTACCTGAAGTTGTCTTCGCTGGTAATGGGAAGAAATAAATTGGTCTAAGGCATGGTCCATCACCTGACTGAAAAAAAAAA
>VZTI01002763.1:463610-497708 GCA_013397865.1 Struthidea cinerea
AACCTAAATAAAAAAAAAAAAAAAAAAAAAAATATATATATATATATATATATATATATACTAATAGATGGTGATAGGTAAGTCATTCCCAAAATAAGATCCAGTCCATCTAACATTAGAAATCTAAGTTAGGAGGATAAATTCTCCCTCTGGAAGCATTAAAGGTAAGCCATTAGACTGAGTGTGTGAGGAATGAATAATTGTCTTCAACATTTTTAGGCCCCTAAAATCATGGCACAAATTAGGCAATATTCTTCTCCCCATTGCTGCATCTTAATGGAATCCATTTAGATGGGAAACAAATTGTGAGACTTTTAAATTGAGTCAGCTCAGGACATGTTGATAAGCATAAGTCCAAGTCTCTTAGGAAATTCAGTGAAATATTGAATAGAGGGTTTTTCTTGTAACGTTTTGGATACAGATTTGGACTTTAGTTTTGGACTCAATTCTTACTAAGGCTTTTATTAGCTGTCACCTTACTCTCTCAATACACTACAGCAGGAGCTTACTGACTACTGCAGGATTCGAGATGACTGACTGCCTAAAATATGAGCTGTTGATTTTAGGTATGGTGTCCTTGACTGGATGTATTTCCAACATAAGGAAAGTGATAGGAAAAGTCTCAGTCACTGAGGAAAAAAATATGAGACTATTACATACAAGTGAAAACAGGAGGCTCACATCAAGCACAGCTTTAACTATAAATTTTATTATCGTATCAAGTAGCGTGTTTTGTCCTCTGAAAATAGGAATAAGGGTATCCTCTGGCAGTTACTTGTGAGTTTGATGATAGAACACTGACTTTTTATATATTAGGTTCTTTTGGATGGTTTCTTCAAAGGCTTGTAAGGGTACCAAGATTTGCAATAAATTACAGCTGCCATGCCAGTCTGTTTCTGTGATGGTGTGCCTTGTACGTGCACACTTGCACAATAAGCTGAACCATAGAACTTTTCTCTGTCTATTGTATTTTAATAACCCTTACAAACTGGAGCTGCAGGGTAGGGTTTGAGGCTGTTTGTTGTCACAGGTTGGCTGTTCCTCTAAGACAATATGAGCAACTGATATCAATTAATATTTACTCAGCTGTGTATTTTGCCACCGCCAACCTACTTGCAGATTACTAAAACAAGTCTGGACTTGCATAATTGTATTCTGCAAATAGTGCATCTTCTTTCCAAAATACTCAATACTGTCTTACAAAAGTGAGGAAAGAGTCTATTTCCCCAACTCACAAGTGTATTAAAATAATAGATTGGACTCCCTTTGATTTTGTATCACGTTTGCAAATTTTTTCTCCAAATAATTCTGCAGTGAGGAGGCTCTTTCCAGTAGCTGATCGCTACTATAAAGGGGACTAGGTATTAGATTCACCCATTTTTCTTTTAATTCTGAGTATGGAGCACTGACCTGATAAATTAATTTTGCCTAGATGTTGACTAGCAATTCCTTGTGTACCCTTGAGGATATATCCTTTGCGGTGATACAAATAAAAACTGCAAGCTTCCAGAACAGCCAGACCCAAACATCTGTCCAAGTAATACAGGAAATTACCCATCTCCTCTTGTTTCTAGTAGTTCTGGGTAAATTCCTGAGCAGAATTTTACTTCTAACACCTGGCGTGCATTTGTAACATTAGATCTGGCTCTGTTCCAAGAGTACAACTACATCATCTTAGAGAAGTTCATGCAGCTAAATGTAACTTCTTCTGATAATAAAAATGTATCCACATTTTTATTGGAATCATTTGTGTAGACAACATTCAATTCTGTGGATGTTGAGATTAACTATACTGTTATTTAGTGCCTTGGAAATGTTTTCTTTCACACTGTGTAATAACCTTTTAGTTGCTTTGGCCCCAATGGAAGATTTAGCCCTAAGTGTATACTTGGAAAAAATAACATCTGTTCCTGTAAAAACAAATTTGAGAAAAGGTAATTAAATAACATAGAACATTTCTGACTATGTTAACTCCATGAGGAATTCCTGATAGGATCAGGACCTCTGTGACATAACATTATGATGACATATATAGTCTTTAACCAGGAATTTAATAAATACTTATAGTATGAGTCTCAATAAAGAGGAAATATTTCAAAGGAGCATTCATCCAAACAAATTTAATGTTAAAAGACTGTTTAGTTAGAGAAACAAGGAAGAATTGAAATATCATAGTAAGAAGAAAGAGTATTATTCATCTTCACAGAAATAATAATTTACAAAGAACATCAGATCCTCCTGATAAATGAACTCAGGAGTGTGTGTCTGACTTACAAAGAAACTGATTCATGCCTTTCAAAATATGTAAAAATTTGAAAATACCTTAGCTTCTAAGCTTACTTAATATAATTACAAAACCTATGAAATTGGAATTCATATTAAGAAATGGAATAGGTGAATGTTTTTGTCTCATATCGAATTTGCACTGGTATTTGATGGTAAGAGGAGATAAATTTTAGTGTATCATGAAGAACTCTGACCCCGTCACTGAACATGAAGTTTATATAAAATGTTGCTTTTTAGAGCTATAGTTCAATCTAATAGTTTCCTTACCTTAATTTAGATTTCAAAAAAACAGATTCTGAAACAGTAGTGCTTATTACCGAAGATCTCAATTTTGCAGCATATTACACACATGAATTAACTGCAAGCATATAACCACTCATGCTGCATATAAACACACCGAAGTGTGTATGTCAGGTAAAGACCTGAATGAGTACAGTGGGACAGATTCTTAGTCAAGATTTGGCACAATATGCTTGCGTGTGATATATATTGTAGGTATATTTTTGTTCATAAATACATGTCCATGGCTAGAATTTTTCCCAGCTAGTTGAATAAAAAAGCATATTATATGATCATGGCTATGGAGCATCTCTTTCCCATCTTTGCTATTTAATTCCCTCCTGTTTATGAGGAATAGAAGACTTAGATGGGCCTAAAAAATAGGAATTTCTAAAATGAGGGTTAGATTTATACTCTTCAAGAAAGTGTTCAAATCAATGAGATTTCGCTATCTAAGTGCAGGTCACTAGTACCACTTTTAGTGTCTTGGTGTATGGGCATGACTTCTGTAGTTCTTATGTCTTGTGTGCTGCCCATGAGTATCTCAGACAAAATACATCACTTCAAACTGCTAGATACCTATGATTAACTGGCTGAAATAAGCTCACTATTAACACAAGTACCTACACTGTGGACATGTAAATTAAAGCAAGACAAATCGTACCCACAGTTATTGAAAACTTAGACAACGAGGAACAATCACCTCAAAATGGCTGTGGGTGATCTCAAGCAAGAGCCACCTGTGTTGCATATACTTTTCCTACTTAGATGTTTATATGATGTATAGCATTAATGTCCAGATGGTATAGAAAACACTATTCAGTGCAAGAGTCACTCCTGAAACAGGCAAAATGAAGCTGTGCTTCCATGGGTCAACCAGCAGCAGAGGCTCTTGTTCCTCCTCTCTCTTTCCTTGCTCCTCTCTCTTTCTTTGCTCCTGTGTCCTTCCACTTTCTCTTCTGCTTTTGTAGTTTCACCTTTTCCTCCATGCCAAGTACGTGCAGCCACTGCCAGGGTTTGCTCAAAATTACTAATTCAGCTGAAAAAAATTCCAGTTTTGACTTTCCACTTTAGTTTTCAATTGATTTAGAGGGCTAAGAAAATGCACAGAGGAGTCCAAAAAGGGTCAGATACAGTGGCTGAAGTGGAAAAGGAAAAGGAAAAGGAAAAGGAAAAGGAAAAGGAAAAGGAAAAGGAAAAGGAAAAAAAGAAGGGAGAAGAATGGGAGAGAGAAGAACAAAGAGTAGAAAAAAGGATGGAGCTGGGTTCAGGAAGAAGGAACAGGAATTTCTCTTTTGTCATCAATAACTCATGTACACAGATCATATGCACATGAAATCAGAGCCTTTTTTCAACCTATTTTGTGAAACTTAGTATTCATTGGCAAAGTAGAAGGAGAAATGAGATTTTTTTTTTTTTTATAACTCATTGAGAAAACATTAATTAGTCACTAAATTACAGGAGATGTTATCTAATCTAACAAAGAGATATCCCTAAGCGAGTAAAATAATGCTTACTTTAATTAAGAAGAATAAGCAAACCATCTCTTGAATAAGGAGGAAATAAAAGTTTCAGGTAGAAAGATTAAATTTGTCTGGACCCTTGGAGGATTTCAAAAGTGAGATTGGTTAGCACAATTCGGCAAGAAAATCTAATCTATAGTTAATTCAAAAAGTGTTAGTGCAGAAAGAGGGAATGCCTCAAAGCCATGAATACTGGCAGAAAGTCAGATGGATAAAGGTGAAACAGAGTGCCTTTCATATATGTTTGTAACATTCTGATGTGTTTTAGGTGTTGTGGATAATATCTTCATTTATATCTGATATTAATTTTGTTTAATTAGGAATAATTTTACTGTAATTACATAACAGCATTTCCAATTCAAGGATCTGAAAAATCTATCAATGATGCTTGTTGGACATTTTACCAAGTAATTGGAGTATAGGTTACTCAAACAAATAACTTGAAAGTAACTTTATCTAATAGAGTTTCCACACAACTCAAAGAGTTCTCAAAGAGAATTGGATAGCAACAAATGTGGAAGGTCAGAAAACCAGCGATAACTAAGAAAACAGAGCGGCATTAGGGAGATGTTGGGTTTAACATTTGAAAGCGAAGGGTCCTCTAGCAGTTTTCTTCAGACCTTATTTTTCTTTCTCAAATTCAGAGAAGAAATGGAACACAGAATTTGAAAACACTGGGATGAAGACTAACATGCAGGAACAGATTGTCATTCAGCTTAGTGCTCTGTGTATTTATTAAACTGCAGTGTAGATACTGTCCTGACCTCTGAAGAGAGGTCTTCCAATTCTCAGGCAACTGACATCTTGATTTTGCTGTGAAAGCCTATAAATTGTACCAAATTCCCAGGAACAGCACTACACCCATTGTGAGGGAAGCCAACAATCTTAAGATCATTATTCTTTTTCATTAACTGCAGCAAGAAGTATCTGCCAAGGACTTTATTACAAAGATTCGTGTACCCTACACGGATTTCAGGATATCTAGCACATCTTTTACTTATTGAAAACATTTTCAGTTGCAAGTATTGAATGATATTCAAGATTTGTTCAATGGACCAAGCCAATGATATCTAAGAATTTCAAGCTGAAAACAAAGGCTGATATTTGCACAATTCTGACACTCGGAAACCTTTCAAAAAAAGAAATTTCTTCCAGGTATGAAATTTCCAGGAATTCTGGTACTAAAGCCTAGTGGAGCTACAAATCATCACAAACTTTGTTACCCCTTACTGAAAATGAAAGACAGCTGCATTTCAGCATAACTTCTCCAGTGTAGAAGTATATTTGTCTTGCTAGTTTTGAAGAGAGACAAAACTAGAAACAATCAAAACAAAGAAGCATGTGTGTTCTCCTTAAAGAGAAGATGAAAGAACACACCTGTGACCAACACATTCATGACAGGTCTTAGTACCATCACTTAGAATACTGCTGAACACACACTGACACCAAAAAAAATTAAAAATTAGGAATGTATACAGTACAGAAAAGCTTTTGTTATTACTGCTCAATAAATATTTTTTCAAATCAATGGCCACATGTTTAAAGATTAAGATAATGCTGATTCAGGGACTTAGATGAAAATTAGTTTAATATTCAGAAAATTTCTTTCAAGCACTATATCCAGTCCAAAGAAATACTTGCAATACTTTCTAACTAATTCTGCATCTAACCATTACTTATAAAATGTATTTTACATATATAAAGAAATTAAAATCATTTCATGGTTTGGGGTTTTCTGGGGTTTTTTGGAGAAGCTAACCTCCATGATTAGGATTATAATTTAATTTTACACAAGGAAGCAGGTCAAAACTAAAAAAACATTTCCATCTGTTAGGGAAGTAGTGGTATGTTTATTTATATTCCTTTTTATTCTTTAGTATTTTTATTTTATTCATTTTCTGATGTAATTTTTCACCAATTGCAGTTTCCATTCTGCACCAAGAGCGAATGTTTTTACAAGTTATAGGTCAGCCCAATGTATTAAAAGGACATATAAGTTGTTCTGTTATATCATAGAACTAATTGCTTATCTCTTGGTAGTCAAACCTTGTATCAATGGATACCTCCATTCTTCAGGACTCCATTCAGAAGCTAAAAGGATGAGTTCACAAACTTCTGTAGATTCACAATCCAGTTAATTATATTTCAAATCAGCTAATGATTTTTGTCATTTTGTAACATGATTGTTTTTTTGTGAGTTTGATTTTTTTTCCTCATGTAGTATACTAACTTTTTTTGGCCTAAAAAAATGGAAGTATATCGTGCTTCTCAAAGGGCTGAAACTGAAAAGAACCACTCTGTGTTTTCGGCTTCATCCTTGGACTGTTTATCCTTTTCATTCTAAACAGTCAGTTGACAGAAAGCAGAAATAACTGAAGGCACAAGGAATTTAGCGCAGTGCTGTGGGTTTTTTCTAGATGAATTATTTAAATAATATGTTACTAATCCTGTGTTTCCACGGCAGCCTAAACTGATGTAAACACTGGCTGCTGCAGTCCCATCCTCTGCCGCACCTCTCATTCATGTGTTCCACCTCCCTTCTTGACCTGGCTTTGGGGTTTGCTAGGCCCTTCATTACCTGTCTTGTGTTCAATTACACAAAAAACCCACAATTTGGCTATCAGAGAAACCAGTGATAACTGAATTGAGTCCCAGAAAAGACATATTGACTGAAACTTGAGATTTCGGTTAGAGCAAAATTACAACAGCTGGCAGCTATTGACTCATAGTCTGCATCAGGATCTTCCTGGTTGCTCTTCTCTCCTCCTGTATTTTTAACTCTATGGGATCTAAAGTCAGCTTAAAAGTACTCTGTCATTATAGAGACTTACCTGAATCTCCCAAACTGTGGTAAGAACTTAGCCTAGGAAATGAAATGGTGATTTATATAGCAGGATATAAAACATAATGTTGGTTAGCAGACTAGTTCATTTCATTCAAATGAGATAGCTTGCTGTATCATTGATATTTATTTTACCATTTTTTGTGACACACCATAACAACCATAAAAGCTCACTGAGCTGCTCATGTTAATGAAATGGCAAAAAAAGTGCACATATACAGTTATTTAAAGCATACACACAACCATACACATGTATTTTTATATATAAATAGCTATATACACATATAGATATACATTAGTACAGCAGGCTGTTGTTGTCTCACTACTCATTGCATCTGAACTGTGCCTGAACTGTGTCTGCAGTTCTTAGTGTTTGAGGACAAAGAAAGTAACTTCTCACAGTGTATTGGGTTTGCCTTTGAAATGATAGCACAGAACTATTGACAAAAGGCTCACCTAACAGCAGAGCTGAGATTAGGTGCTGAGGGTTATTGTCTTCCTCCAGTCTCAAAGCTGTGTGAAATGTCAGTTAATTGAAAATGGTAATTGTTCCACACAACAACATCAACTGTTTCATTCCAGGAAATGTGCTGCTCTTAAATTAATAGCCATTGATCCAGAGGCATTTCATGATTCTTCTCCATCGTTTTCTCAAATTATCCAGCTATCAGTCCTTGGGAGAAAACCTATTTCACCATTTTTATTGACCATTCTTTACTGAGGGACCTGGCTTCCTGTTCAGATAGACTAAAATAGGCCTATCCATCTGAATGTTTGTCAGGCACACCGAGACACCTAACTTTGAAAACACCTACTACTTTTTACTATAAATACTCAGAATGAAAACCGTTAAGTAATAGTACAAAGCAGTTACATGGTTATTACTGATTAATACAATGAAGTACGCTCTCATGCTGGGAAATTGCTTTTGTGATAGTAAAAATAGTTCCTTTCAATAGTGCATTTCAGTAAAACTTAAATTCCAGTTTGATTTCTTATGAAGGAAGGCAGGTTATTTGGGTTTCTTTGTTTGCTGAAGGAGTATATTATTTTTACAACCTATTTGAATAACAAGTAACAATATGTCTTTGTTATTGCACAGAGAACAATTGCAAATTCTGTTGCATTATTTAGCTGTTCCTTTGAAAGCTTAATGGAGAAATTAAGTGGTGCAAAGGTGTTCTTCCATTGAGGAGACAGTTTGTCTTCCTTATGTAGTCATAAAAAAAAAAATCAGAAAATACCGTTTAGATAAGCAGTTGTAAACATTTATAGAGATACAACTCTTGATGCTTTCTGTGTTTGCAGTTTGGTAAAATATTGTCTAGTAAATTTAAAATTTAATTTCAAAATAAATTGTAAATTCTATCAGTTAATTTTTGGTAGTACTGAATAACAAGAGTCATATTTTTTCAAAGCTTTCATTTCCATTTTAACTTGGAACAGTTTAACCTTCACTGATATATTAATAAACTGTTGTCTCTTTATTCGTAATATTTAGATTCCAAAGTGAAATTTACATATAAAGAATGATGGCAAAAGTGCACAGAAATATAAAGTTTTTAAATAAATGTATATTAATCTCAGTTCTGCAGTGGCCCAGAAAATGCCTCCTTTAATCTCAGAAGAAAATATTCTACTTTTCTCTCTTCAAGGGCTTTTTCCTACAGGGGTATGCAATTTAATGTAAACTGAAACAGTTGCCAGCAGGAAAGAAAAAGCAGTCTTGTGTAATATAAGATAAGTTTCTATTGTTTCAAAAAAATAAGCTGGTTGCAAAGAGTTTCTCTGTGTGATCTTAAGCTGCTGTATTTTTGTCTTCTTTTATTTATTAATAGACAGTTTTATATTAGAAATGGAAAAGGGAAATCTGATTAAGTTTTCTAGGAAAGCTACAGTATAAAATCAGTTGAAATTAGATTTCCACATAACATACATAATGAATTCAGATGTTATATACCAGTTTTAATGCTCAATCTGGTTTATAGTTAATAGAATCAAAAGGTATGTGAGGCAGGGAATATTTTAAGAAAAATTTACAGCAGCTCAGAGGGAGTGGAAAAGATCCCTAGGCATATGGTGCTAAATAAATGAAAGTGAAAACGACTTTTGTGAAGAAACATAAAGGAGTCAAAAGAACTAATTACAAAAGGTAAGCATGTTTTTGCATCATTTATACTTGTGACAATGATCACATGCACAGCTCATCCCACTTCTTGCCATTTTGTACATACTTTCTCTTTCAGTGAATTTCAGCTGCATAGTTAGAAAGTAAGCGTGAATCAGAAATAACTGAATAAATGATTTGGTGGTTATGCAAAGGGTAGTTTTGGTCAGGGATGCAAAAGTTCCTCTCTAATATAATTTTTTTTTTTTTTTGATCTTTTGTCAGCAATTTGTCTCCCTGCTCTATTTTATTCTGTTTCAAAATCTAAGCTTGATCATTGTTTCATTCATTTTCTGGTTAAAAAAGACAAAGAACAAGGGCCATTTGAAATTATTGAAACTTCAACATCCTCCCTCATGTGCCACTCTAAGTTCACATTATTCCAAAAGGTTACCTGGTTTTTGAGAGCTTTTGGAAATTTGAACCACTTGGGCAAATTTGTACACCACTGATACCCAATTTGAAATATCTGAAAATATTTGAATACGTAAGTATAGCTCTAAGTGTGTTGCTGTCATTACTAAGCCTTGAAGATCACAGCCATTTCCAGCCTTTGGAGCTTTATCTCTTTAAAGCTTATAATACCAGCTAAAGGCTGTCTTTCCCAAAGTGATTTCACATTAAAATATCATAAAAATAACATTAATTATAGAGATGAGGATTACAGATGTAGATAACAGCTGAACATTGAAAGTGCTAAGCAAATCTGCAAGATAGCAGTAATGACTTAATTAAAACAAAATGCATCTGTATCTGAGCACAGCAATAAAGGAAAAAGAGGCAATCCCCAGTAACAAAAACATGAGCGAATCAGCTGAAGTATGTAAGAGTAGTGTGTAATAGATTGGCTCAGGTAAGTCTAATTTATGCCAACCTTAAACATTAGCATTCTAATGGCTGCCAGAAATTTAGAATATGTTATCTTTTGAGTGCCAGGTAGTTTAGAGGGTAACTACCAATTACCCATAAACTGAGTCATATCAGAAATGACTTAATGTTTTATTTCCTCCCATGGCCAAGCTGGCTCCGATACCTTTGCAAGAGACTTCGTTAACTCTGCTTCCTGATTTAAAGGGAAGCTGTCCTGTCCCGCTTATCAAATGGACTGAAATGACCTCAACAGGGAAAAAAAGTTGTTGCCAAGAAGCAGAGTTACATCGAGGTCTGTTCACACCAGGTGATTTTCTATCTGGTTCATATGGCCCACACTTGGCCCATGCAAAGCTTATCTCCAGTCCAGGTCTAGTTTTAAAAAACCCTTATATGTCTTATTCTGCACATTCTGAAAATACAAGCATTTGTAATCTATATGCAATAATATTAGTGTTTTTAAAAATATATTAAATTGCTGTAACAAAGCACAAAGGGATCCATATTTTCGCTCCCTGGTGTGGAGGGGATAAAAAATTCTCCTTGTGTTAACTTTTTCTGCATAGTCTTTAGATGGACAGAGGCCACAGAACAATTCTCGCTGGAAATACAAACAGCAGTACTTGAAGTTGTTATAATAATCATAACTACCATTTACCACTTCTGCCACTGTGCTTCTGTCACAAACTGCGAGACCTGATTCAAGAAAGTGCCTAATACAAACTCGTCCTTTTTTTGAAAAATCACATGACATTTGCTCTCTTTTAACCATGCATTATCCTCCTGCTAATGACAAAGAGAAGGAGCAATAGCCTGACTGAATCATGGCAGCAGAAGGCTTTGGATGCATTAGTCACACTGTATATGCTGTCTGTAAGCAAACTGAGTATCTATTTTATGTCTCATATTGATGTTGGTCAAGTAGAATGGATATACTGTAGAAACACCCAAAATGGCTGATTCTGCATGGACATGCATTGTTTTCATACAATCATTAAAATGGTCACTTAAAATCATAGAAATTAAGATTAAGTGGAATTTACATCACTCTGATGGTGCTCTATAGATGCTTAATGATAAGACACTAGAAGAAGAAGCTTTAATTTGCATGTAGTGTACACGTTACATTTCTCCATGAAATGGAGACATATTGAATATTACTATTAATATAAAAATCTGTATTGCCCAAGGGGTATTTTTAAGTGAAAAGACTACACACTGTATCCAACTCACAAATTTTCACTATAATGATATTTATACTTTCCCTTCCCTGAAATACTTATCTTCAATGGAGGAAAAAAAATCATTTCCTTTGCTTATATATGTGTCTGCCTATTTAGGTTCTCATAACATGCTCTGAAACTATTAAAAATTATTTTAATGTGGGAAATATTTAATTACCTTTGCAAAAGATAATGCAATTTTCTTCCCCTGCTATAAAAAACTTGACTATTTTATTTGAACGTCCCTATGAAAAATGTCAGTTCAAAATTACAGAAAATGTTTTCAAGTAAATGGTAAATGAGGAGTTACTTTCTCTTAAAAAAATAAAAATTACAAAAAAAAAGAACTTTTAGTCCATTAATTTTGATAAAGTTTGATCTTGCAGTCATACAAGTCATACATCTAGACTCATACACAGTTACTTTTAAATTCAGAGAAAAGCTGTGTGACTAGGTGAACATAAAGGAAGTTTAGATCACTAGCTAGTGGAAATAGTGCAGATGCTGCCTAGACAGCTAGGTCTGCATTTAGATAAATAAAAGAGCAAATCTTAAAGAAATATGAAAACCAAAAAATATTATTTTGACTGCTGTCTGCAGATGGATGAGTACGAAACCAGATGTGTTCAATATCTGCCAAAAAAAAAAAGAGAATTAGCTGTAGCACCCATGAATTCTGAGAGAGACTGAATATGCAAAATATGCAGCATTACCACTGCCACTGAGAGCTCCCTCTCTGAAAGACACCTACCCTTAAGTAAACTTTAGTTTTCCATCAGTCTTTCTCTTCAGCACAATTACTTTGCTAGGGTAGCTGAACTGCATGGTCTTTTTCATACTAAGTAGAATGGTCCAATTTTCTTACTATTTTATATTGAGAGTGTCATCTTATTGAGAGAATGAGGGTTTTGGTGCAGTATACTCTGACAGAATATCAATTAAGTCCCATTCAATGGCTACTTCAGAGCCACTTCATTTTCAAAATATCACTGAAGCATAAGTTAATTAAATTACATAAATTTCAGTCAGTGATGGAAGAAGTAATATTTGATATAAATAGCTGTAATTTTTTACTGAAATTCCTATTAGGAAAAAAAAAAGGTATGATGATATATCACCAATGTAATTAACAGTCTTTCTATGAGTCATGGGGGAAGACGTATCAAAAGTTAGCTGTTCCTGGGCATGTAAGCAGGATCATTGTTGTTTCTTCTTTCCATGCCTGTAGGGCAGAACTCAGTCAGACAGTAAAATTTAATGATGTCTGATATTAATTGTGCATGTACTTGTGGGTCACAGTGAAGATTTTGTCAGAGGTGGCAGCTTGCCGCAGGTGTTTAATGTCACATGATTCATAGTAAATGACTTGAAGCTCCCAAGTATCTACAACTAAAAATAATTCTGTTCTCTGCAAGTGCCCTCCAGAGCAGAGTGGCTATCTGTCAGCACAAGATAGTGGGTAGCAATTGACTCCAGTTAGCACCATCTATGAGCAATTTCTCAAGGATAAAAAAGCGATAATGGCCGGCTTTGTCATTAGAAACCATGTTCTTAACACTGGCTTAATTTTTAATATTTTCCCTTACCAGCAATATAAAAAATTAGCTTCCATCTTTATCCCCTGTAACGTAAAACTGCAAAAGCCCCCATATGCCAGGCTTTAAATACAGTAGCAAATTTTTTAAGCTTCTTTGGATATGTTTTCAAAGATAGAAGCTCTCTTCTTTTTCCCTTTTATTCTCTTAATTGAAACTGAGAGGTTTTCCTTGGGCTTCCACACACATCATACCCAAAGAAAATGATGGGGTGGGGGACATTGGACATTTTGCATCACTGACAGTGCAAAGCACATTTGAAAATGCAATCTTTTGAAATTTTACAGTTGACCTAAAACCTTCATGACAACAGCTATGCTTCTAAAATTTCGAGTGTAACTTCCTGCTTCCAGTTCTACTTAGAATTGAGAAAAGCAGTTAACACAAAGCTGAAAAAAAAATGGTAGAAAGAGGTCTAGTACTTTGAAAAATATCAAGTGTTCTTTATTTTTTTAACAGGAACCATAAAACATATCCTTACTTCACATGATCTATCTTGATCAGCCTAGCATGGCACCTGGAATAATTTACTGTAAAAGATCCCAATTTCTAATTTATCATTTTAAATTTAAAAGAAACTTACAGGCATACACTAATTTTGAAATCATAACTTTATATTCAGAAACAGCACCACTAAGTTTAAAAAAGTGTCAAACGCTAGCTGGGTTTTCAGTGTGAAAACTTCTAAAACACATTAATGGTTAATTAGATTTCAGCAATGTGTTTCTCTAAGGCGGAGAAGGACACCTTGTTGTTCAAACCAGCACCTACCTCTGTCATCCCAACACTGGCAAGGGGAAATACAGTAGATCTGCAGCGTCTTTGGCACTCAGTGTCTGCAAAAGCATCACAAGCTGGTCAAGGGATGTGATTCTCCTGCTCTACTCCATGCTGGTGAGCGCTCACCTCGTGTCCTGTGTGCAGTTTTGAGCACCACGATATAAGAAAGATACAACATTATTGGAGACCATCCAAAGGAGGGCAACAAAGATGGTGAAGGGCCTCGAAGGGAAGCCGTATGAGGAGCAGCTGAGGTCACTTGGTCTGTTCAGCCTGGAGGAGACTGAGGGGAGACATCACTGCAGTGTACAACTTCCTCATGAGGGGAAGAAGAGGGGCAGACACTGGTTTCTTCTCTGTGGTGACCAGTGACAGGACCTGAGGGAATGGCCTGCAGTTGTGGCAAGGGAGGTTTAGTTTGGATATCAGGAAAAGATTCTTCACGCAGAGGGTGGTTGGGCACTGGAACAGGCTCCCCAGGGAGATGGTCACAGCACCAACCCGACAGAGTCCAAGAAGAATTTAGACAATGCTTTCAGGCACATGGTGTGGCTCTTTGGGCTGTCCTGTGCAGGGACAGGAGCTGGACTTTGATGATTCTTGCTTTTCCCTTTCAACTCAGGATATTCTATGATTCTGTGACAGTACGATAAACCTCTATAGCAAAACTGCCTGTCACATTTGCAGTGAGTTAATATGTCAGTGTCTCTGAATAGAATAAATTTCCTTCTCCAGCTCTGCACCATGTCCTTTCACTAGAGGTTATTTGGAACCTGCTTGCCTTGTTTCCAGGGGAAACCTAGGCACCAGACATCCTCTGAAATGTAGAAATCTGGCAGATCTCTTCCCAAAGATCAATGTATAAAGCTGACATTCTTTTAAGACAGGGAAGGTACTGAGAGACTAAATTGAGGGTCTCAAATTTAGGTGTGAGAAGCTGAATGCCTCTGCAGGTGTTAAGTCACAAGATTTGCAAATGTAGTCTCCAGTCAATGGGAAAGGAAAAAAACAACACCAGAAGATGTTTTGGAAGCCTAGCTTAAATGCTCTGAATTTCTCCTGAGGAATGTTTTAGCAGTTAGTGTGGTAAGAACAAAGAGAAAGATTATTGAACTGGAAGCTTCCTATCTCTGTCTGAGAAGGAAAAATTTAAGGAGAATATTGTACTACAAAACTCTTTCAAGCAGATCAAACAGATTCATGTTTTCCTTTTAATGTGAAGGCATGAACTGGTGCTACTCCTTGTACAGCATATGCAATTTAGGAAAGTTTCCTCTTTCAGCTGCCTCAATAGCTAATTGGAAGTGATAAACCACTCCAGAGATTCTAGGTCTACTAAATTATTCCCTGGAGACGTGACTGGATGGAGAGGAAAACCTTGGTAATTAAGATTGTGAATTAGACACTTCAGTTAAGAAGACTGAACACAAGTAAAGGAGATATATAGAAAAAAAAAAAAGGATAAAACATTACAGCTATGAAAAGGTAATGATACTGTATATGAAAATAGATACATCAATTGGATTCTCTTTCACCCTAATGGAAAAAAAAAATCCTAATACAAGTATAATGCATGTATTTTAGAGATCCTTCGGGCTGCTGAAACTTTTGAAATGATACTGTATGTGTACCTAATTTTTTGTCTGATTTGTAAAATACCTGTTACTGGATATTCCGTTCATTCTTTACTGTGACTGTGAATAGGGTCACAGTTGCAAAATCAGTTGCAAAAGGGTTATGGTCTGAGAAATAGTGGAAAGGTAAATAAGTACTGCTTGGTCTTTGCTAGTGAAGTTGATGACATAAAACATGTTACTTACAGATTTTGTCAAATTTTATATCTGCAAATACACACACACACACACATAAATTTAAGAAAGAGTCTTTTTCAATTTGAAACCAAATGTGACCTTTAAAAAAAAGCGGGGCGGTGGGAGAAATGATTAATGGTCTTAATGAATATGTAGAACAGGTGACCTGGAAAGGTTATAAGTTAAATAATTTTTCTGCCTGTAAATGCAAATAGTTCTTTATACAGTTGGTTATGCAACACTGATGCAGGAATACTTGCAAATATTTTCACAAATCCTATTCAGAAGCCACAAAATGCCAACACATACTGTTGGTCAGTAAAGAGGTTGGAAGACACAGAGGGCAGTGTGCAATTATAAGCCAAGGAAAGAGTCAGAAGGCTGCTGTTAGGAGTAAGAGGAGGTAGAATAGAGCCAAGGAACTGCAAAAAAATCATATACTAACATATTAGAGATCTGTGGATAAAAATCCTGACAAAGTCTTCTTTCACAGCTGCTGCTTGCTAAATTTCTTCTGCTAGTCTGTTGCTGTTGGAGAACTTGCTCCCTATAAACTCTTGGAAGTTGTATGAAGGTAAAAGCCTTCTTTATTCAATGAAACACTTTAAGTACTTTTTTGATAAGAACAATTTAGTGAAATGAACAAATGTATTTTGACTGGATCTTCTTTTGTTCTAATACTGTTTGTAGTGTTTATAGACAGGTTTTGCAGATGTGCTGGTAATCCAATATCAAAAGAGAAGCAAAATGTATAGACCAGATGTACCATAGAAATGCACAAAAAGTAGTTGCTACATCAGAAGTATATGACAATCTCAAAAATATTCTCAAGAAAGGAAGCAGAAAATAGTCTTTTAAGGCACATTTTAGACTCTGTGATCTTCTTGTAGTCTTCTTTACGCACAAAATATGGCAAAGGTTCAAAGACAATTTTGTAGATTGTCTTTAAGAGCACAAACATTTAAATAATGTAATTTGGAAGATACTGACTATGCAGCTTTCTCTACTCTAAATTATCTAGATCTTCCATTAATATACTGACTCTCTTAATAATGAGTTCATTCTGCTTGTATACTTCTAGCTATAAGCGTAGTTCAGTGTACCTGAATTTAGCAGTTGGGTGAGAAAGCAGATCTTTCCAGAAGATAAAACACAGTCTGAGTGCTGTGTTTAGCCTGACCATGAATTTTCTCAGCAGTCTTTCAGGCAGTTTTTCTTTGTAAAATGTGGTTCTAAAGTCACATACTCTACTATTTACAAAGAGTTGGAAAAACAAATGTAAGACTTCTCTGGGTGTAGCAAAATCAGCTGACAAAGAGATATTACCTGGGAACAGGTGCCAACTGGTAGGAAAAGACAAGATGGAAAACAGAAGGCACTGTAATCTAAACGCCTAATTGCAGATGTTTTTAACAGATCTATTCACGACTTTGATCATGTGTGATACATCCTTACCAAGCACACCTCTTTGAGTGGTCAGACTACTATTTAATCTTTGTACATTTGCCTAAAACAACCAGGCTACTCTGAGTAATAAACCTAATAAAATTTGAGTAGAAAACTTACATATGCAATTTATTTCCCTGGTTTCTTAAATTTTTTTTCCATTTCCCTAGTGGTGAATTTTTCCACATGACCAAAGTAATGTGAATTCTTCATTGGATCAAGATTTCCCTGCACATAAAAGGGGCAAATAAATATTCACATGAAATTTATGATGTTATGAAACTCTTTTCTCTTCTGAGCATCAAAATGAGAGAACTGTAAACTGTAAATCCATTATAATTAATTTAAGCAATTTTCTAATTAGCTAACAGAAGTGGAACAGATTTGAGTTGATGTGAGATATTTATTTAACAGAATCAGTTCTTACTGTTTTAAAAATTCTTTAGCCATTGCATGTGTTATAACTCACTGTAAGATGTTCATCCTGTCCTTAAGCATCCAGAGGTCTAGTTGCAATGCATATGCAAAGGCCACAAGAAGAAAACGAATATATGATGATCCACTATTATGATGACAAGTAGAAATACTATACTTCTCACTAAAGTGAGCTTATACATGCTTTTACAGTTTGTGAAGGATTTATAATGCTTGGCTGAACTTCCATGGATAAAGTACGAATCAGTCTGAATTTTATCTGAAACCTGAACCGAATTTTCTGCTTTTCTTTCTTAGATTGACTCAGAGTAGATTTTCTACTCTGTACATGTAGTTAAAAATCTATAACATATACTTAAGAGTCTATAAATGTGATGGAACTATAGTATTGTTGTGGCCTATACTCATTTTGGAGTCTATGTGTTTGTGCTTCCTATCATTACGTGTTTTAAATGGCTATTCAGCAGATTTTCTGGTTGAGATCTGGTGGTTCAAGTTTGCTGATATCACAGTTAAAAGGAATATTGTGTAAGCCCTCACAGGTGTATCAGGGTACTAAGAGGAAATGCCAGAATACATGTCTTTCAACTCTGGATCTGTATATCAGTCTGTGTCCAGGGGTCCAAGTAACTGAAAATCCCTTGAATGCCAGCAGATTTCACCTCTGTTTTGCATTTTGCTAAACAGATGGGGAGCAAACTCCCTGTACTTCCTTCCTGAAAGAGGCATAGAGGAAGAATCTCATAATAATCATATAAATAAATGGCATTTCTGCTTGAAACATTTCCGAGAGACCACTACACACAAGCAATAAACTGGTATAACCTACTGCAGATGATAATTTAAAGAAATGAATACATTATTAAGTAATGAATACATTATTAAGACTTGTCTTCCCTTCTAAAACCAAATAAGGAGGTCACTGAATCAGTTCTCTTTAATGAAGTCTGTGACAGGTATATCCGACAAAGAGACAGTAATATCATCAAAACCAAACATCAATATTAAGACTTTAGCTTAAATCTTAGTCCTTTTTTTTGTCTTTTTTTTTTTTTTTTTTTTTTTAAAGTAGGGATCTGTTTCCTGTATGTTGTTTTTAAGCAATTGGCAGAAAGATTAGTATCTGAAGTTATAGGACCCACTACCATTTACACCTTTCTTTTAGCAGGGAAACTTTAAGGTAGGCATTTCACAATTCAGTGAATGTGTCTGTTTTTAATTTCTTTTTTTTCAGCTCCTTACAGAGCTCTTGTTTCCTCCACCATTCCCAGAAGTCAAGTTCGGAGCCCTCCAGGAAATACATCTCCATCGCTGCCCTGATTGATTAAAAATTAAACAACATCATCATTGTAAGAAATTCTTTACTAGGAAGAAATTCTTGACTGTGAGGGTGAAGAGGCACTGGAACAGATTGCCCAGAGAGGTTGTGGGTGCCGCATACCTTGGAGTGTTCAAGACTGGGTTGAATGGGTCTTTGAAAAACCTGGTCTAGTAGACAGTGCCCCTGCTCATGGCAGGGTGGGTGGAATGGACTGCCCAGGGAAGTGGTGCAGTCACCATCCCTGGACGTGTTTAAGGAAAGACTGGATGTGGCCCTCAGTGTCATGGTCTAGTTGACAATGTTGCGTTCAGTCATAGGTTAGACTCGATGATCTCAAGGGTCTTTTCCAACCTAACTCTGTGATTCTGTGCACTAGATGGTCTTTAAGGTCCTTTCCATCACAAGCCATTCTATGATTCTATGATCATTAAGATCTTGCACTGAGATACTACCATGCAAGAAAAGACAAGCACTGTGCCCACTCTGCCCTTCCAGAATCCCTCAGAAATTCTGTGGCCCGTGTTACGCCTTTCACAGAGTGCTTTTGAACACTCTGATTGTGCTTTGCATCACTTGTAATGTAAACAGAATATGCTCTGAATTTTTTCTCTGCCAGCTGCAGCCTGCACATTGTGCCAGTTTAGTTGTGCACCTTGTGTCAAGACTGAGCTGATGGGTCAGAAACTACAGCCAGTTTTTCTTTCAGCTGATCATCCAGAGTGGTATTTAGGTGGAATTATTTTTAGGCAAGTAATATTTTTAAATTAATTTTCAGCTTATTTTCTATGCCTTAGTGTTCTTCATTAGAACAGGTGCTTACTTCAGAGATTCTTTTTGTGCCTTTAAATCTCATATTGAAAATATGCAGCCCCTTTTAGAATCATGAACAGCATAGGAAAGGGCTTGTTTCAGGACTAAGATCATGGATGAATAGATTAATGCTAAGGAAGTAGGGCTAAGCATTTCAATACTTTTCATCAGCTGGAACATCATTACCTTTTTTGAAGATGAAAGGCTTGTTTCAGAGTTCTGATTTAACTGCTATTTTTGGTACTGATTGAACGTACTACTTACCTATACTCAGCTTTTTGTATGTGTTTGTTCCTACTGACTTTGAGAACTCCTTATGTGGGACATGTTCTCTCACATTAAAGGCTATATAAAATTGTAATAAAAGAGTAAATGTGCCTCATGCATATATCATACATTACGTACTTTTATATAGACTTACCTATTTTGTATCCCATGACTCGGAGGCATAGAGCTTCATGATGAGTTCTGTAACAAACAGAACTAACTGGGTATTTTCTGAGATAGCTTTCAGCAGAAAATCTATTTGCTGAACCCAAAATTATTTAATTCCTGCACCTTACTACCATATTTACTTCTATGGATTTTATAATAATCCTCTGAAGTCATTCTTGGTTACATTCTTGCCTAGCTACCCTAGATCAGAGATTCAATATTGGTTTTTTAGTCTTGGGTGATGTCTGGTTACTGCAAGTTTCTGGTTTGCGCAATCCCAAAATTTTGGATCTGTGACCAGATCTAGGCAGACCAGCCAGCAAAATGATTTTGGATAAGTATGCCAGATGAACTGCTTATAAGATGACAGAAGTAAATATGTCTAATACAGCCAGGAATACCTGAGTATTTTTTGTCATGGAGATGGAACTTAAAGCACTTGACAGACTTAACCTTGGCTCTGTGTTCTGTCACAGAGAACTTGAACATCAAGAAATTTCTCTGATTTTCATTACATTATGGCAGGTTTTTTGTATTCTCCCTGTAAGAGGAGAATATATTTACACAGTAAGGAAACTGGACATGAATTATATGGAAAATGCATTAATCAAGTAAAGTCTAATGCCCTGATCAACCAATGTTCTACTTGAGTACAACCGTGTAGGTATGATTATGACCAGAAATCACTGAAAAGGTAGAAGGAAAGTACCACAATCTTTGTTTTGACCTAAAAATTCTGTATATAATGCAATTCTTGCAGTGAAGAAGCAGAATACCTTCACTAAATTGAGAAAGATTAGAGGATGGACAGCTCTTCGTAAAAACAGATTAGCAGGGCAGTAGCAAACATCTTCACGTTATCAGGATTGCCTTGACAATGGAGAAGAACAAATTGCAGTCTGTGAATTTGAAATTGCTTTCCTAATGTTACTTCTCAAACACACCTGTTTATCTCTAGACTGTAGGAATTAACATCACACTACTTAATAGCAAAGATTGATCTGTTGATTTGAGGGATTAAGGCCAGTGTTACTATGACTTTTGCCACAAAAGGAGGAGCTGGAAAAGTAAAAGACTTGCTACCCTCAAAGTCGTAACAAAGTAATCTTAAAGGTACTATAGTCATATCCATAACAGCTTTTGTGGTCCAAGTTTAAAGGAAAAAAATGTCTTTCCAGGATTGACAGTCCATTAAGAATTCATTACTTCTTCACTTCTCTAATTTTGACTGCCACATTTTCTAGTTTGTTTTCTCTAGGGTGGTTTATTTAAAAAAACTTCTGATGTATGAAGAAGTGAAAACTTGGTCTTATACATGTGCCCTCAACAAAAATCCCTAATTATGTCTGATCAGGAAAAATACTTTTGATGAAGTAATAAGAAAATTAAACCCAGGGATTTATGTATAACAAAATACTGTACCAAGATGTAGTATTTAGGAACCTGGAGTGGGATCCATGAAACCAGATACATTTCTCAAAATCACTGCCCAGGAAGACTCACTGTAACTGGGTAACTCTGGCACCTCATGGCATGTTAGCACAAAGAGGCAGAGGCGTGACCCATGGTCTCCACCCACACTATGAGGAGACTGGATATAAGATAGATCCAGTCCAAAAATAGGTATATACATTACATCAAGCCTTTGCCTGCGTATAGATCCATCGGACTGGCCTTAATAGGTCACTGCTGTGGCTATCACCTGCAAGAGTGCAGCTACAAGCCATTTGCAGACTGAAAATAGCTTGTCTTCCACCAGCTTGGTCTGCTGTCATGTTAACTCAGCTTGACTCATACTGATGTACTTCAGATAATCCTTTCAGATACTGACAGATGGTTCTCTACATTCACTGTGTGGCCACAGAAGAAGGATCAAAAGGTCGAGTCCCATGCCTCCTTTGACCCAAATCTGCAAATCCTACCTCTCCACCCAGAATACAGGCTGGCATGGATGTACACTTCAGGTTGAAGCTGGGCCATATTGCACAACCAACAAGGACACAAAAGCCTGGACCAGTGAGGAAAAGAAAAAAGAAAAAGAAAGAGTCAATATTTCACTGGAGACAGGCCTTGTGGGCATACCAGGAAGAAAAAAAGGTCCAGTGTTATGACTGTTTCTTTTAATCCATTTATGAATTTTATCTCACGACTTTTTTGTGCAAACAATGTAAATAATTTGACACAGCAGGAATTGAGGCACCTGCACAAACTCAAAAAAAAATATAGTTGAAGGCACCTGGATCATATTTTTAGTGTTAAATTTCATGTAGGTTGCACTTCAAGATCATAACACAATATTGAATATAGCTCTAAAATTCTTCTGAGTAATATTGGGCTCAGAAATTATTTTAAAGTTATTTATGACTTCTGAGTACTATTCCCTTTTGCTTTCCTCCCCAAACCACATATGTTTCTTAATTAGGGCTCTTCTTTCTAGAAATTACAAACTCAATTTAGTTTGGCCTAGGATTTCAATTTTTAAGGGAAAAGGTAATGTCCAAAGTTATTACTCAGTAATATATACAGAAGTAGTAATTTGATGCTAATGACTTTTTTTTGATAAAAATTCTTGTCATTCCTTGAAAGTTACTATACTGCTTTTGGTACATATAATTTAAAGGCCTCTAGTCTCCAAAGATTTATTGTCATGATTAATTTTAAACATCTGCTTAGGTCATTGGTTTTTATGAGGTTACTTGTGCTCAAAGTTAAGCATGTGAATATTTTATGTAAGAAAAAGGCTGTGACTTGCTACAGCCTAACAGGGTTAAATAAAAAAAAAAAATATAAAAAGTTTAAAATAGAACAGTTGCAAGAGCTATGTTACAAGTGCCCCAGTAAAACATCTTACTGCAATATTTGAAATACTTTAAGATAATATTACTTTTTTAGAAGTGCAAAAGCCATATTTTCAGTATTTAAAAAAATCAAATAAGAAATTAAAATATAAGTATAAATATGCTAAGGTAATGGGTACAAAGAAATGTGGTTAGTCTATGAACTCAAGAATTTCTCCAGCATTCTTTTGGTCAAAATAGGGTTTGTTGTTATACATACATAAATGCACCCATACATATGCCTGTCATAAAAGTGAACATTTTGTTTACTTTTATTGCTTGTTTTTTATTAGACTTATTGTGGGTTGAGTCCCATAGTCAGCTAAGCTCTGCACAGCCACTCACTGCCCCGCAGTGGGATGGAGGAGAGAATCAGAAGGATAAAAGTAAGGAGGCTCATGGTTTGAGGTAAAGACAGTTTGATAGGTAAAGCAAAAGCTGCACACACCAGAAAGCTGAAAAGAGGGCAGGTTTAGGTATCAGGAAGAAATTCTTTACTGTTAGGGTGGTGAAGCCCTGGAACAGTCTGCCAGGAGAGGCTGTGGAGTGTCCCTCACTGGAAATATTCAAAACCCACATGGGTGCCAATCTTTGCTGTGTGCTCTAGGATGCCCCTGCTTGAGCAGGGAATTTGGGCCAAATTACCCCACTGTGGTCCCTTCCAGCCATACCAATTCTGTGATTCTGTGAAATGAACAACTCCATATTTGCCAGAAAAGATTCTACAGACTTTTTAGAAATGTATTAGGCACAAGGAGAAGAACCTGTCTGGGAGAGTTTCTGTGGTTGCCAACAGGGTGCTTATCAATACATCTATCCATACAATCAGTGCCTATCAACTAGTCTAGGTCTTGGTCTAGCAAGAGCTTCCTAGAGTAAGGACATGATGGCAGGGTTGTCTGACATTCCCGCCTGAAGAGGTTCTGTGATAATTTGTTGAATGCACTCTTTGAAACCAGATAGCAGCTCAGTCACCCACCTTGTCTCACATCAGTTCCTTGTCTCCTATCTTTGCTCACAATAGGTGTGAAGTTCTGGACCACTCCAGTTCTGGACTGAATGTGCTGGTTATGGCCACAGGCACAGCCCTGACTTACTGGTAGTCCACAAATGTAACTGAATTTCCTTTTTATACAGCAATTATTACTTTCATTCTATAAATTCTGCTAGAGGGTCAGCCTGTTAACAAATAGCAGTTTCTTTTCAGAGAAGCTGGGTTTTTTTAATGCAAACAAGATAAAAAGGTTATCCCCATGTAAATAGATTCATTCTTTTTTTGTGAAAGCTCAATTAAAGTATTTAAGCATTAATACCTTTCAAGCCTTTCTTAACACCATTTTCCCCTGTTTCTTAATAGGCATGTGAAATCTACTCCCAGGTAAAATAATGAGCTACAACTGGAGTTGCAGCAGTTGGAGGGATATCCTTCCACTTTACTGAGTTAATCTTTAGCCACTCTAAGAAGGTCATTCCTGACAGATTTTGTCAGATCTGTTCTTAAGGGCTGCCAATCTTGAGTCTCTACAATTTAGTTCAGTAACCTGTTTAGTTCTTAGAAGTCCTTCTGATAGAAAATCTTTCTGAAAGTCTAGCCTAAAGTTTTCCTGCTTTATTTTAAATCTGATACGTTTTGACTTCTCTCCTATGGACATTGAGAACAGAAGATTTTACACACGTTAATCCAGTTATCATGTCTTCAGTTTTCAGGCTGTAACAACTCCTCTTATGAAAACTCTCTCACTATGCCATAGGAGTTAGAACTCTGTCACTCTTATGGGTTTTTTTTCTGGATTTTCTCAAAATGTGCCCTATCTTTTGGTTCTGCAAAAATCATGAACATGCCATCTTTACAACAGAGGATATATATTTTGAGAATAGAAAGCAGATTTCTAAAAGGTTAAATTTCTAAATGAAAATCGAGTGAAAAAAATTACAGATTTTCACATGGGAAATCATCATAAAACATATGGACAGAAATGGTTTTAATTTTGTGGGTCCTTCCAAATCCAGCTTTGAGTTTTACTCAGTACGGCAGAAATTCAGGCAACATCATCCTGTAGTCAGAGATTCAGTAAAATTACATAATCATGTACATCAAAGTACTGTGGGAAAGTTTATGTTTCATTAAGCAAGTGGACTGATGAACTGGTTCATTAAAAAATTTGCCAAGGGCTCCTGGATTCAATATACCAGTGGCTGCCATGCCCATTGACTTCTTTTCATATCTTGGCCATCCTTGCCAGCACAAAGCTCGCACATCACCTCTGATCATTCTCCCACAGTCAGTTGCTGGTTGTACTCCATGATTTAGAATTGAAGTATAGAAGGAGGGAAAGCTAGAGGAAAAGATTTGCATTGACCCCTTTCCTGCTCATTTTCTCCCCAGTGTTTGGGATCACAAAAGCAGCAGCACCTTGCACAGCAATGATATCAGGCACATAGTTTGTTGCACGAAACTCTTACAGAATACTTATTCTTCATCTAGGGAAAGTTTGATTTATACTTGCCCTGTGTCATATATTTTTAATTTACATATCTGCAACTGAGCAAAGAATTATTTTTGTTCTGATCCGGTATCATGGTTCTTTACTGTTATGTTATATATTTCTTTTAATGATGATTAATTTTGTATCATTGATTTTTCCATAGCAAAAATCAGTCTACCGCTATTGCATTTCTTAATATCTTAATATTCTCCCTTCCTCATTCTTTGTTATTTTTTGCCTTTTCTCTACCAACTGATCATATTTTGCATTTTCCCTTTTTTCCATTACCTCTTCTCTGTTACCTCTGATAAAGAAAAATAAAGACGAAGGCACAGAAAAGTATTTCCACTTTTTACTTGAGCTGTTCTGTTTATGTAAGTCTCTTGCTGCCCTTATTCTTCATCTGTCTATCTTTCTCATGTGTTTTTAGGACAGTGACTATGCTTGGTTTGCTGATGCTGCTAACGTTTATACCAACATTCCTAAAGTTTTACTTCCTTAACTGCAGTTCTATATTAGAAAAAACTCACTAATAAAAATCCCACACTTGTACTGCCCCTTGCATCTGCTATGCCACTGAGATTCCACTCAGATGGCACTCTGAAAAAGTACTGTTACAATGCATAAAATTCAGCAGGAACCAGCAATAATTAGGTTAATATTATTTATTCCTCTGATTACAGTACTTTTCTTATCAGGCTGTCAGTGTTGTGATAACTTCTTGTTCATGTTTTCAGACTCTCTGCTAAAATGACTTTGAGTGACTGAAAGAATATTTTGTGAATGTATAAAATTAGAAGGCAATATGTGGTCTTTATGGCTTTTGATAATTAGCCACAGCCACTATAATGTCCTTCATTTTACCTAAAAGTTTGTCCTTGAACAAATTCTAGACCTCTTCTGTTCTCATTGTGCTTTGTGATGATCTTTGCCTTTTCATTGATTCAGCACTTACCTTTGAGCCTTACTTTTCAAATATGTTGAATTTGCCTTTTATCAGCTTAAAAATGTGAATCTCATGCATTTTTACATTGCAAGCTGTGACAGCTCTGGAAGAGGTCAGTTGTGTCAACTGCTCCATACATCCACAAGAAACTCTATTATCTCTTGAACAGATACAGCTTTACAATGTGTAAAACTAAGCACATTTTTCTGATAATATTACCTTATTTTGAAACTCCTAGTTTGGGCATTTAGTTTTACAGTTTTAAATAACAATGGTCATAAATTAATACTGAAAAAGAAGAAAAGTAAAGTTTGAATGAAAAAGTCTTTCTTCTACTGTAGTTTTGTGGCTGTCACCAAGGAACAGTGTTAGCTTTAAAATTATAATTGTGACTTCCTTTTCATTGTAATATCAATTTTTCTAATTATGGTATGATAAGGGCAAAAAATCTTAACCAAAAAAAAAAAAAAAAAAGCCAACAAGAAATTCTGGTGAGTCAGATATTTCATAGGCTAGAACCTGATTCAAAACTCTTCTTTGCAGTATAGGGACACAAAATATTTGCATTTCATTGCTTTTAATTTTATCTTCTCTTTTTTGTAGCTGGACTTGGTCTGTTAACTCATTTTAAAAATATGCATCTCTTTATGATGACTGACACTGGGGTAAATTATTGGTGAGATTGGGTTTTGTCTTGAATTGGATTTAAAGCTCATGGGAAGAGTCACGACAAAGAAAAAGTTACACAAGTTCAGTAGGTGAACTCAAGCCTGACCTTCAACATTTCAGAGCAGGAGCTGCATGAAAGAGGAAAGTTGAGGCTAGGACAGCTGTAAGCCAAGAAAAGAAGAAATAAGGCAAGGGTTTACAAACGTACATAATAAAAATAACCTCTAGTGGGAACTGGCTTATTTATTTTAGAGGAATCCTAACCTACCCATAGATAAGTTCTTAAAAGAAATTGCGAAGTGCTGCCAGCACTGTTTCCTTTGCTGCCATTTTGCTGGTTCCAGTGATCACTCTGAGTGATATGGGTCTCTTATTCTGATATAAATATTTTTATCTGTTTTACAGTTACAAGATATTCTTTTTACAGTGCCAAGGTATCTATTATATTACAAAAGAAGTTATACAATGATATTTTTGGAGCCTTATGCTGCTCTGATAATGACAAGCTGAATTTATCCAGAAGGAGACTCTAACATCCAATGTAAAAAGACAACCCAGACCTTCTCAATGCTGAAAAAAATATTTAGAAAGTAGAACTAATGGTAATTTATCATTTATGACAGCATCTGGCAAACATTTTAAGCCTTGTTGTATAGCTTTAAATTCTATACATAAGTTAACAATGAAAAACTGAAGCTACTATCTTCCGAAATTATTAAGGGAGATATTTCAATGCAAAAATGTAGAAAAGGAAAGAAGGCAGCACATGACATTTTTACATCGAGGTAGAGCACACTTGTGACAACTTCATGAAATACTTTGATAGATGGAAGAGCACTTGCATCAAAATGTTTAATTTTTTGAGTTCTTATTAATACATGCCTCAGTCTCTTGTTAGACTATGGAATATATGGTTCCATAGTCTAGTACAGCAGAATTCAGACAGGGTTTCTGTGAAGTGTCACATGTATGTTACTTATTTTATACAAGATTCATGTTTGGGGAAATTACCTTCATTTAAATATTAGAAAATAGTCTCTACTAGAGAAAAGAGATTATCATTCTTCTTCAATATGAGGTGTTTGAAAGGACACCATAGGAACATCAGCAGATGCTGTTTCTTGTGTCACAGAGAACCCACATATTCCCAGTGTTATGCCTTCCGTTTCTTCATCCAAGAAAAAAGAGAGAGGAAGAAAGGGATTTTACCCAAGTTTTAGACTAAAAAGTTACTGTGTTTTGTGCATTTTTTTCTGATTTCCTTTGGAGCCTTTTTCATTGCAGGAGATGCTAGGAAACAAGTTAACTAGAGCTGAATGGAAGGTTCCTACCCAGGACTCTTCACTGCACTGGGCCACCTATTCTGCCTCCATTCATATTCTCAGAATTTTATCAGAGATTCTTACAGCGACAGGGAAAGATTCAAACTGATAAAAAAAGCCAGCAAGGAATACATCATCATACTTTTCCTCTTACACATCTACCCAAGGTATCATCCTTCTGATCTTTTTGGCTTTCTTTAATTAACAAAAGATAACTAGACCTGCTTTTTGTTTCAATGCTATTAGACCATAGGGTATAGGATTTAGTATGCACAGGAAGGAAACAGATGTACTTGAAACAAACCAAGAAAAAATGTTGCTCCAAATATCCTTCATAATTGTGTGTGTTTTAGAAAAAAAGTTATTAGCCCACATTTACAGATTCATTTGAGCAACTTTTAACACTTTTTCCTACTGAATAGCATCGCCCTTGGTAAACGGTGTCAGAGAAAAGATCACTGAAATAAAGGTGGCTTTCATTATCATTAACAATAAAAATCTGGTCCTTACACATCTGTCATTTGTTCTTAAACTATTTGGTATCTTTAATTAGTACAACAAAAGATTAAACTTTAACCTCGTTTTGTAGACTTTCCAGTTTTAAGGAAGTAATTCGAAATGGTCAGAAAGCAGGCTGTCATTGCCAATCACATGCACACTGTACCATAAAAATAACTGAAACAGGGGCCAGCTGCAGATTAAGAAAGGCAGCTACTTGAAAGTCAGTTCTTCACTTCTTTAGCCTTCGTACACACTTCCACTAAACTACATGCTTTATGGGAAAAAAGAAAAAGTAATTTTTTTTCATTTGTGTCTGTGGAAATGGTATTGAAAACTCTGTAGGTATCAGGTAAGGGCTCCATTTGGCCACTGCATCCTTTCTCTCTGTTTCTTTCCATATTTTTCATTTGTATTTTTTAATTTTCAGGGCACTTTGAAATGCACAATTCAACGTGAATTATTCCTCTGTTGGAGTTTCTGCAATAAGACTGCAGTGAATCTTGTTCTTTGTAGCCCTGGCTCTATCACAAGGCAGATGAGTTTCATTTCTTTGTGTGTGTGTGTCAATTGAAACAATTTATTTGAAGACTTTGAGAGTGAAATAAAAAGCTAAAAAGAGGCTAATAAAAGTCAATATCTTCCCTTTGAGCAGTGTCAATCAATTTGAGAGAAATAGATTCCCTGCTTGTTCAATAAGAAAATTACTTTGTGTCACAAATGACCTGGAGAATTCTTGGGTGTCCTCATTACCAAGAAATAACTGGTGTTTGGGTCTAGCATTACCCATTTAATTGGCAATGGCTTATTTGCATTAAGTTATCTGTTTCAGACAACTTAGAAGAAAATATCGTTTTATTAAATTATGTCAAACTGAAAGATAAGCAGCAGTTCCCATGACAAAAAGTGCTATGGTAAATCTGGAATTATTTGGCATTAAAACAGCATGGTAAATTGATAGTGTGTAGTGCATGTTTCATCAACTTGGCAAAGACATAGGTTTGAAATTTTTGTGATACTGTTGCAATATTTTTTGTAATACTCCCATTCAAAGACAGACTCCATTATATGCTTCTTCTCCCTTATCTGGCTCATATTTTAGTGGTAACTGCAGTAGTAAAATGACACTGTTGGGGCTGCCCGAGGCAGCACAGCGTCCAGCTGCAGACACCCTTGGTGTCAGCTGCAGCAGGCAGGGGTCAGCTGCAGCAAGCAGGGAAAGCTGGCTCCTTCGCAAGGAGCGAGCCCCAAACAAAGGTGGTGTAAAAGCGCGGGCAGAGGCAAAGAATAAGAGAGGGGTTTTTATGTAGGTTCCAGCTGCTTTATTACCAGTGGAGGGTCCAGGGACAAAGAGCAGGAGAAAGGGGAGAACATACTATTTTATAGGAGGGTGGAACAAAGGGAAACAACCAATGGGGATCAACTGAGGAGGAGGAGACAACAGAGGAATATCCGATAGGGATAACTTAAGGGATGGAATTATTTGAGTAGACCAATGGGGCGTCGAAAAAGGGAGAACTTCCCAGAACTAACACATAAGCAACTGGGAGAAATACATAAACATGAACTTATACATAAAACTGGGTGGAGAACTCCTAAGCCAATAAACTTAAAACATGTAGACTAAGAACCACTAGGAACACGGGAACTCGCTGTAACCATGGGATGAGAATTAGACCTCTGTGTTCTGGAGGCCTGTCCACCAGTCCTCTGAATGCTCTGCTGCAGTGGCAACTGCCACATGGACTGCAATACTAAAAAATAAATTGTAAAATATAAAATTACTTAAAAGGTCTTTTTCATTTAAGTGGTAAAAACATTCAGCTTGTACACTGAACGCATCTTTTCTGACAATATTCATCACGCAAGTCCCAGTGAGACTTTAAAATAGTAGAAATATTATTATTTAAATAAATGTATTATTTTTATAATAAATAATTCTAATAAATAACTTGTGTTCAGGCAACAAATTTGCATCTAGGTACCTAACAAAATTTTTTTTTTTAATGTAACTTATGGTTATGATATAGTTAGAACATCATGCTACAGTGGGCTTCAATTGGGGAATGCTAAGCACTATTTTGTCTTAACATCCATAACAGGCTTGTTTTGTCTGGCTTCTGATTTAATATTTTTTCTTTTTTTTTTTTTTGTAGTTCTAATTTCCAGTCTTTAGGCTTGTTTCTTCACTCTTTACTTTACTGATCAATAAAAGCATACAATCACTATGCTAAACAGTGTTAGAAACAGTTCCTCTGAGGCATCTAATGAGATTTTTGCTTGTTTTTAAGGCTATTTAGAATCCTTCTTAGCCCTTGTTCACACCAATCTTCTTAAGGGAGACATGTTAAACACCCACATATTCTTTTCTATCCCTACCATAAATGTTGTACAATATACACACTACAATACACAGCTTGACTGTAATTTGGTCCCTAGCTGATGGCAGGCTCCAAAGATCTTGTTTCTGCCTAAAATCTTTTGAAAAATTATCCTCTTCCTACATAGACAACTTCTCTGCTAAGTACTGTATTATTAATACTGGTGTGGGGGTAGAGAGGAAATAAAATGTCTGGCAAAATTTCCTTATAGAAAGTTGATATAGGATAGCATGCCTTCTTTAAGGAATTAAAAAATTTTATATATGGACAATTGTAGGTAAGATTTGAATTGTCAAAAATACTTGTGCCTGTTGGTGAAGTACTAAAAATATATTCTTAGATGACTTAGCACTTTATCTTCCCTTCTTGTCGTGCTGCATGAAGGATGTTTTATTCTGGACTATGGGATTACTGTTGTCCTTCTGCTGCGTTATGCCTACACATTAAAGACAGGGAAAGACAACTGACCTACACAAACTTTTTTCTACAAGCCAAAAGTAGGTTAAATGTCTCCAACTTCAAAGCACAGCTGAAAAGCACGGCATTCTTCACCCACAAGGCTCCAGCTGTTCTTCTTATGGCCACACCTATAAAGAGTAGAAGTAGATTAATTAGTAATTCCTATTTTCTAATCGCTCCCCATAGAAGGAAAATTCCAAGGTGATGTTTCTATTTTTTCTCTTTACCATTCCCAAAGTCTCAAAAAGCCCTCTATTATGTCATTATTTTCTTCACTGAGAAATATGGATGCAGTTTGCCACACAGGTGTTGTAAGTATCAATTTATATGCTTCTCCATAGGTGATAACAGAAGATGGGGATTGTTCATCCCATAACTTAAATGAACATTCCAGAAGTTCCATTTTTCTGATTCAGAATATCCTACAGTAGGTTCAACATCTGTAGAAAATGTGTCCAACCACTCATTAATTAATTTAGTGCATCTTGTGATAACATTAATTGTGATGAGTTCATTTGCTATTGCTGTAATGTTTTAAATGCTTTAGTAAGATTTCCAGAGTAATTCAGTGTTAATTCCAATATTAATTAAGTGGATCCATGTTGCTGAGAATCTCCTGATACACTGAGTATTTCAGTATATTAGAAAACTTTTGCGGTCCTCATCAGAGTGAAAAAATGCTTTATTGTTCAGAAAAATAACTTTGGAAAAGGAAATAAAGTCAGTGCAGAGTAAGCCTTCCTCTCTTCTATGCTCTGCTTCAGGTTCTCTGTTCTTAGGAGTAGGCATCGTGTGCCTTACCTGTGATGACAATAAGGTGGCCTTCATGGCTGGGTCAGAGAAAGAGAATGTAGTTCAGTGCTGTTGCCATGGGGTGTGCCAGCAGCACTGCTAGGACTTACTGACACATAAGGGACCTTTCAATGGAAACAGAATGGCAGGATTGCCTCTGTTATTCAGTAAATTGTACAAGTAATGATTTTTTGCCATGTTTACATGCAAAACAGAGGAAATACATTTTTGTTTTCACGTTGTTGAGTTATATGATAATGCATCCCATGCTCTTCACAACTAGGACAGAAGTTTACTGTCAGTCTGGAAAAAAAACCAAGACAGAATTAAATTTGAAATAATTCAACTGTTGTTTGGAAAATGGTGGCCTGAAACTGAGTAGAGAGCTAGGAAGGGGGAGGGATGGGAAAGGGATACTCTTGCACAGTTATTGTGTGTTTTAAAAGTATTTCAAGGAGCTACTAATATGCAAAACAAAAACTCTATTCTACCTGTCTTTAGGGACAAGAAACAAAACCAAACCAATCAAACAAAATACTGTCACTTTGTGCAGAGCTGCAAAGAAGAAAGAAAGTGCTTTTCCAATATACTGCACCTACACTTCCAGAGAACTGAGACGTGCTTGAAAAGAAAAATCACTTTAAGTAAGCTTTTTGTGGCTGTTGTACTAGCATGTCTCAAACATTCTTCCAAAGCAAGCCCCAAAGTATGGCACACCACTAGACCTAAATTTCTATTTTAGTATTTATTATTGGATTTTTCAACTGTATACTTTCCTTCAGTACTTTAAATTAACTTTTGTAACAAGGGAATAATATCATGTTGCTCTGTTACATTGACTCCATCTCACAACATAAAATGATGAGAAATTGAATATATAAAATTAAGTGACTCAGTTAGTATTAGAAATTGCAGGGTGACTCTGAAACCTGCCATAAAAAAATAAGATACCTTTGTTCATTCCTTTTGTTAAGACACTTGATAAGCCTTCTGAAAGGATTAAATGCAGGATAATATTGACAATCTCTCTAGCTGAAGTTTGAGAATAAAATAGGAATTATGTTTTCAAAATATCTGAGTATATTATTACTCTCTGCTTAAAGAAAATAAACAAAAGTACTTGACAAAGGAGATACGGTGTAATGCAAAATGTTGAGGTCAGAAGACATGGAAATTCTAGGAACTAGAAATTAAGAAATTGTTGGGAAATCACAAAAAGGTTCCAAGAGCAAAATCGCAGATCTCTGAATGCACCTGGGATTCATGGGAGTAATGATAAAAATTTGAGAGCGATTGCAGTGAAGACAAATGCAGGTGGACAGCAATATACCCTTATCAAGGTGATAACAGAGATGGAAGCGAAAATATTGGAGAATGAGGGAAAGATTCTAGTACAAATAAATCAGAAAAATAAAGTGTGATTTCTAAGCTCAAAATGCATTATATAACACTGAAGAGAATAGGGAATGGAAAATGGACTCAGGAGCTGAAAGTTCACATGGCGACGTTAAGTAAAAAGAGCAAGAATTTAAAAGTACTTGTAGAGATTGCATGCTAAACAGCTGTTTGATTTTGGTTTGATTCGATTGGGTTTGTTGGTTGGTTGGTTGGTTGGTTGGTGGGGTTTTTTTCTTAAAGGGACATTTGTTGCTTGCTACAACTTATTCTTTATTAAGACGGCTTCTACCCAGGGAGTCTAAAAAAGACATATAGTGTTGGGGTGTCCTGGCAAACCTGCCCGCCTAGGGTTTAGGGGGACAGACCTGCGCCTGGGAGAACCCCCTTGGTTTATGGTATCACTATACAAATATGTATTGGTTCACCCCAGTTCCCCTCGGTTTATGTTATCTCTATACAAATGTGTATTGGTTTCTCCCTTCCCCCC
>VZTI01002763.1:497864-560877 GCA_013397865.1 Struthidea cinerea
ACAGACAGCTTGGCCGGCTTTTAAAGTGTGGTCTAAAATCTGCTTATTTTGCTGTGCTGGCTCGGAATCTCACCCCCGAGCCAGCCACGGCAGGCAGAGACAAAGAGACAATATAGTGAAGCTTTTTCATTTGATTGACTTTAAAGCCTCCCTTTTGCAACTATTATCCTCTATTTCTCTTTTATATATCCTTTAGAAACCATTGCATGACCCTGTGTGGTGTATAAGAGTGCTATGAATCATGGAGGTGAATAAGGACTGTATCATACAATATGAGAATGTGGAAGGATCTAAGAAAATTCTCAGGTAACAGGTTTTAAATAAGCAACTTTAATAGTTTTTCCACTCAGCACAAGACTTTCCAAACAGTCAAAAAAGGTTTCAACAAGTTCATGAAGAAACGGTTTGTTTGTGACCATCAGACATCACATTCCAAATAGATGTTCCTTCTGTAAAAGATACATGCTGTAGTTTCTGGAAGAGGAAGAACAAGGCAAGCCCTGTGCATATCCTGTCTTTTGTTCTTCCATATGTTCAAGTTATGGCCTGCTATTTTTTCCTACTATAGGAAGTTTTTATCATTAATTTCTGATTTAATTCTGTTCATTTTTTTTTTTTTAATTTAAATGAGCTCTGTTTTAACAGTGACTGATCTCATGTTTAAACACTTTTTATTCACAGGTTTTTTTGTATGTCCAGAATGTCTCTCAGTATATGTGTTTAGGAAGGAAAGGCCTAAAGTCTTTCACAGGTAATATCTGAACTCTCTAAAACAAGAACTAAATCAGGTCAAGCTATAAAACACAGGTAGAAACATGTTTCATTAGGTACTATTCATAGTTCTAATATTAGAGGAATTTATAGCATAGAGTTCCTATCATTCCTAGAAAGATTTAAATGTACATTTGCAAATATTCCAAGGACTGTGAAATACTTAGCTACACAATAGACAATTGACATTATTCCTGTTCCATGTGTTACCATTTACTAATAAAAATTTTTTAAAAAGTGTTTCTGAAGGATTAATGTTAAGACTAATAATGAGTTTTTTATCCAGATTGCTTGCATAAATTTACATTAATGACTTTCTTAAAATAATAGCAACAACAACAAAACAAAACCGCACCCATATTTTCTGGGTTCGGATTGTTTTTATGTAGTTTCCCTCAGTATCAAAGAAAAAATTTATATCCTCTGAAAGTGCCTGGACTCTATAGTCCAAAAAGTAAATTAGAAATTATATCAGGCTCAACAAAAAGTTTCTCACAGAGAACTCATGGTCATGCAAAGCTGAAGTGAACACAGTGAAAAAGCAGTCTAACTGAGCATCTCATTTTATAATGAGTGTATTGCTAAATACAGAGAGAGAATATTTTTTTTCTGAAAGAATACCTCCTTGGTCTAGCTCATCCTTTCATTATCTTGTTGAAAGATCAGTTTCAACATAAATCTTAACAGGTAGATAAGGAACTTGACTGTGCATTTTCAAATTACTATAAAAGAACCAGATGTTCCCAAGAAACATTTATTTCCCTAACTTTTTACATTAAACATTCATCTTTCATTATGCCAAAACGATGAATGGTTATCTTAATAATATTTCAAGCACCAAAACAAGTATACAACCTCATTCTATGAAAGGTGAAGCAAAATGATGAAGAATTCGCTTTGGAATTATATTGTAATGTATGCAGATATAAACTTATGAATTTTTGTATGATGACTTTTACTTCTTTTCCTACATTGTCCTTGAGAGTTAAAAGCCAGCTTTTTTATTTTTTTTTAAGTGATGTTATGTTTGTAAATATCTAGGGAGATAACATATTTCAAGTTATTTTCTGAATTCAAAAGAGCTTTAGATTACTGAACAAAGAAAAAAAGTATCTAGGCAGGGAACAGACATAAAACTTGCATTAGCTTTCTTTTCACAATCACATGATGAGGAATATTACAAGCTTCTGGCTGAATTATATTCATACTGGTGTTCCTTCATAACAATAACCAGTAAGATACAAACTTCCTAGTAGCAGTATTGGATAGAGAGACTCTCTGGTGTCTCAAGTGGAGTACTTGAATCATAAAGAGTTCAGGAATGTTTTTAGGTCCTGGTGCCTTACGCCATTGAGAAATATGGGGTAAAGTTCTATATGTAGGTGTCTTCCAGTATACTTTCAGTAGTCTTTCCTTTTCAGGAAAAGGCATGTGCATGTCCAGTGTTTGAACAAGTAGTGCTGGCAACACCACAAATGTCGCTGTTTGCCTTCCTTGCAACTCTGTCTACTCATAAGTAAGGCAGGATCAGGAATGTGTATTATGAGAAACAGAGCTCTGAGAAGTCAATAGACCTTGAAACACTTTTCAAGGTATCCTTTCAAAACAATGGACTTCACAAGGTGACTTCCTCTGACCTGTAGAGGGTAATCTTAAAGATAATAAAACTGGTTTAAACAGAGCTTTAAAACAGATGCTGGGTCAGAAGTCTGGAGAGGTTGCCCTACGTTGTACAGCTTTGTATTGGGTGTGGGTGGCAAGGTTTTAGTAGCAGGCAGGCTACAGAGTGATCTCTCTGAGACCCTGTGCCAGGCACAGTTGTTTCCAGCTGGCTCCACAAAACACGCACTGCAGGACACAGCTGAGCCCATCAGCCAAATGTGTGGTGCCTCTGAAAACACATTTAAGAAAGGGAAAAAATGCCAGACAAGGAGCAGTGTGATGGGGGTAAAAAAAGGGAGAAACAATATTTGAAAATGTCAAGGTCAGAGAAGGAGCTGAGAAGAGCGTGCTCCAGGCACCAGAGAAGAGATTCCCCTGCAGACGGTGGGGGAGAACAGAATGAAGAAGGTTGACCTACTTCAACCCGTGAAGAACTGTGCTGGAGCAGATATCCAGTGTGACTAGTGGACTACTCTATGACGGAACACATGGACGTTTCCTGAAGCCCCTGGAAATACCCCTTATAAGCAGGGGAAAGGTGTGAGGAAGAAGGATGGATGAAGAGGTGCTGCAATGGACTGATTATAATGTTCCATTCCCCATATCCCTGTGCCACTCAGAGCAGGGGGAGATAGAAGAGTTGGGACTGAACAAGTGCTGCTGGATCTGAGAAAAAGATGGAGGGAAAGTGTTTTAAAATTTGCCTTCTCACTATCCAAATCTATCTTAATTGCTAATAAATTCCATTAATTTTCAAAAATAAGCTGAGAATTCACCTTTGGTAACATAGCCAGTCCCACTCAACAGGCCTGTTTGAGACTGTTATATGACATCTTAAATTGCCGTGCTCCATCTTTTTCCAGAGAGTGGGCCAATTTACAGAGGAAGTGTGCCTAGATCATAGAATGGTTTGAATTGGAAAGGACCTTTAAAGATCATGTAGTCTGACCCATCTGCCATGGGCAGGGACAGCTTCCACTAGTTCAGGTTAGTCAAATCCGCATCCAACCTGATTGTGAACGTGTCCATTGATAGTGCACCCACCTGTTCCAGTGTTCCACCACTCTCATTTTAAAAAATGTCTTCCTTGTGTCCAATCTAAATCTAGTCTCTTTTAATTTAAAATTACTGAGCCTTGTCCCACCACTACAGGCCCTGTTATAAAGCCTCTCTTAGTCTTTCTTATAAGCCGCCTTTTAAGTGCTAGAAGGCTTCCATAAGGTTCCCCATGGAGCCTTCTCTTCTCCTGCCTAAACAACCCCAACTCTCTGAGTCTTTCTTCAAACCACAAGTGTGCCAGCCTTCATGGATAATTTTCATGGACTCTTCCTCAAGTGAAGTCTATTCTGCGCATTTGGAAGTCATGCTCATTTGTTTATCTTACACACTGTTTTCTCCCCCTGTCCCATTGAGGAATGGGAGTGAGAGAGCATCTGGGCTAGTATCTGACATGTTTCTGTGTATCAGGATATTAAAGCTAGCAAACTTCCAATGCTTTGTTCTCCCACACATTTCCATTTATGACATGTAGATAGTATTGTTTAAAAGTACTGATGAATCATTTTAGTAACTTCATTCCCAGTCTCCAATACAAGTGGAAATCATACGGAAAGAAAACCCAAAAAACAAAAAAGGAAGATAAAACTGACAACAGTGAGAAGGTTAAAGTTCCCTCTGTAAGGTAAATTGTAAACATTTTTCCCTCTGGATGAGATCTACATGTTTTCTGAGAGACATCTTTCAAGATCCTTATACCACCACCCCTGCAGTTAATACAGACTAGCATTATACTTATATGAGTAAAGGATTTTCTTGATATTATCAGCATGTTTTATTCGAAAGCATTTTGTATCTGTCTTGATTGTCCATTTCAGCCTATTGAACATCAGTAGGTATATTCATTGACATGCTATTTGAACTGTTTTTCCTAGGCAGCATTTATGATTATGAAGAAAAGCCAGATCAAGGATGTGATTTTCTAGTTGCTGAGTAAAGAGCAGCCACTTAAAATCAGATGGCTATTTTTGGCTACAGCTCAGTCCCTGTTATTGTATGCTTTCTTTTAATTATGGTTAAATTACTACCCCTGGAATCTACAGTAATGAGCAAAATGTTGTGAAATGCAGATTTTTTGACATTATTAATCTAATCTAGCAGCTCTGTAACACGTTAATCTCTGAATAACCTTCAATTCATACTATAACATGGATTTTAATGGTAGAAATTAGATCTGAAAATAGCTATTTGGTTTTGTATTTCATGTAGTCACTAGATTGTTCCCTACAGAATATTTTCCAGTGCTTTGTCTCATCTAGACTTAAGTGTACTGAGCAATAAAGCTTCTACTACTTTCCTTTGGAGACTGTGTCACCATGTAATAGATTTCACTATTGGGATTCTTTACCCTATTCAATCGCAATAAAATATTTCACCTTCTCTGAAATAGGAGAAAGGAAAAAAATAGCAAAAGCAAAAAAATTTATTGGCTAGAAGCTAGCAATAGTGCTCTCTACAAACCAGGGATGTTACATCTCTTAAAATCTCATCCCTTCTATGGTACTATTTTAATTTCCTGTGATATGAAACCTGCTGTTGCATTTTTAATCACATTTTCCTAAGGTAAAGGCAAATCCTACCTGTTCCCTTTGGCTGTATCAGTTAGCTCTCATTTCACACTTCTTATTTGTAGTTGCAAGATTGTCTTGCCCTTGAAAATGAAACTACATCACCACCAAATTTCTTTAAGTCAGATTTATTAAAAACAGTGAAAATGGATTTAAGACAAATAAGTGCATCAAGATGTCATCGCCTTTATGAGGCATTACCTTCCTATTCCCCAAGGAGGGAACAAACTTCCTTAAGTAAGAGACCAGGTTGTTATTTTTCAAGTTAATGGATCAGGGGCAAGGGTGAGGATGGTAGTTACACACATTACTAGGCCACTGGCTAGAAAATACCAAAATTACTGACAAATAGACATGCAGTCACCCATTCCTAACGTGTTCCTGGCACACAGCATGCAGAATATTTTGATAAGTGCTTGGATTCAAGAAAACATATATTCTGGGTTGTAAAATAGTCTAGACACTGTCAAACAATATTATATGAGGCTACAGGAAGGGAACAGAGTAAGGTAAAAGGCAGCTGAGGAAACAGTAGAACTGTTTATGTGTAATAAGGCTTAACTAGCAAGTTAGAGTGTTACGGGGAAAGAATACATAAAAATTGCAAGGAAAGACAGACACACACACGAATGCACATGCACACCCTCCCTCACACAATCCTGGACAACTGCATGTCAAAAGAATAAAGGGCTTCTGCAACAGGCAGAGAGAGGGAGAGCTGCTTCTCTTGGAGCAGGCAGCAAAAGAATGCAGCTCCCTCACTACTCCAGTGATCTCACCAATTCTGCTAAAACAACTCCTGTCATAAATACTTCTTCCTCCATACCCCCATTCCAAATCCTGTCATTTTACACAATATTTGTGCTTTTGGCAGTTTTAGCCTTTAGCCTCTGCCAACAAGACTGCAATGTGCGCTGAGGTGCCTTATCCTGTATAAGCTCAGGAAAAAATAGCTCAGCTATTTTTTTTTCGCTTACCTGCTTCTTTTCTTTAGTATGCTGAAAGGAGTCTTTTCTCCATTGTCAGCGTTGTACATCTTCAGTGACCAGTAATTAGTTGACCATCTGGGGATTGTTTGTAGGTCTAGGTCCTCTGTTTTCAAATACATTTTCAAAGCTCTTGCTATTATCCCGTGCTTGAACTTGACGTCATAACAAGAGACACCTGGTACCAAGCTCAAATTCACACAGCCACTTCTCAGAGCAAGTTGGTAACATGTTTCAAAGGTCAGGACACAGTCTTTGCACAGTTGGCATAAGCTTTCGTTTGCATTTTTTCTGGGCCACTGTACAGTGTCCCTGTTCTGTAAACTAGAATTCCTTTTTTTGTTGGATGTTTGGATGGTAAGAAGGGGGAGGGAGACAGAAAAAAAAAGAAATTAAGTCACCTTCACTGCCAGTGAGTGTGTCCCTTGCAAATTTAAAAAGATAACTTTAAATGGCTTTTCAACCTGTCTAATCCGGTCAAAATGTTGTGGTTAAAAGATCTTTAGCTCTGTTCTTGAAGAAGGCAGTTTCTTCAGGCTGAAGTTCTCTACTTTACACAAGTTTTGTACATTGTTTAAGAAACTAAGGAAGAGAACCTGGTGTTTCAGAAACATATACAGTTTTTGTTTTCAGCTTTCAAAGAATTAAGACTTTTTTTTAGGATAATTTTGCAATTAAGTAGAGATCAGACTATGGAATAGAAACCTTCTGTGTCTTACGCATTTTCATAAAGGTAATTTATTTTTTTATCTTGTTTGGTGGTTAAGTAGAAAAGCTCACAGCATCCCAAATAATTATGTTCCAGCCTTGATATTTTGTAGCTATCAATCAAAATTCCTTGATGTAATGCTACTTACGTCAGTGAAGTTACAGCTAAGGTAAATGTTCATGTCTTATTGTCTACTTAACAATTATGTGGTCATGAGTAGATGCAAAATATGTATCTATGGAATGTAATTCCAAATGCATCAGTTCCTTTATTTTACAATCTATTTAATAAAAGTTTCCTCTAGAAATCTGATTATAGCTAGTTCTAGTAACTTTGGCTTCTTCAGTGTGCTGCTAAATGCAGCAGGGAAAATTCTGGAATATTCAAATTACTTTTCCATGAATATTTATATAATTTAAATAATATTTTTAAATGTCACATCTGTTGGAGAAATTGTTGTTACCTTCACATTTACATTCCCAATGTACTTGGATGTTTGTGAACCCTTAATTCACTGAATGACATTTCTTTACACTATAACCAAACTGCTAATATGGAATATAGGGTGGTTTGGTTTTGTTCTGTTTTGTTTGGCTTTTTTTTTTTGTATGGATGTATTTGCCTCGACTTTCAGGGGACTTCTTTAAAAAAAAAATTAGCCTGCTATTGAAGGCAACAAAGATTTGTCAATGAGGTAGGATATGACTTTTCTCATTTATCTGAAGAAGGGAGTTATAATCTATACATTGCAAAACAGTGTGGATAGTGACAGTTTAGTTGTGGCCTTGAATGCCTAACACTGCTCTCAAATCGAAAGAGAATTATTTAACATGTTAACCTTGTAGTGGTGCAGGACTGCTGTAAGATATAGTCTGAGCACACCAGGCATACCAGATTTTAATAATATTGAATGTGTTTAGGACATGGTTCTGTGGGAGTGAGATTGGCCATACTTTTTAACAGAGTGAAATTACGTGTTATGCCTGCAGAGACACAATCTCTAGGATTTATGATTAGCATAAACTGCCATTATGACTGTTCAGTTCTAGACTGATCTGGCAAAATTGGATGTGTTGGATAACTAGGTCCCTAAAAAATCTTTGGAGTAGAACTGCTAATTTTCTCGCTCATTCAAAGCACCAAAACAGTTTGAGGATATTTTGCTCCTGAATTTTAGAATCTCAGTCAGAAAGATTGAGACAGCACTGACTGATATCCTCTGGCTTTCAAAAAATACCTCTAGGCCTGCAAAACCCGTAGTATGTCCTCATGCCATATCTCCGTTATTTCCTTCATGTCCACTATTTCACGCAGTAAAACCTAGCTTGGCAAGCTTCATCACACTGCTCCCACAGCAACAGAACACTTGGAGAAGAACACAGAATTATTGTTATTATATTTGAAGCCTGCAAGAGGCCCAGGAGAAGTGCTGGGCGACAGAGAAGTCCTGAGCAGGATGCTAAGAAGCTTTCTACAAGGTTAAGGTTGTGTACTGGCAACTACTTGTAACATAGAAGAGATTCAGAAGCTGTAACCATTCAGAGTGCTCCAGTGAGTGGTTCTGCTTACTGTGACACTACACAGTCTTGCTTCTTCAACCTCTAAAGAAAGACTTAAGAGCAGCAGCTCTCTAGAACTTAGTTTATGTTTCATAATGTAGCAGGAAGGCAGGAAATCTTGAACCATTACTTATTAAAACTCACCTCTGATTTTCTCATTGGTGTGAAAAAAAACCCAAAAGCAACAGAAACCTGATTCTTGTGGTTCAAAACCAACTCACAACATGAATACTAAATGGCTGTGGATACCAAAATAATTTAATCATAGATATATGCAGCTTTATGAATTACACGGTGTCCATGTTCCATGGGAGTGACAATGCAGCTGTGAAGTCATGGAGGTTAGTGCAGCAATCCCCGCCATGTGATGTGCATTTCTGGGGCTGGGCCACAGGGTCTGAGGTGCTGGAGTTATGGTCCCACATCCTGCTTCAGAGTCATGCATTCCCATCAGTTTCACAGGATCTCCTTTTTCTGTGTCCCAGCTGGAATCTCTTCCTCTGGCTTCTCTGAGTATTATTGAGTGTCCTCAATTGTAGGGTTGGGTAGTAAATATCTCATTGACGATTAATATGATGAAATTGCACTCTTTTCCCAGTCTGCTGTCACTGTTGTCTGCTTGTTTTGGACACTCCAGGGCATGTTTGCACATAATGATCAACAGGTTGCTTTTAGTTTGGCTATCTATTGTGACACAAAGCAAATAATCTGTTGTGTGGAACAGATGGATTGTTATATTTTGTTTAGTTCTACTACATAAAAGAGTTGGTACACTGCTTTATGCTACCAGTTAGGCTAACTAGACTAAATTCATGAAACCTACCTGGGTGGAAGGGGAGAACAGAGATTGTTTCTACATGAAAAAATTTGAAGACCTTTTCTTTTTCTGAAGCAAATATATGTATGTCTTTCAGTGAGTTGTGTTCCCACTCTGTCTTCTGTCCACAACCCATAGACAATTCTCTCAATAAATAGAAACATTTGCTGTAAAGTGAATCTGTACATTAAAAAGTCACTGAATGTGAAGCTTTCTGACATTCAGAGCTCTTTCTGTTGTGGAATGCATTACTGAAGGTACTACTGCATATTGCAATGAGACATGTTCCCAGCTTTATAACAGTACATCTGTTAAAGTACTTTATGATCAAATGACAATAAAATTTGAAATTGAACAACTTTTCTTTTAATGTTTAAAAATTAACCTTTATAACCCATGCTTCTTCACTAGTTCCCCTTGAAATGTACTTCTTATCAGCAACTTTAATTAGGCAAGACATTGCTTTGGACATTTTTCCACTTACCTGTATAGCATGTCTAGTATGGAGGACTCATACCTTAGTGTCAAAAAGTCGGTATGCACTAACATTAAAAAAAGAGAACATCTTACGAAATTGTATAAGAAAGCATACCTTTCTCAGTGACTTAAATATTTGCCAAAATTAAGAAGAGTATGCTGATATAAACTCATACATATTAGATTTGAAATATAAAATTGCTCACAGAGCTAGTGTTCAGCAATTTTAAGAAGGTAATTTGCTAATTTTGAACAACAGTTATCTAATACATTTTCTTTTAATCACAAGGAACTGAATTTAATTATGCAGGGAACCCAATTTTTTCATATAAATGGCTTTTGCACAACTGTTCAGTCTGCTATAAAAAATATATAACATTAGTTAAGTTGATAAGGTAAATTTCACACAATTCTTTTCTCGTTTGCACCTCTGATACCACTTTATGATACAAACTGTGACACTTCAGTGGGAAATGTCCTCATTGTGCCATTATATTAAATCCAATACGATTTTCATCCAACTTGAAACAGACCTGTAGACTGCTAGTCCAGAATTTTGATGGTATCTCTTTTTTTTTCTCTCACTTAAACACATGATGCTGATGTCTTCTTTTTAGAGTTCAAGGTATGCAAATTTTATGGAAAAATATTTGAAGCATGGGAAAAAAAATCAGTATGGTCTGTATGTGACTTGTGAAAAATGTAGTGCCTACCAATCCCAAGCAGAAAATATTTCTGCAAATAGACTAAATGCTTGATTTCATCACCGTGGTATGAGGTATCCCATCTGGACTATTGGGAGTTCAGAAATCATAGCCATTAGCGCGAAATAGGTGGAACTAAAAACCAGTCCAAGCAGAGTTATGATTTATTCTTCCTGAAAGCTAGATGATCTTTGTTCCTCATTTCTATTCTTCTATGAAGTTTGACAGCTTTTCTTGCTAAATCAGTGGGAATTGCAGTACCAGGGCAAAAGTGAAATAGCTGGACTGAGAAGTAAATATTTTGTTCCCTCAGTTTTTGTGAAAATCCAGTTATTGTTTCTAAAAACAAAACAACAACAAAGTATTTTTTCTTCCCCAAGCACTAGTTCTAATATGTTTCCATGTTATTTCTATTTACACACTGATTTTCAGAGACCAGTCACCTAAATTTTGATATAAATACTAAATTAACTTTTATTTCCTGAATACATAAACATAGATTTCTCTCATTTAGAATAAACTTCAGTGTTACTCTTTTTAGAGTGAATCTACAAAGCAGGTTTTGAATGCCTGAAGAGGAGCAGAAGGGAGGAGCAGAAGGGAAAAGTCAAGAATGTTCTACCTCTCTGAAATAAAAAAAAAATATGAATAAAGTTAAGAGTTTTATCACAATAGTAGACCTCATACATAATATAAATGCCATTGAGGAGGACCTGGACAGACTTGAGAGGTGGGCCTGTGTAAACCTCCTGGGCTTCCATAAGGCCAAGTGCAAGGTCCTGCTCCTGACTTAGAGAGTCACAAACACAGATACAGGCTGAGTGATGTAGAATTGACAGCAACCCTGAAGATAAGGACTTGGGGGTATTGATGCATTAAAAACTGAGTGTGAGCCAGAAATGTGTGCTCGCAGCCCAGAAAGCAAATCATAGCCTGGGCTGCATGAAAAGAAAAGTAGCCATCAGGTGAAGGGAGGGGAGTCTCTCCTGCTCTGCTCCTGAGAGGATCCACCTGGAGTACTGCATCCAGCTCTAGGGCCCTCAGGACAAGAAAGACAAGGACCTGCTCAATTGGGTCCAGAGGAGGATGAAAAAGGTGATCAAGGGTTGGAGCATCTGCTCTATGAAGACAGACTGAAGGATTTAGGTTTGTTCAGCCTAGAGAAGAGACGGTGCTGAGGAGACCTGATCGCAGCCTTCCAGTACATTAAGGGAGCCTACGGATAAGAGGGGGACAGACTCTCTGTCATGGAGCATAGTGATAGGAGAAGGGGCAGTGGTTTTAAACTGAATGAGGGCATGTTTCGAATGGACAAAAGGAAGACATTATTTTACGATAAGGATGGTGGGACATTGGAACAGGTGAATGCCAGTCCTAGTTTCAGTAGCTTGTTTTGGGAGTTTATTGGTAATTGCACCCAGTTTGTTAGAAGAGGAGCATAAGACAATGCCCTATCACTGTGTTCAGAAGAGTTCAGGATCAGGTTGCATTTGATTAACCTGAACCAGTGGAAGATTTCCCTGCCTATGACAGGAGGGTTGAAACTAGATGATCTTTAAGGTCCCTTCCAACCCAAATAATTCTAAGATTTTTGTGATCCAGACATACTTCCACTGTAAAATGGCCCACTCCCTGGAAGCAGACGGAGCATGGCAGTTTAGAATGTTTCTTCACAGTCTCAAACAGCGATATCAGGCAACACTGGCTAAGTTACAAGAAGTGAATTCTCAGCTGTCATTTTTCAGAAGCTCTGGGGCTGATGTCTCTAACTGGCCAGGTTTGGAAGCATGTCAGAACTTTAAATGAGCTTGAAACAGTTCTGACATAAATACTACCAAGGATGCCATTACCCACAAATTTTTCAGGTAAAACAGAGGAATAATATTTGATATTGAGCTCTTGGAGAATCCAGTGAAATATCTCTATAATTTCAACATTGATCAATACTGATACCATCTGTCCTCGCAAAGGTAATGCTGCAAGTGGCAATCATGCCTCAAGATAGGATCTATATTATACCTACCTTATCTTTTTTTCTTCTGTCATCTCTCCATCTATAAAAACAGTAATATACTTCCAAAATAGAATCAGAAATAGATGAAAATTCATTGCATCTGTACAAATTTACCATCACATTGTTACAATATTTACTGGAAATTTAGAATACTCAAGAAGAATAAAAAATATATCGTAATACAAATGAAGATATATATTCTCTGTATTCATTCAAAGCAGCAACGAACCTTTTAAAAGTCTGAGTGTTTTATCATTTAGTTCCTCATAAAATAATACATAAGGAAAATGGGAGCATGGTTATTTTAGTGCAATCATAAGAAAATAAGTATCTTTTTCTGATGTTTTGGTTTTGGAAGTTCGGTTGTTTTGTTTTTTTGGTTTTTTTTCACAAAATATTCAACATTAAACTCCATAAAGTCACATTCCATTATGTAATTCAGATGCTCGTCTTTCTTGTTGGTAAATATTTTTTGTTTCTTTTTTATATTTCTAGGGTCTGAAAATTTTGAAATTTTCTTCCATGAAAGGTTACACTGCGAAGAGTTCAATAGCATTCATGTGCAAAACTGAAACTTTACACTTATTGGAATAAGTGTTTTCTCAGTATGTAATTTCATAGAATGTATCATTACTGTTGCTATTCCAAAGTGATCATGCCCTGCTCTGTTGGCATCTAAAATTCCCCTTAAACCCAATAGGCAGGAATGTCCTTTGAGCATGTAGTCTCTATCATTTATCTGAGCTAAACATTTAGATAAAGATTTTAAGCAATTACAGTTTGCTTCTTTCTGTAGTTTAAGACCCCTAGTGATTTCTTGGCAATTTTTGTGTGTGCTCTCTGAAGTTTTTTTCCGAGATCCTTCATTAGCTGCAGAAATCATAATGTGTGCTTTAGTTTAAATTGCATGACATCTAATTTATTGTAGACACAGTGAATATGGTAGATTAATGGGTAGATTTTATAACCTTGAAATAAAAGTACATGTCATGCTGGGTTTTTCACTTGTCTTCTCTAACAGTTTCTATAATTTGCATGCAATTTGGGGATTTTAGCATAAACATTCAAACAACTTCCTGATAGACTTTGTGTTGATAATGCCTACCTGATAGGGTCTGACTTTTATTAGTGTAATCTTTCCGCTGAGTTTAGGATTGACCCTAAATTTCATATTGTATTTATTTTGTATCCCTGTTGATTCTATAAATAGCATTTGAACCCCTGGAGCCATGCAAGATGTGAGTTTTAGTTTTGTTAAAAATATGACAAATTTTACTTGTCTCATAGTGTAGAGAAATAGCATTAAGGACCAAATGCATTTTCATAATAATAGTTGTGTATGTTTGTGTACAAAAGTACACCATGAGAAGAAACTCATTACACTTTTAACCTTTGCATAAAGTTAAGACTATAAAGCAATTTAGGACACAAAATCTCTTCAACTTTTGTGTTCTGCCCTAGTAACTGTTCAAAAGAAATTCAATCACACTGTGCTGCTGCTCACATACCATTCAGGAGGCATATATTTTATAAACACTTCTGTGTCTTCTTGGTGATTCTTGCAAAAAGGAATTACCTACTGGATTGTATTAATTCATCTGCAGACATGTCAGAAACTGAATATTTATAATGGATTTCAACACAGTTCCTTGCAGAAAAACTGCCTGGCAAAGCATCATGCATCAGACTAAATATGCATGTAAGGTAGATTTTCTATTCCTTAGAAAGTCTACTCTGATACATAAAATTCCCTGGCTGTGGAGAATATGTCATAGATTTATCAACAAGGGAGCTTGTTCCTTCATCTTTAGTCTTAGAATGTTCATTAGGTAATTCTAAGATTTCAGTATTACTTTAGCTCACCAGGGAGCTAACTAAGGTCATCAGCAAATTAGTTGAAATACATTGGTTTTAGCCTTGAGCACCTTTTGAGAAAAGGTTTGGCCAAACTCTTTATTTTTCAGTATACACAGGGACAGTCAGGCTCCCACAATGAGTTTTGGGGTTTTTTTCCCTTTAAGTTCTGAAAGTCTTTGTCCAGCTGTTTGAATGAATCACCAAGAGGACAGTGATCAGATATATAATGCTTGTCTGTGTTTAATTTGAATGGGGAATAAACTGCAACTCAACTGAGATGTGTTTTGAAATAATTCCGTAAATATAAAGCACTTCTGAAAGCAGCCAGCAATTTTCTGTGTGGATTAAGGACAAAGGAGAAAGGCTGGAGGGTCAGCTCTTGCCATGGTGGGGTCCCTGACTTAGGAAGACTACGATGCCTTAGCCACAACAGAAGAAGAAGTACACAATAGGGCAGACCTTATTGAGGCCTGTTAAGACCAATGAGCTTCTTTCCAGACTTCCTCCATTGTCCTCACCTGTACTTTAAGCTATACCTCTCAGAAAGGGCATTTGCTCCTCTGGGAAAAGACTGTTTGGTCTTTAAGACATCCATATCACTCTCTTGTTTTCTGGAGGCTACAGGAATGATGTAATTTACAGGTCAGTGGGTTTTAGTCAGACCTTTGGCCTTAAAAACCTTTAATCACAATGCTGCAATATTTTGTGGCCAGGAAATATTTCCACATTTTGCTCCTGTTTTCCTGGCACTAGAGAAGGAGTGTGCTAAAGGGGGGCATTATGTCATCTTCTGTGCCTTGCTCATGAATGGCAATAACCTTCCTAAACCCGACTGTTAACAACTTGATAGCCCCAAAAAGCACTCTGGCCACATGGTTGAAAGTAATCATCCTAAGACTTGGTCCTAGGAGCTTCTGGTAGAACAAATATGCCATTTTGCTAATTAGCAAAATACATAGTGATTAAATTTGTAGATGTCTTTAACAATGAAAAAGTACAGTTTAGAGACTCATTGCATTCTTGGTTGTATTAGGGGTTTTTTTGAGTTTGAAATCATTTTTGCTCAAGTGAATCTCAAGACTACATGCACAGAATGAACTAAATTCACACTGAGACTAAGAGCAACAATAGAACTCCCACATGGATATCTAAATTATTGAACACAAAGAAGAATGTTTTGCAACTTTGATTAGGGAATTGTTAATCAGGCCCATAATAGAATGTAGGTCAAAAACCAATTAAAAGAGTCTGACTAGAATTTATGATTAGGTAACCATTAAAAACACTGAGTATTAAAAAAAATTAAAAGATGGACTAGATCCATAAATATGAATTCTTTTTTTGTACTCTGGATACAATGTGACAGTTTGAGCATCAATAAAGCAGTTAAGTTAGCGATCAATGACTAACTTCAGGAACAGAGAATTTGTTTGGCTGATAAAAAGCGTATTCAGCCTTTGACAAATACTTGGCTGTCACTATCATTTATTTGAAATACCACTGTAACAACCATAGCTCTGGTCTTTATTTTTTGTATCTTCCAAACAAATAAACTGTGTATGGTGTTTTTAGTCAGGCTTTGAAGTTCAATCTGTTCTGGCAAGGAAGTGGTACTTCACAAATAGTAAAAATACAGTTCTTGCTTTTACTTTCCCTGCAGAACCATTCTCTTATTAGAAAGTCTTGCAAAACAAATGAGCAGTTGCAGCTCTGGTAAAGTTTTGTAAAACTGCAACAGTGTGACAATAAAAGAACATAGCAACAACTCCAGCACTTCAAAGTGCACAAAAATTCCAAAGAAAAAATATGTATTTATCTGATTTTTTGATCAACAAAAAACCATTACTTTCATACCTCTTTATCCCATCTTCACTTGTATCTCCAATAAATATAATTTCATTTTATTAGGACCTTGTTTCAAATAATTTTTTCCGAATCAAACCTGACTGTTTATGCATAAAGCGCTTAAAACGCTGTCTTTAAAATTTAGCAAATGCTATCCATTTCACTTTAAAAAAAAAGCCCAAACAAACCAAAAACCTTATTTTTTTGTTTAGTCGAAGTTTTTTTGGAAAAAATGTCAAGCAGAAAGTAGTGTTTGATATTCGGAGAAGGGTATTAAAGTGGGAACTTTCTTTTAAATTACAAACTGAAATTAAATTTCAGATTAATCCAGATTAAGAAATCTCAAATGTAAGTGAGACACTGAAGAGATTGTCATGCACGAACCGTACTCAGTTTAACAGGATTACTGATAATGATATGCTCATGTTGTGAAGAGAAGATTTCAGAGGAAACTAAGGCAATAAAGTGGGTGTTGGAAGAATTTCAGGGCACAATGCATGTCTCGTCTCTTTCAGTACAGTATGTTTATTCTTTCATAAAAATCCAATAAGGAAGGGTGACAGTGTTGTCCCCTGATAGATGTATTGTGGCAGTGAATGTATGAAGCTTCAAGAAAGGTTGTGTGTTTTAAAGAAATAAATATGCTAGTAGGAAAAGAGATATTATGAAGGCAAAGGGGGAAGAGGTGCACCTCTGTTTATCTTTTAAAAATAGTTTTGATGATAAAATATAGTATTTCTGTTACTAATTTTTAATAGATACCTGTATACTTTTATTCTCAAAATAGAAACCTGAGATATTATAAATATACATGTTCTTCACTGAAATAGCTCAGGGACCAAACCAAACCTTCTGGAGAAGGTAGCTTCAAATGAACTTTTTAAGTAGAATTGATATTTTTTGTAATTTTGGACGTGGCCTCACAAACACCCTCACAAAATTTGGAATCAGTGCAGCACAAGTGTTTTAATTTGCATTATAAACAAGGAGACACAAGCATGATGTAAATGGTCTGCTTTATCAAGAATAGAGTAGATGGGAAGCTAAAGGAGAAGGTTAACAGCATTTGAGCATACTGCTGATAGATAGAGCACATGAATTTTTTTTCTGGTCTTGAAGACAGAGGAAAAACATATTTGTTGTGTTCTCCCTCCATGGTGTCTAGCCCCGGACTGCCTCTGGCTCTGAAAATTACAATTATCTTTTGTGTGTACTGTTTTTAATAAGGTAATATGAATACTCTCTTGTAGCTCACCACAATGAGATTTTGCAGAACATGAAACTGAGGGCAGAGTATGCATGTGAAGGAAGTTCTGGATGTGGCACGAGACATTGGAACAGCTGAAGCTGCAAAGACAGCTATAATAGTGTTGGAAGTGTTGCTGTAATGGTGACAGGATGCCATTTTTGAACAAAACTGCCCATAGATGGTAATTTCCTCCAGATAGTTTCCCTTGAACTGTGCCTGAGCATTGCCCAGAAGCATGTTGATCAGAAGGACCAGGACTAAGCCAGGAACTTTGGCAGAGAGTCCCTGTTTGATGCTCCTCTTTCCTCTTTTATATATGAGTACAGACATGACTAAAGAGGCTAGGGCTAATCTCAAAGACCTGATCCTTCAGGCTCCTCTTTTGATTAACGAAGAAAGAGTTAATAACTTTTACAATCGTTTTCTATTCTGAGTCTCTAAAATTGTCTTTCTTCATTGACTGTAAGGAATAGTATTTGCATATATTTTTCCACCTTTCTGAAGTGGCTTCAAGACGTACGTAAATTATAAATCTAAAAAACATTATGATATTGACAAACTTAATTTAAATTTTTCATAAAAATCAGATAGGAATAAGTAGATTTTATAATATACCCTATTTTACCGAGAGGGAAGCAGGATCATATTTACATTTTTGGCTAATTCAACTGTTACAACTAGCAGGCTAAATTTCAAGGAAGCTGTTGATTTTTATACCACATTTCAAACCCCTTACCTATATTGTCACTACAGCTGTGATGCCTAGGACAATTCCAACTAGGAGATGCCCAAGTTACTAGACATGGTCTTGAGTTTGGGCATGACAATTCCAGTAATTTATGTAAATCAAAGTAAGGCATGTAGAAATAGGATATGCTCCACACAATTTAAAGATGAGAGATGTCTGTGTGTATCTAAGAAGCTTCTGGTATTTGGTGTCTTTTTATAAACATTAAATAATGCTAAATAAGCTTGAAAATAGCCAGTTTCCACTTTAGTTTTCCCCTGTGGTGACTATGAACTTGCCTTTTATATCCCTTCAGAGACACAGCTGGAAGCCATGTGGACACCCTAGAATCTCTAAAATGGCACTCAAACCTTATTCTTAAGCAACTGAACTTACTATTGGATTAATTTGATTTACAGTTAGAATTTTATAGGAGATGCCAAGCAGACCACAGCAAGCACCAGCTCAGAAAACAAGCTATACATCTCTATTGATCTTTTTTCACATACATGAGTTATCCAAGGGCAATGTTTTGGTTACAACAACCTCCTGGTCATATATGTCAATTTCCAAATGAGATTTTGGCTGCCTTTGCCCTTATAATAAAATTAGAGCTGTTGAGTCACACAGAACTCTATTGTTTTTCATTTTAATATATTAACATAGAATCACATAATCGTTAGGATTGGAAGGGACCCCTGGAGATCATCCAGTCCAGCACCTCTGCCAAGGCAGGGTCACCTAGAGCAGGAGACACAGGAATGCATCCAGGTGGGTTTTGAACATCTCCAGAGAGGGAGACTCAGTGACCCACAGAGGCTTGGCAGCCTGTTCCAGTGCTCTGCCACCCTCAATGTAAAGAAATTTTTCCTCATTTGAGGTGAAACTTCTTGTATTTTAGTTTATGGCCATTGCTCCTCGTCCTGTCTCTGGGCACCACTGATAAGAGTCTGGGAACCACTGATAAGAGTCTGGCACCATCCTGTTGGCACACACCTTTGAGATATTTATGTGCATTGATGAGATCCCCTCTCAGTTTTTTCTTGTCTAAGCTAAACAGATCTAGCTCCTGCAGTCTCTCCTCATAAGACATGCTCCAGACCTCTCATCATCTTTGTGGTCTCCAATGGACCCTCTCCACAGTACCTCCTTGTCTTTCTCGTACTGAGGAGCTCAGAACTGGACACAGCACTCCAGATGTGGCCTCACTAGGGCTGAATAGAGGGGGAGGATCATCTCCCTGGACCTGCTGGCCACACTCTCCACCCCAGGATACCACTGGACTTCCTGGCCACAAGACCACACTGCCAACTAATTGACAACTTGTCATCCACCAAGACTCCCAGGTCCCTCTCTGCAGACCTGCTCTCTAGGAGGTCAGCTCCCAACCTGTACCAGCACTTGGGATTATTCCTCCCCAGGCAGGACCCTACACTTGCCCAGTATTTATCCCTGGGGAACGCAAATGACTACAAGCCTTCAACCAAATCCTACTCCACTGATCACAAACCTCTGAGCTCTGCCATTCAGCCAGTTCTCGGTCCACCTCACTGTCCATCCATCTAACCCACATTTCCTGAGCTAACCTATGAGGATGTTATGGGAGACAGTGTCAAAAGCCTTGCTGAAGTCAAGGCAGACAACATCCACTCCTTTTCCCTCATTTACCCATCCTGCTATGTCACCATAAAAGATTAACAGATTGTCCAGCGTGATTTTCCCTTGGTGAATCCATGCTGGCTACTCCTGATGACCTTCTTTCCCTCTACATGCTTGGTGATGACCTCCAGAATGATCTGTTCCATCACCTTTTCAGGGATGTAGGTGACACTGACTGGTCAGTAGTTTCCTGTGTCCTCCTTCTTGCCCTTTTTGAAGATGAGAGTAACATTGACATTCCTCCATTCATCAGGCACTTCTCCCATTCTCCGTGATTTTTCAAAGATGATGGAGAACTGCAGAGAAACAACATCTGTCAGTTCCTTCAGCGCCCATGGGTGCATCCCATCAGGGCCCATGGATTTATGGATGTTTAGTCCGCCTATCTGTCCTGTAACACAACCCCCTATGACCAAGGGGAAATCTTCCTTTCTCCAGCCTTCTACTCTTTCCTCTGAGATCTGGGACTCCTGAGGGCTGAGCTCAGCAGTAAAGACTGAAGCAAAGAAGGTACTCAGTAATTCTGCCTTCTTGTGTTCCCCGTTACCAGGACACCCACGTGATTCAGCAGCGGCCCCACATTTTCCCCGATCTTCCATTTACTGCTGATGTACTTGTAGAAGCCCTTCTTGTTGTCCTTGATGTCCCTTGCCAGACTCGATTCCAGGTGGGCCTTGGCCTTCTTCATCATATCCCTGCATACTCTGACAGTGTTCCTATAGTCCTCCCACATGGTCTCTCCCTTTTCCCACATCTCATGGATTTCTTTCTTCTGTTTGAGATTTACTAGAAGCTCCCTATTCATCCATGCAGGTCTGCTGCCCCCTTCGCTTGATTTCTTGATCATTGGTATACATTGGTACTGAGTCTGGAGGAAATGGTGCCTAAATAATGACCAGCTCTCTTGGACCCCTTTCTCTTCTAGAACCCTAACACATGGGATTCCTTTAGGTAGGTCTTCAAAGAGGCTAAAGTCAGCTGTCTGTAAATTTAGATTTCTAGTCCTGCTTACTGCTTTGCTTCCTCCAAGCAGGATCCTGAGTTCCACCATCTCATGGTCACTACAGCCAAGACTGCTCCAACCTTCACATCTTCAACCAGTCCCTTCTGGCTTGTTAGTATAAGATCCAGCAACACACCTCTCCTCATTGGCTTCTTCACCACTTGCACCAAAAAGTTATCTTCAATGATCTGCAGGAACTTCCTGTGTCTCAAGCCTTGTTGTCCCTCCAACAAATATGAGAGTGGTTGAAGTTCTCCAGTAGAACCAGGGCCCATGACCATGAAGATATTTCTAGCTGTCCATAGAAAGCCTCATCAACCTCCTCCTCCTTCTCCTCCTGATCCGGTGGACTGCAGTGGACACCCACAGCAGTGTCACCCATATTAGCATGTCCCTTAATTCTTGCCCATAAGGTCTTATCTCCTTTGTCTGTGCCTGGGTAGAACTCGATGTATTCCAGTTGCTCTCTCACATAAAGAGCAACTCCACCACCTCGGCTCTCTGATCTGTCCTTTTTAGAAAGTACATGGCCATCCATGACAGCATTCCAGTCACGTGAGCTATCCCACCATGTCTCTGTAATTGCAATGAGATTATGTCCCTGCGACCTCGCATAGATTTCTAGTTCTTCTTGTTTATTCCCTATGCATCATGTGTTTGTGTACAGGCTTTTCAGAGAGGTAATGAAGCATGAAGGTTCCCTAGAAGGGGTGTAAGAGGAACACCAAGAATGTTTTTGCTCCTTGAATTCTTTACTGTACCATTCTTCTGTGCCTTAATTTGCTTCGTTTATTCTTAGTACTATTACCTCCTTCAGCTTTCTTGACAACTGCATTTTTGTTGTTCAATAGCTATTTGAGTATGTATTATTACCTGTAAGAATCCACAAATTGCCTTTCTGTTTTCACTAACTATTGTTAAAAGTCAGCTTGAAGATTTGTTACAAAAGTCCTGGAATATATGTGTAGCTCTTTCAGAAATAATTATACTCCCTTTTGTAGGTATTACTCCCTTTTTCGACAGCGCGGTCAGAATAGATAAATTGGTAGTGTGACCTCTAACTGTCACAGTGTGCATAGGCTAAAGAGAAGGTTGCAGGGTATAGATCACCTGATTCAGTGGCACTGAATTTTTTAATTCTCAGCAAAGATACATGTACGTCTGTTGATTCGCAGAATTATTACTCAGAAAAAGTACAAAGCCAAGGCACAAGCAATTAAACTTCATGTTTCTTCAGTGAAGAAAGCAATGAGAAAATTTCTGATTCCTTACCACACACTTATTCTCATGAAAATCCACTTACAATTAAAACTTAACCTTGACAAATCAGTAAGTATAATTTATTTTATATTAAAATAAAGGATATAACACCTACATTTCTGTTACAATAAATTAAATGCAGAAAATTTTAATTTAAGATTTAATTATCAACAGCTATTTATGATTTAATTTTCAGAGATTGATGTTGCTATACAGACACAACCACTCTTTTAAAGCAATTTAATTTGCAGATCATATTCGTATCTCTTCTGAAGTCTCTCTATATCACGACTGCATGCTCAGTCAGCTCCATCAGATGGTGCACATTGAATCTGCCTTATCCTGCTTAACTTCCTCTCCTACAAACAGAGGAAGGAGAGGGACCCTTTCACTTCTTAGGTCAATTTGCAGGGTGGTGTCTAGATTTGTTAATGCAGAAAGGATGGAACTGAGCCAGAAAGTTTCTCTGGTGCCTGTGAGTGAGCCCAGAGTAACATTGCCTATTACTCTTCCCTCATGTGCATGCTTAGAAAAATTAATATTTTTGGATGTAAAATATGCACATGAACAAACACAAAAGGTCAAGTATACATCTGGCAAATGGAAATAATGTAAATTTAGCAGCTTGGATCCATCTAAATAATATGTAACTTGGGGATACTTTGTTAAAAAAATATCCTTTCTCCTCAGTGTTATGGAAACTCCCAAGTCACAGTACAGTACTATTCTACGGACTCTTAAGCTTTGCATTTTCTGAGTTAGAAAAGCAGATAGACACCTGTGAGGCCTGAAATAATTGAAGAGGTATTAAATCAAAATTTCTTAGCAATGAAGCATAGGTAAGAACAACGAAGGCTACCTATCTGCTTTAATGCAGTTATTAATACCTATACTATTTGTCTTACTATACTTAAAAGCAACATGCTGTAAAAATAGCAGTTCTGATTCTGGTTGATGTATGGTATGCTCTGCGTGTGTTTCAATAATATACATGCTGTAGTAAGCTGTAGTGCTACAAACATGTTATGAACAGTTATGATCCTTGTCCTTGTCTGAAGGTAGTAGGTAAGATCGGACACAAATTCCAGCCGTAAGCAGACCATGCGGATTATAACAATTTAAACAGGAGTAAGAATTGCTTCTTATTTGTAGCATTGCAGAGTTAATGCTAATTTACAATGGGCTCTTACATGAGTACGCTCAGTATTGAGTCACTCTCCTTCTGTGTTCTTTTCTTCTGGAATTGAAGTGCACATCCTTGCAGGCTTGTTATGCTACCCCCACCCATACATACACATATTTATACTTTATTTCCCCCGTACAAATTTAAATAGCTGTACATAACCTCATGCACACCAACATGTGTCTATGAGCCATGGCACATGCATTTACAAGGCAGAAATGGAAAAGCTATTAAGAATCCGCATAGCCTTAGAAGAATTGTTATGTAAGACCAGAGATAAAAGAAAGTGTAAGCTGTTTTGTAGACGTAATTTTTCACATCGTCCCACAGATTCCTTAACGAATCATTTTTACTTTTCAATATATATTAAAAATCTGATAATTATTGTAAAAATGTTATAGTAATGCTTAGGATGAATAGCTTGAAGCTCTCAGGTGTTTAAGTGCTGAAGATGTGATAATGTTATTCTTGTACTTTGATTCTTGTTTTGTTTGGCCTTTTTTTTTCAAGAAAGCTGCCGCTATTTGCGTATAATAACCATAGAATTTTATTTCCGTATCCTGTACGTTGTTTAAACTCATTCATTTTTTTAGAGTCTGTGGTCTAGATCTCTATCTATAGAGTCAGCAGAATGTGCCCCTTTCATAAAACCAGCTTTGGGCAGATACTTTGGGTACTATGGGGTTACCTGCCTGTGTTTAGATGCATGAATCCCACCTGTGTCATCAAAACTCTTGCCCTGTTTAGCCAGAAACTAAACAAGCCTGTGTCCAAAGAATCTCACCGGATTCTACCAATTACCTGATTTGAAAAAAAGCACAGTTTTTCTTCAAAAGGAATTGATCTTATGACCCTGGGCTTGTAGGCATATTTTATTTACTTTTAAGTGTTCTTCAATGAAATATCTTACTGACTTGAAAGGTTTTGTCTGGCAAATTAGTCTTTCTCTATTTCTAAAAGATTCTCTTAGAAAGTTTTGTTGCTTTCTGGAAAACAAAAAGGAGAAATATTTCATCTCAAGTCATTTTTACGCATATTAGACTGACATTAACTCACCTTTGCTTTAAATGCTAGATCAAGGCTGTTCAATGTCCAGCCCTCATGCAGCCACATCTCATCTAACTATGCTTTCAAGGGACCCACTGATAGTAGGATGAGAATCCTGCGTTGATGTGCTTCAGAAGCTGGTGAGAGATAGCATATTGTTGAGAAAAATGAGTTACTGTTGAGTGCAGAAGAGTTCACAAAGTCTGCTGATGCACAACCCCTGCAGAGGCAGCACTCTGACAGCTAAATGCTTTCCTGAAAGCACTCCTGGACATCCAGCCTTCAGCCATTCCTTCCCTTCACTGCAAATTTAAGTCGGAACAAACATATTTTAAGATATCACAATCATATTTTTTAAACAAGAAACATATTTGATTTTCAATGGAAGGAAATATTTTGTAATTTTATCTGGTATGACAGAAGACTGGTCCACTTACTTGCTTAAAAACCACAGAAACAGAATCACAAAATGGTTGTGGTTGGAAGGGACCTCCGGAGATCTTCTGGACCAAGCCTCCTGCTCAAGCAGGGCCGTCTAGAGAGGCTTGCCCAGGACCCTGTACCGACAGATTTTGAATATCTCCTCAACCTCTCTGGGAAGCCTATGCCAGTTCTCAGTCACCTTCACAACCAAAAAGCATTTTCTGATGTTCAGAGGGAACCTACTGTTTTTCCATTTGGACCCATTGCCTCTGGTCCTGTCACTGGCACCACTGAAAACATTAATCAGGTCCATCCACAGGCCTTCTATTCTCTAGTCTATACAGTCTCAGCTCTCTCAGCCTTTTTTCATAGAAAAATACTCCAGCATCTTTGTCATCATCTTCATGGCCCTTTGATGGACTGCTTTTGTTTTGTCGATGTCTCTCTTGTACTGGGAACCCCAGAATGGAACACAGGACTTCAGGTGTGACTGCACAGTGCTGAGTATAAGGGCAGGATCACCTCCCTTAACCTGCTGGCATCACCACTGGCCTTCTTCGTCACAAGGTCACATTCCTGGGTCATGTTTAGCCTAATGTGCAGAAGGACACCAAGGTACTTTTCTGCCAAGCTGCTTTCTGGCTGTTCCAGTATGTAACAGTGCCTGGAGTTGTTCCTCCTCAGGTGCAGGGCTTTGTGCTTCCCCTTGTTGAACTCTATGAGGTTCCTGTCGGCCCAGTTCTCCATCCTGTCCCTCTGGCTGGCAGCATGTCTCTCTGACACATTAGGCCCATCTCCCAGTCTGATGTCATTAGCAAACTTGCTGAGGGTACAGTCGTACCCATCTTCTGGATCACTAAGGATGTCAAACAGGACTATACGCTGTGTTGTCCCCTGGTCAACACCACTATAACTGGTGTCCAACCGGACGGTGCACTGCCAATCACCACTATTTGGACACAGACACAAGGTCAGTTTTCAGTCCATCTCACAGTCTGCTTGTCCAGCCAGTACATGAACAGCCTCTTGATGAGCATCTCATGATAGACAGTGTCAAAGATCTAACCAAAGTCCAAGCAGTATCCACCACTCTCCCCTCATCTACCAGGCCAATCACTTCATCATACAAGTTTATTAAGTTGGTCAAGCATGACTTCAACATGTTGAATTCCTGCTGACTATTCCTGATGATTTTCCTCTTGTTAGTGTGCCTGGAAATTGTTTCCAGAATTAGCTACTCCATCACCTTCCCTGGGAACAAGGTGAGGCTTACCAGTCTGAGTTCCTTGAGTCCTCCTTCTGCCCTTCTTGAAGACAGGGGGTGACATTTAATTTCCTCCAATCTTTGGGCAAAATATATTGTTAGATCTGGAGCTAAATAAATGTGCTCTGTATGGTCTTGGAAGAACAGAATATAATTCTGAGTGCAGTATGATCAGACACTAAAATAATACAAAGGTTAATGTTTTGTAGGCATGGCTTTATCATACGTGAATATTTTGTTTTGTGTGCTAATTTTAATTTCAATACGTCTCTTGTTACTATGTTTCCAAATTTTTATCTGCTGGTGGTTCTGTGTGTCACTCAATGCATTATAAGAAATTCTGGAAATCAATACATTTAGAGAGTGCTGTAGTGTCTTGTTACCTATCAAAACGACACTCTATTTATTTATTTTTGTAATTAAAGCTGTATAAAGAACAAAGCTAATATATAGTCCTTGCACAATACAAGCCAAGACTTATTCTTGTAAATGTCTGCACATGTTTACTAATATTGCATGAGAATAAATATTTATTGAGTACTCAGGGTTAATTTTAAGAGTAAATTAAAAGTTTTCTTTCTGAACAAGTAGGTTCTGAAACAGCCTTCTCATCAAATTAGCAGAAACAACAAGGGCAGTTGGTTTAAAAAGAGTCTAAATGCTTTTTGGATTGACTAATGCAATTGCAGGCAGATAAAGTACAGAACTCAACCGCTCAGGACATGTCCTTTGCTCTTATTTACTAGACTTGTGCACATATACGGTAAATAGATTTATCTTTGTTTGTCAGTGTTTATGGGATCAGAGATTTAATACTTGTTGGATAGTTCATTTTTGGGAAACCTGGTCTCTTAACTTAAAAAATAAATTTAAAAATTTGTCCTTCCTTATGTGTGTAGAGATTCTATCTCATTACATCTTGTAAAACACTTTTCAAACTACTTCCAAAATGAAAGTATATAAAAGGTTAACACAATACTTATTTTTAGCTTCACATTCTTATAAAAAATGGCAATTTGACTGTATTCATTGTGATTTGAAACCAGATAAATAATGAATAGTTCAAGTGATAATTACCTTATTTCAATATTTACAGAAAACTGGCACTTCATCATCATCAAAGCACATTGAGAATTGTCTTATTATCTACACAAGTGCCTGGTTTCTATAAATATTGAAATTTTGTAATTATCTCTAGGACTATTTTTTCCTTATCTACTTTTCAGAATTGAGCAAATAGAAATATCATTTAGTTATTAACATTTTCCAAATACGTATCTGGTTTCTTTTTAATGTGAGTCCATATGTAAAGAAAGTAAATTACAAAATAAGGTCAATGAAACGGAATGAAATATCTTTGTATCAGAGGCATCCACAAGAATGAGTTAAGACCTCATTATTCAAATAGCTGGATTTAGCCCGAGTCCATTTCTAAAAGGCAAGACCTCTCCGCTAAGAGACCTAACTGACAAAAAGGAGCCATTGATGTAGATGCATCATGAAATGAACCCCTTTTTTTTCTCTTTAGCACATATTGAGCCAGGTTGTGCAGAGCCATTCAGCGTGTTTTGCTGAGTCAAGCAAAAAGATGACTTTTCCCCAGGTTGTTATCCCTTGTAAGTCCCTTTGGCACATGGCAGACAGGTCCAGAATGAACCTGCCTGTATGTTGCAGTTGTGGTTTTCCCCTATGTTAGTTTATGATCACACTGATCTGTACCAGATTATCAAGAAGAATTAATCTGCAACAGAAATGTATAGAAATCTGTAAAACTCGTCCTTCATAACAAAAACTCAGGTAATGGAATGTTGTGAAAGAATCTTTATATGGTCTTCAGGGAACCATCCATACCCTGAAAAGAGGACACACGTTACTCCACGTCAGTATTAGGTGCAGTTTCTTGCAGATTATTTCAGTGCCCTAAGTTCAAAATCTCTTCTTTTTTTGTCAGTGTATTTGGGCATGCTCTGGAGTCTAGCTCTCGTCTGCAGCGATCTTTAGACACGTTTGTACTGCATACAGATCAGGGCCTATGAACAGGCTCAAACATTGTCCACTGTGGTTGTCCATATAATTTAATTATTTGCCCGCTCCTCATCAGGTTTGGCTCAGGTTTGCACCCTCCAACACATGCTGGGGCAAACATGTAGACAATGCTCCTGAGAGTAATTTAGATTATTTGTTTATTTACTGCTTTATGTACTTATTCTCCATATTAATTTTTGTTCCTCTCAAACTAGATGCACTGACCACTAAATTTTTTAATGAGACTGATTGGATGGGACCCACATTATCTAGCCTGAGATGTCAAGTGACTATTATCTTAGCATAATGGAACTGCAGCCAGGAGTCCTTTTTTCAAAGAATATAGGTGGAATGAAAACAATTAATTCCTATGTAGATGTCAATGACATATAATGTGTATTTTGAGGGTGGATAAGATTAATCCCACCCTTCCCTGTTTTTTTAGCTTCTTCTTTTACACTTTTAGTCTCATTATGATATATACAATCATTAGAGATGAACACCCTTCACATCCTTCAAAACATTCTTGATCATCTGCATTATAGAGGAGTTCAGTTAATCTGTACTTCTCAAATGCTTCCGCCCCTAAGAAAGAATCACTTGAAATAAAAGAATTTGATCTTTTTTACCACATTTCACCACACAGGTATAAAAGAACTCTAATGTTGTCACAGCAGTGCTGATGCTATGGCAGTTCAACATGAAGTTATGCCATAATTAAGACCACACAAAATAACACTAATTCCCCTCCTTCTTTAAGTTCAAGTACCTACAGGGCTAGATAAGACAAATGTGCATTTTTGGCATTTATTGTATCTTTCCGTTGAAAAGAGCAATGTAGGTAAAAACCCCATTATTCATAACTTAGCAATACGTAGCCAGTCCAAGCTGTCTAAAGAGATAAAAAATTATGGAATTATTTTCCCAAATTGCTGTCATAGTGAAAATAAATTCTAAGTCCTTATGCAAATATTGTACTGGTGAAACTGGTAACAGAATTATTTGGGTATCCCTTTGCTGTCATTTAATTTTAAGTCTTCTACTGAGGGAAGGCTGAGACGAAAGTTACTCCCCTGATTATTCAATATATTACAGAAGATAAATACTAATGTCAGTCCCTGTGCACTTTTCAGCAACAGGAAAGCTATGAAATCCCTACATTTTCTTCAGTGGCCTTTGAGGCAAGAAGAATGAAACCAGGAAGACATCATTTTGACTTAATATATGATGAGCAAAATCAGAGGTGCAATTTGTAAAAGTAAACTAGAATTGAAGAACACAAAGGGTGCTCTTTCTATAAGAAACTTCTGCTATTAAAATTTACTTAAATATATAAAACCAGTAATATGTCAGGTCTAGGGTAGTTTAGCAAGGAATAGGGCTGAAAATATCAGCACTATGAAAAAATTACATATTGCATTTTTGCAATACCCGTTTTTTATAAATAAATCCGTTACTTTTATTCTATAAAACAGCAACACCTTTCTCAAATTGTATGTAAAGTAATAAAGCCTTCCTTTCCTTCTTTGCCTTGTTGTGCCTTTTATCCCACAGTACCAGAGACACGCATAAAACAGGCTCTAGACAGGAAGTAGAAGATGGAAAATAACATGAAAACCCAACTCACTCAGTAATGTTATGTCTTGCATGCAACATAGTAGCATACAGTATAGCGTTTGCCCCTCCCTGTACTCCTACAAGTTCCTCGCTCTCAGTTCTGACATGCTCTTGTCAACCAGTGGCAAAAGCTGCCCTGTCAGACAAGCGTCTCTGCAGAGCCTTGTAACAAACAGCATTACAACCCTTCAAGGGCTTGGGCTGAACAAAGATCTGTCTCCCACGGCAGGCAATCCTATCACAGAAATATAGTCCTGAAGCATTTTCACAGCATCCCATTCCCGAAATTCTGCATCCACCTTAATCCACAAAAGATTTTTCCAGTCCTACTAATATCCAATATCTATAACAGAGTGTAAAAGCCATAAATTATAATGTGCCATAAAAAGAGACAGGAACTTGTGGGTATATTCAGCAGAGTCACCTAATATAAAGTGACATATTCCAGATTTCTATATAATTTTCCAAGGTTCTCAAGGCAGCTTTATAAATGTTGTGGGTTTATTACTTTGGCAAGTGAAGACTGTGTGTTCAAATAAAGAACATTGCAAACATTATGTGTTTTTATATGGAATCTGAAGTATGCCAGAGCATCTTGACATCAGAATCTCAAAATTTAACAACATTATATGTACCCTTCAGAAATGGAAAATTGGACTCATACCATGAAAACAATGATGGAAAATTATTCGTTTTCCAAGTACAACTGCACTATCTTCCTTGTTACAAATAATTTAAAAATGTGTTCTAAGTTTCATGTTTAAGATTTCTAAAATAAGGATTATTAATTTCAATTTGCCATTTTAAAATGTTATACAAGAAACAGAACTGATTTAACTGCAGAAGATAAAAGGCTTAAATAAGAAATGGATATCTCAAAGTGTATTAAAGGCTTGTCTGTCAATGACTTAGGAAAAGTTAATACATTTATAAGCATGTATAATTTACAACAGGTTTAGAGAAAGGAATAATTTTAACATATTAACTACTGCTAATGCATTCTCTTTATTTAAAAGATGCATATTTCATTATAAATGGCTTACTGAATTATGAGATGACTTTTATATCTCTTTATTTCATTTTGAATGTGTTAAGGTTTATTCTAACCTGCCAGTAACTACCACAACTATCCTTACTTCACTTTCAGAAAATGCTATTTTCATTATATATTGCTTCTAAGTATATTTAAAGTATTTACAATGAATTTTGAAATATGAAAATATATTTTATGTTATCACAGTGGGATTTTGTGTCAACCATAAGTGCACTGTAGATGTTTAGAATTATAATTTTTATGGGTTTGTTTATTTTTATATCCTTTTGCAAATTTTTATATGTTACTAATACTGTAACTGATGTGTGAAGGACTGGCTGAAGGGCAGAGTCCAAAGAGGTGTTGTGAATGGGGCTACATCTGGCTGGTGACCAGTCGCCAGTGGCATTCTTCAGAGCTCAGTCCTGGGGCCAGTCCTCTTCAATCAATAGTCTGGATGCAGGATCTGAACACGCCATTAGCAAGTTTGCTGATGACACCAACCCGGGAGGTGCTGTTGACACTCCTGAGGGACAAAAGGTCTTGCAGAGTGATCTGGATGTATTGGACATTGGGCTATGATTAATGGGATGAAATTTAACAAGTCCATATGCTGGATTCTGTACCTAGGACAGAGTAATGCTGGGGACAAGAATAAATTGGGAGAACAGAGGCTGGAGAGCAGCCCTGCAGAAAGGAGTCTGGGGTTGCTGGTTGGCAGCAGGGTCAGTGTGAGTCAGCCCTATGTCCTGGCAGCCAGGAGGGCAGATCCCATCCTGGGATGCATCAAAAGCAGCGTCTCCAGCCTGATAAAAGAGATGGTTATCCCTCTGTATTCAGCATTGGTGTGGCCTCACCTCGAGTACTCTGTGCAGTGCTGGGCCCCACAATGTAAGAAGTATGTTGCGGTCCTTGAACGCATTGAGAGGAGGGCAACAGTTCCGCTGAAAGGACTGGAAGTCATGTCCTGTGAGGAGTGGCTGTGGACTTTGGGGTTGTCTAGTTTGGAGAAAAGGAGGCTGAGGGGCCGCCTCTTTTCTCTCTACAGCTTCCTGGGGAGGGGCAGTGGAGAGGGAGGAGCTGATCTCTCCTCTCTGGGATGTGATGACAGGATGTGTGGGAATGGTCAAACCCTGGAACAGGCATCCTAGAGAGGTGGGCAAATGCCCCAGTGTTTAATGGGCATTTGGCCAATGTCCTTAATAGCATTCTTTAACTTGGTCAGCCCTGAATTGGTCAGGTAGTTGAACTAAGGGGTTTTTGTAGGTCCCTTTCCAATTGGAACTATGCCATTTATTCTATTTTATGCTGTGCTATGCTAACCTAAATGAATGAAAATATAATTGATACTGCTGATGAAGTGTAGAGACTGACCACATCATCCTCAGGGAAACCCACAGGACATTTTTAAGTTGCTTAAATATTTGCGATGTTTTCACACATGCTGTTAAGCCTGCAGCAGTGAGCCCAGAAGAATACAGTTCTGTTGTAGGTCTAGCACAATATCTGTTCGTATCTGAGAAAATGCTTCTGGATACTTCAAATGGCATGATGTTCTTTGGCTTATGTATCTGAATATCCCACTCATTGAATCATTCCCTTACTCCTCATGGAGGGATTCCTTGAGCCTTTGTTGACTGCAGTGGTAATTTAGACACGTATAGCTCGCATGTAAACATCTGCACTCTTAGTAGGGCAGGTTGAACCTCAAGCCCACTGCTTACCACTGAGTCATTTTTCTATGATTGTACTCTTCCATGTCAACTAGAGTTGAAGTCAGAAGATGTTTGATTTCTTTGTTCCCTGAATATGAGGTTATCATTAATTTCTCAAATGCCTACAATACAATGTATTTGACTGAAAATTTGGCTGGGTAAGAGTGATTACCTATATTAGACTACAAAATTTTATCCCTAAAGCAATCCTGTAGGTATAAAGGGATTTGAAAAACATTGTAGGTGAAACAGTTCACTCAAGACAGTTCAAAAGGGAGAGAAAAATGAGTTTTATTCGTTGGAACACTGAACTCTGAGAATTTCATCCTTTCAGTTCTGACAAGCAATGATCCTCAAAAGCACACTCCATTTGACCTTAGACCTTGGGACACTTCCCAGATTGTGTGATAGCACTGAGGTTGTTGCTGTGTAATTAAAGTTACTGGGTGGAATATGTAGAAATTTAGAAGTTTAGGTTTATGGAATATAGTAGTATATATATGTGTGTGTGTGTAACAATATGGAGGATTTTGGGTGTGGATTTTTACTTCTTCTTTCTTCTTCACAAACATAGGTGTTCTATTATTGGGTCAAAAAACCTGCAATGTGGGACATGAATGGTTAGTTATTGGATTATAAGTGCAAACATATTATTTGGCAATTCTTAACTGATTAAATTAGGCTTTAAATAGCCTTGGAAGTTGAAACTCATGGCCATTTTCACCTTGTTGACTTTGAAGGCACGTTCTGTGCAGCTGTGTTATACATAAGATATAATAAACATCTAAGACCGAAGAAAAAACTCCGCGTCTCTTGCTTTTTAATTCAAACTCTGAATAAAACGGACTCACAGAAACAAGGAAATAAACATGGAGAAAAACTAATATTTATTCTTTTGTTTTCAATAAATACCTCCATTGTCTTCATTCTTTGTTCATAGCTGTCTTGTTAGGTTTTGTAAATTTTAGCATCGCAGTGGCAATTGATACTAGGACATCAAAAAAGATTAACCAAAGATTAAGTTGGCACAAGATCTTTTTTCCAACATGTACTAAAAGTAAATGTCCAGAGGAAAAACCCAACAGCATATGGTAATACTTCTTCAAGCCTACAAGACTTCCTGAGGCAGAAAAGGTTTGTATGGATTTTTCTGACATGAATTTGTCTAGTCTTCCTACAAGCCCATTTACATTTTTATCATCCACAATACTCTGTGTCAAGGTGATGCACACTCTATCTGTAACCATGTTTTGAACCTGACAGCTGACAGCTTCATTTGATGCCTACTAGTGCCTTTGCTGTCAAGGGGCAGAGAACAATAGATCAGTTCTCTATATGCTCTATCATTTCCCCCTCAGTCATTTCTTCTTCAAGCAGAAGAGTCCCTGACTACTTATTTATTCCTTGTAAAAACATTGTTTCATACTTCTCATACTCTTTGTTGTCCTTCTCTTAACCTTATCCAATTCCTCTCTATCATTTTGTTTTCTGGGTACTTCAGTGCAGACAGTAAGCAAAATGCCTTATGCAGCTTTATAATAACATTCTCCATTCTACTCTATGCTTCATTTCTGAAAACTCAGTAATTATTGTTACTGAGATTCACCTAATATCTTAACGATTTTCTCTGGTATAACCTCAAGATAATTTCTTTCATTGATAGAAATGGACTCAAAATTCAAAAGGAAAGGTGATTTTTTGCCATGAACATCACTTTATATTAACCTACACTGACTGCATTTCGCTAGCTATTTTCTTCCCTAATCCCCTAAGATTCTTTAGTGGATTCTTCATAGTTGACCCTGGTCTTTGCTATTTCAAATGGCTTAGTAACATCAGAAATATTTTCACTTCACTTTTCACCTATTTTCTAGGTCATTTATGAATATCTTGAATGATATGTGGGCCAACACAAAGTCTTATGGAATCATTGATGTCCTCCTCCCACAATGAAAACTGGCCATTTACTGCCATTTTCTCATTCTCTTTTAAAACCACCTTCAAATATTTACAAAGACCTGTTACTCTATAGTTTACCTAACAAATTTTTGTGATATACATGGTGAACCAGATCTCCTTCAGAGCTTGCTTGTTATAACCCCAGAAAGCCAGTTGTGACAGCACAGGGGTAAAATTCTATGTGTATCCACCTCTAAGAAGTGAGACTAGGTGATAAAAGATCTTCCTTGGCCCACAGCTCTGTGAAAGTCTGAAGACAGCTGCCATCTGAGAATGAAGAAGAATGTGAAGGGCATGAACATAGGGGATTCGGTGACTGTGGCTAGATTGTGTTTATAAGCTAACAAGCTCATAAAAGAATTACAACTAGTACATTTTAATATTAAAATGCAATAAAATCATACTGAATCCTCACATTTTCCCCACATGTCCCAGAAGGCTTTCTACAGAATGAGTACAAGAACAGCTATGAATCAAGTATAATTCTGGCTGCAATAAATAAGATCAACAAGCAGCCCTAAGGGTAGCTCCAGCACAGTAGTTTACCATCTTTTTTATTAGTTATATAAACAGCCTCAAGATATTTTGTCATGTGATATCCCCCTGGAATCCTTAAAAAACCCGAAACCTTTTAATCTGCCTGTAAAAGCTTGTAATGTGTAGCTCAGTCTTGCAGCCCTGTGCCTTATCTCCATGTACAGCAAAGGCTAATTTGTCCCCTTTAAGCCTTTCACTGCAACCTGATGCTCTCTTAATCACCCCCTAAAACTCTGCTCTGTTTATCCTCTTTTACAGAGACAGGTGCAAAGGATTTTATTAATGCAATACCTTCTTAAGTGGTTTAGTTTATCCCTTACTATTGATCCAATGGTTTAAATCTATTAAGAGGGTGAGAACAGACACTTTATTCTTTGCTTAGTAGAATCCATTCTGGAAAAAAACAGGACATAGTATTCTGTCCTCTTCTACATCTTCTTTTTTTCTGTAAAACCTGAGACCAAAAGCAGATTACAGAACATCTAGCTGCTATGCAATTTTGACTGACGCTTGTTTTTCTGTTAATCTCCAAGTAATTTATTCAGATTTTTAACATTCATATATAACATTTTTGCAATAATTTTAATATTCAATATATGACTACATACCAAAAATTTGCTGAACTTTTCATACAAGCTCTATGTTACACAAGACATGGACATACTGGAGAGAGGGCAGTGAAGGGCTACAAAGGTGGTTAAAGGTCAGGAGCATCTCATTTGTGAGGAAAGTCAGAGACCGCTAGACTGCTCAGCCTGGAGAAGAGAAGGCTTAGGGAAAATGTCATCAGTGTATACAAGAGCCTGAAGGGAGAGTGTGAGAAGAACAGAGACAGGCTTTTTTCAGTGGTGCCCAGTGACAGGACCAGAGTCAATCGGTAGAAACAGAAACACAGGAGATTCCCTCTGAGCATCAGGAAACAATTTTGATTGTGAGGGTGATTGATCGATCACTTGCACAGCTTGCCCACATAGGTTGTGCATTCTCCATTCTTGGAGATCTTCAAAAGTCTCCTGGGCAACCATCTCTTGGTGGCCCAGCTTGAGCAGAAGGATTGGTCCAGATGACCTTCAGAGGTCACCTCCAACCGTAACCTTTTTTTTTAATTCTGTGAGAGTTAACAAAAATTCAGTGTTTTGTAATCTAAGCATGTAAATTTTTTTTGAAGAACACTCAGAGATCCCATTCATTCAAGATAATATTAATTTTTATCAGTCTGGAGAAGCCTTTGTGGTTTCCACGTGAGTTATGATACACAGCAGAGTCAATCCAAACTTTTAGTGTGCTCTGCCTTGGAAAGTAATGCAATGATAGCTTCCTGCCATGAGCATTTTAGCAGCTAAAGTAAACAAGCATAGTAAGAGACGACATTAAACAAGACAGGTGTAATTTTTCTTTGACTTTTCAGTACTAATAAATAAAAGTAATGAGGCTTTGAGTAGTATCTAACCCCTTGCATGCTTAACCATGGAAAACACCAAGTCTTTATGACAATGGCAGTAGAACCAGGAAAGCACACTGTCTCCATTAACAAGACCTCACGGATGCAGGCTGGTTCACCGCCTTTCTTGATGACTTTTTAAGCAGCTGTTCCAGCATGACTGTCAAAGAGTGAGGCATCTATATGTGTAAAGGAAGAGTGTTTAGAACAGTCCAGGATATTCTAATGAAAAGAAATATTCAATTAGCAGCCAAGAAAAATACTAGTGTGCTACTTACACATTCAGTGGAGATGTATGGGGATATGTGCTTGTTTGCATAACAGAGATACATCTGTTAAAGTGAAACAGTCCACATATACAGCAGTAGGGAAATAGTTCTACCATAAAATATCTGTGGTTTAAAAGCTATCTATTTTTTTTTTAAGATATAAATTTGCTCTTTAGAGGTGAAAATCTGGTCCTTTACCCAAGTTTCATATTGTCCCAGTTTGAGACAAATTCAGAGGAACGTTCAAAATGAATGTCCTCTGATCGAAGGCAGTTTTCAGCTGCCCCTCCCCCACCAGGTTTGGAAGGAATTTTCCTCAGAGGAAAGTGAAAGGAAAAAAACCTATTTATTTAACAGACACAATGCACAATGGGAAAAGAATAACACTAGATAATAAAACCTCTCACTGTGGAGAGAACCTGGTAAATTTTCAGAGCCCTTTCTGTGGGTTTGGTCTCTCTCTTCCTCTCTTTGGGGCTGGGTCGGCATGGGCTCCCCTCCGGGCCAACGGTGTAGGGTCTCCCAGTGTGTTCTGAGCAGTTCCAGAAGAGAAGAAGATGCCAAAGTCACAGAAAAAAAAGTGTAACTCTCCACCTCTCTCTGGAGAAACAGAGCCGAAAGCTGGCTGAAAAGCAGCAAAGGGTGCTTCCTCCGCTCTTGCTGCCGCAGAAGCACACAGAGGAGATAGAGTGACCTTGGAGCACAAACTGCTTTGAAAAGTTCATCTGGCTTTTTTTTTTCTTTCTCTCGCACCCAGTTTTAAAGACACAGAAAGGCACAGGAGTCATGCCTGGGCATAGAGTGGTGATAGGGGATACACATCGTAAAGGCACCCCAAGACACATATTTATCTAAGTTTTCCATGAGATTTAAAATTTTGCTTGTTCTACAAGGAATTTAACGACCTCCAGGTTACATTACTCAGGAACATAAAAAGGATTATTTCCACTGAAAGAGTAGTACTCCCTTCCTGTGAGACAAGAGGAAGTTTGCAGTCTCTTGCACTTTAGTACATGCTCTCAATGAGGTTATTATGCTGCTATTGGCTCTGCAACAGACTGAAATCTGGTTAAGTATTAAATAGTTCACTTTAGCTTTCGTGGTGGACCTAGATTTCTGAAAGACAATATGGTATTTTACATTCCTGCTGTCTTCAGGAGCTCTGTTATTTAAATTCCTCTCAACATCTCGCAGTTTTACAGATGAAATAACCATATGTTTATACAAGTGTTCTCAATACCAGGGAACAGAAAGGCCTTCAAGTACAAACAGAAGAAGCTGAATAAGAGGGCAGATGAAGGTTTTACGGATATATTCTTCTTTCCCCTCTCCCCTTGTATCTTCTCAGCTTGCAGTCTGGTTAATGTCAGTGTGAGCTGACAACAAACAAGTGACACATACCTACTGCTATGGAGTCACCATGTGCCAGCTGACTGCAGCTGGTGCCAGCTCTCACGGAAGGCAGTAGAAGGAATCCTTCCAGCCTATTTCTCTTTAAAGTATGGGGTTTCTGTCCTGTGAGGATTCAAGTACTTTAAGCAAAGTCCGAGAAGTTCCAAAAGAATGTTTTACAAAGACACTGTAAATCTGAGTCATTAATACACACAGAATAAAACATGTGAAGGCTTATGCATGAAGCAGCTAGTGAAAAGGATTAGGGAGGAAGCGCAGGTTGTTTTTCTTTCTCTCTCAATATCCTTCTTCTCAGGTTTCCACTTTTAACTCCTGCAGGATTTTTTTAGGGTGCTGACAAGGCAGTGCTGGTGCAACTATATGAAATCTTTTTTCACTAATGCAAGAACCAAGCATTATATCCGCTCTTTTTTTTTACCAGATGTCAAGGGTATTTGGTTATGCTAACAACTACTGGAATTGGAGGGGTTACTGTCTAGTGGAACTGCAGCCCTCCTCCATTCTGTTATTGCTGCCAGTTTCTACTGAGCCAAATCAATCCTGACAGCTGGCCAGATGCTTCTTGTGCCAGTCAGCAGGACTTTGGTCTCAAAAGAGCATCTGGTTATAAGGAAATTTTGCAGCAAACTACACAGTCAATCTTGTTTTCTAAAAATATCAACATAAACACTGAAGAAAAAGTATTTAGTAGCTTCACTAATACACTGTGTTCTTTAAATGTGGGGCTGAGCACTTGACTTTTTCACACCAAATTCTATTTATATAGCATTAATGGAGATTAGTAAAAAGCTTTTTTTTTGTGAATAAGCTATATATGTCATATCCTTATTACAGTCTGTGCTGTCCACAGACTCAAGAGCAGCTGCTTAAAGTGTAAGCCAACAGCACAGAACACATTTATCCTAGTATTTGTTCCATGAGGTTACAAGTTATTTTGATTTGGAAGGTCTTTGGGACATGGACTCTTCAGATGCCTTAGACATTTTTTTCTACTACCCTATAATTAGCAAATAATAGGAGGGTTTTGGTTTTTCACTGATCAAAGCAATTAGAACAGTACAGCATTTTCTGTAGAAGACACCAGTGTTCTCATGCAGTTTCTTTAGACAAACCTGGACTTGTTTTCTTACAGGTTATTTTCACTTTGCTTGCAAAACCTTTTAAGGGAATAATGAAAAATGAGTTATTTCCTTATTACCTTCACTGCTTCTGGTTGATGAAGTAGAGTTTTTCTATATTTCTTAACACAGAAAAAATGCTAAGTATGGATGGACTGTCTAGTTTTTCACTTAATCATTTTCTTTCCTCAATTGAAGCAGTTGGCAATATGATCTAAAAATATATCTCTTCATCCAAGGAGTGAAGAAGAGGGTATAAAAGTTCCATACAGGGCAAAGCCTATTTGCTCTTCCTAGTGTGTTGGCCCGTATGCAAGAGAATATGCTTTCGATGCCTCTGCGTATGCTGAGACGTATTCACATATGTTTCTTGCAAAACTAGAAAGCAGGTACAGCTGGTGAAACCCTACTGAGCCCTCAAAGAGGCCTCCCACTGCCACTTTTATTCAATTGTTCTCACAATACCACATACAATGGCTTGCTCTGCTTTCATTTTCTGTCATGAAAACAAGCCAATATAGTCTATATATAAATTCCAGCATCTGAGGTCCACATGCTGGATGGAGTTGTTCTTTGCTGCGGCTATATCTATTGGGGAAAAAATGATGCCACAAAGTCAGAGAATTTCTGGTGCAATTTGTTTATTGAATTAACATATTTCTGTCAACAAAAATGTTTACAAATTGCAGCCTCCTTCCTATGAAAACTTCAGGTTTTCATCTTTTCCCTCTTTTGGACTTACTCATTTTGGCGGTATAAAACATCCTTTAGAGTCATTATACTAAATTATACCTCCACTAAAGAAACTCCCATAGAGTTCACATGTATGGTGCACTTGAGCTAAAAGTAGTGGGAAGAGAAAAGGGGTGAAACAAGGAATTAGAACTCGTGGCTTCTCATGGGACTTCCCATCATCTCAGTCCTGAGTTATTTCAGCTTAATTTTACCGTAGTCAAAAGGCAGTTAACATATGTCCCCATTTTTTTCCCTTTAGTCACACGGCTTACACTGAGAACATAAGTGAATTTTTAACTTTCTTTTGTGTTGTAAGTGCTGTCTGGTACTAAATTTTATATCACTATATAATGGATTCCTAACACTCATTGTTTTTTCCAGTTAATGGAATGTCCTGATTTGAAAAGTTTAAATATATCTTGCATTTACATCACTTCAGAAATAAGGGCACAGGAGTTAAATATCCTATTCACTTAACTTCATCTTTATTTCTCCATTTTCCCTTTCCAGTTGAAAGCCTGGAAGTTTTACATCTGTTTACCAATGACCACACACCATTTAACATCATAATACCAGCCAAATGAATCTCTCTTAAGTGTAATGCTGTTACATATGTCAGAACAGAGCAGCAGTTATTATTACCCTTAATTTAAAGGTAGTGAAATTAGCTCCTGGGGATAAATTCCTTTTAAGGACCAATTAGTATATATCTCTTTTCTTCACCATTGCTAGTGCAATCCACTGTGACCAGTGAACAGCAATTGAGAAGACCTAAACATTGGCCCAACCTTTCTACCTATTGTGCTGGGAAACAGTAATTAAACTCTTAGCATTCCCTCTCCTTTTTGGCAAAATCATTTGAGCTTTTATCAAAAAAAAGCTCCATATGAGCTGTGAATCCTCATTCTGAAGTTAGCAGGAGATATTTCTGATTAAACATTTTGCCCACAACTCTTGTTCTCTCTTGTTTCTTCAATGGCCCACCTCTGTGCTACCTGTTCTGTAGGTTTCCTGCCCATCCCACGATTAATCTAATTATATGTTTAGATCAGGGCCAGCAGCATCCAGAGCAGCACCAGCTGATTTAAAATCCTGGTATTGCTGCTATGGAGAGCCAGTTGAGGAAAAAATACTAATTTTTTGATGCCACTCAGAATTGGAGGAAGATCTATGTGAATGGACTACAAGGCAAACCAACACAGGAAAAAAAGAGCACCTCTGACTTGATCCTGCACTTGAGGAGGTTGGGAAGTATGGACACATTGCTAGGAATGCTATGCCAGTTACCTGAGAAAGCAAAGTGCTGGGAGGACAGCTTGTAGTCCTGAAGAAATCCAAGGGATCCTGAGTAAGATGATGAACAGAAAGTTTCAGTACTGCTGTAACCAGTCAAGTGCGACTGACACAGCTTTCCACTTTCTTAACCATTTTCCAACCTCTCCTCATGACCTCAGCTAATCACAGCCGCTTTGCACAGTGTGTTTATTGAGGTGGCTGGGCTTTCTGCATGTATTTTTGGCTCTCTTTTCCCCAGGACTGTCTGATTCTGGTGAGCATCATGCTTTCTCCCTCCCTTGTTCCGGCATCTGGCCTGAGCATGGAGGCAGGTTTCTCTGCTGCTATCACAAATGTTTTGGACAGCAGCAGACAGGCCTGCTAATTTTCTTTCTGCTTGTGCCTTTGCCTGCTTCCTAGAAGTTCAGTAATGATCTCTGCTGCACATAGTGTTGTCAACATGCATGAACAGAGCGTTGATGAGGATTATAACAGCTGTTACAGCTGTGCACTTTCAGCATTTGCATAAAACTTCCTGCCTATGGATATTTTGCATGAGAAAACAATTGAAATCACTTACAGAAAGAGCTAGAAAAATTATCTGAAAAATCACAAAAAACACTACCAAACTCCAGGTTTCCCTTTTTGCTGGGCAAAGGCCTTTCCTGGGTAGCATAAATTGAAGTGTAATATATTCTGTCTTGACAGAGGTTAAGCTTTGCTATGTATAAAGCAAAGCTTAATTTTCGCATCTTGGTGCTCATTTCCTTAAAAGTGAGGCTCACTTAGAAAATCAGATCATTTCAACTCAATTACCAGTTGAATGACAGGTAAAAATATAAAAATGTTGAAACAAGCATGTTTGCAAACAGTAAGTTTAATTTTAGCTTTTTTTTCAAAGGCTAAATTTCAAATTCTACTAAGTGTTCATTATGATCTTTATTTGTGTGCTCTTGTTTTGAGTTACAACTCCTAAGGAATTTAAAATGACAGAACAATAAAGATATTTCTGTTGGTAGATATTTAAAAGCAGCTGTCTGTCCAATTTTCAAGTGAAATATTTCTGAAATGCGTGATTTAATACAGAAAAGGTTTTTTTATATGTGTTAAATTATTTTTATATTAGCTCCTTATATTATTTTGTGAGCCTTATGCTGTATATACAGTTATTATTTAATGCCTAATATTGATTTTAATTTTGCCTGAAGAAGAAAGAAATCTTGCAGAAAATGCTGAAAATATAGCTAAAACATAGATGAATAGGCAGAAACTAAATGAGTATAAAAAAATTCTTAAAACAAATTAACTATTTTCAGTCAGTTTCTGCGCTTAATAAACTTATAAAATGTAACCATGTGGTATATAGTCCTACTTAAGTTTGTATGTACCATTTTGTATTAGCATAAAATCTTTAGTTGTTTTAATCTCAAAATAAAATTCCACTTTCAAATGAATTCAGATTTGTTGGCTAAAGAAAAAGCTATAAGGAAATAAAAGTGCGTGACTCAGTCTCACATCTACTGTACACAAAATATTCCATTTAATTTAATTTTGATTGACTGCCACAGATAAGGAGGTTTGGTTTTCTGTAAGTGTCTTTAAGCAAGGGAAAGATAATACCAGGCAGAGAGAGGTTTGCTGAGGAGCATCCAAATTCTTCTTATTGTATCTCTCTTCTCTGTGTCTTGCCTTGGTTTATGTCCACCTCTCATGTTTTTTTTTTAATTGAAGACTTTCTTAGGATGTGACTTCTCAGGAAGGTATTCCATTGTAGAACTGAAATAAAAAATTCAACGCTGAAGCTGTCAACACACTCATAATCTGTAATTATGATTATGTAGTCAGATTGCTTGAGTGACTTGTTAAGAACCATAATCCCAATAAATAGCAGGATCTAGCAGAGCACAGTGGTGTGAATCTGTTCTTGTCAAATAATTAACACAGAGAAACCAGCACCTCCAAAATGTGGTTCACTTGTGTATGGCCACCATGAGTCTACCAACAGCAAAGAGTCAGAACTGGAGCACATCTGACATGGGGCTGACTCAGGCTCTTCACCACACCTGCAGCCAACCATCTATGGAGTTGGTGACCAGACTTCAGCTTCCCTGATGGAGACAGAAGTCAAAAACCTCTTCTAATGCCAAACCACTGTGGTGACAGCATTGATTCGGGAAGAGGAGGCTGGATGCCTGAGTTTCCTAGAGAGATGCTGCAACCACTGGCTGGTCAGCAGCTAGCTGTAGACAGTAAAGAATTCAAAAGGTATGGAGACAAAAAGGGAGAATAAAAGCAGTGGTCAGACAGTATTTACTCTGCAGCACCTGTAGGCCAAGCTGTGTGTCTTCCTATGATACTATATCTATCCTGGACCATAGCTTATTTCTATTTTTGCTACTTTTTTGTGAGGTATGTAAGGAAAAATAGCGTCAGCCCAGCTCATGGAAAAGAATTCGAAAGCAGGAGTGCTTTGAATTTTATGTCTATTTTAACAAATGCTTTCAGACATGTTTCTGTCAATTACCTGTTTCATATAAATCAAGCAAGAAGAGCATTTCCAATTCATATTCAGATAGTTTAACACATCAGATCTCATCAGGATTCATCTCATCAGAGAACAGAAAAATTCCATGAGACCTACCTAATCTATACAAAATAATTCAGAAACTTGCTGAAACTCCCACAAATGATAGAAAGAATCATATTCTAATTTTTTTGTGTGTAATGATTTCTGAAAATTTATATCTTTAAAAAGTTGCAAATGATTCATACAGCAAAATGGTGACACTTGCTGAGTGTGTTTTGTGAGTTACTCATCTATCCTAACTTAATATGCCATTTCATTAAAGTCATATGTTCACAGACTGTTAAAACAAGAATTTAATTGTTAGGAAAAAAAAGACTTAGCAAACCACACATTTTTAATACAATGTCTTGCTATTTTTTCTCAGTAAGAACACTTTGCTTTCATGAACAAAATTTTACAGTTTTCCAGAGTTTGTTGATTTTTGTCATGATTCATTTCACCTAACTTTAGATATCTAGATTGCCTAAGCTTTTACAGCTAATGGAAAGAGCAATTCCAAAGCATCCAAGGTATTTAACCTATATTATGGGTACTTCTCAAGATGACCTGAATTGCCTTGTAATTTTCTCTACATCTCAATTAAATTTGATTTTTAGATGTAGTTAAAATACACTCCTGTGAAATTAATGAAAGATTTTTTTTCCACCTGTTCTGCAGAGAGGCTTAACATGGTCTCAGTTGTTTGAGGCTGCAAGAGTAGGATAAGAAATATTTGTGGTGTGTTTGACTCTGCTCCTCTTTTCCTAAACCCACAATAGATAAGATAAACTTATTTTCCTTGCACACTCTTCTAGGGGTGTTCATCTATATTCAAATGTAAGTTCAATTTTCATACTGCTCGAATAAACATAGCTCCTGCAGAGTGGCTTTCATAAAGCTCATAGAGAAGCTGGGTCATTCAGGAGTGCCACGTGGGAGGACAAATGTATATTACAAAGGCTACACATATATATATTCCTAAATCATAGGAGGGAGATAACTTCAGCAAATTATCTGAGAGAAAAAAAGCAATCTTTCACTCCTTAATGTAGGCTTGATCTAAAGCCTTATGATGCTATATTGAATCTTTTAATATGAGTTTAATGACAGTCCAGACATAATTGAAGAAAACTCATTGAACTGGAACTCAGCTTCCATTTTCCTGCACAGCAAGAGCTTACAAAGAAGATGAAAGGCCTCAAGCAGAAGTTTATCTTAACTAAAAGCATTGTTTTCCCTTATTAGAGTTTAGTCCTAATTTTATTTGTTATAGCCTTTTCTACTATAATTGAAAAACTAAGGAACATTAAGAAATAAATTTAAGTGATTGACTCATTTTCTTACGGAAAAGGGATGGAGCTTTCCTTTAAGGATCTCTGATTTTTCTTTCAGAACTGAGTGCTGTAACTACTAAGCTTCTTACAATTGTTGAAATAACCCTGATCTTCGAATTGTTACAAACCAGCTCCAAGCAACTGGAAATCCTTGCTTATGTTGATATTATATCTATTTAATGGGAGTTCAATTAAGAGACAAAATTAGAGAAGACCAGACCCAATCTCCTGTTTTTCAAAAGTTTAGTATATTTCAATACCATAAGGGTAACAGGCAACCTTTAATTCCAGAGCATGTTTTCCAATGATTCTGCTGCTGCACACCAGCTGTAGACAGATTTATGTTGCAATTTGATAAAGTGACAGAGGTTGATTTTTTATAGACATAATTAAAGCAAGTGTTTACTAAGGTTTGTAAATTCATAGACACTTCACAGTATATAAATTTATTTTTTCAACAGTAGCTAACCCAAATTATCCAACAATATTTTATAGAGCAGAGTCTGTTGACCCACACCGGACTTTGATTTTATGAAAAGCGCAGCAAAGGCTGTCATGAGATTTTACAAGATAGTCATTATGCTTTGTAGCATTAAATCATCTTCCTGGATATGATTTTTACATTGTTCTGTTTCCTACCAGCAAACCAGTGGCTGTATAGGAATCTACATCCATTGCTAGTAAAAGGAACAACATAATACTGCATTATTCTAGGTTTATGCAGACGTATCCTTGGTGCTGCAAATGACATTATAGCAATATAAAACTAGTTTCTCACCAGTATGAATTATTTTTGCGTTTTTAATTTAGATCTTATGGGATAGTATTCATAGTTGAAAATGCATTATCTCCTATTAATGGTAAGATTCTGTGTATATGTATTGAACTGATCTTAGTTCTGTCTAGCAATACATAACAGTCTCTGAATAGTCTCTAAAATTCTGATTATCTGCTTGTTTTAAATTTTAATATTTAACATCACTAGACGTACTTTTATATACTCATTATGTTGGGATAGTAATGGTTCGTGCTGAGAAGTACATTAAAAGATTAATGGGTTGTGACTCAGTACCTGCTGAGGCTTCAAGCAAAATAATTTATGCATTCTTAACGCATTTAACTTTGAATTTGCTCCCCAGCAAAAACTATTATCTAAGGTGAAAGCATTCATTGACTTGTAATGGTAATAATGCTATCTGGATGTACAGGTAATAATATGCATATTATTGGTATTGAGGATAAGATAAAGGCGACAAAAAATCAAAATATGTTGAGGCTAACCATAAAGGTCAATGGGAAAGAGACAGTCTTTTACAAATACATCGGTAGTGAAAGAATTACTGGGGAGAAAATAGCTCTATTAAAAGAATAAAGTAGTGAAGGCAATTAAATAAATGGTAAAAATTGCTGCCATGGTATTTTTATTTGAAAATTTTCTTCAGAAAAGAAGTAATATGAGTAATTAGCAAGGAAAAATTGCCTGTAAAGGTAAGGTTGAACATGTGCAAATCAGTCAGCAGAGATGCCGTGCTGCCCAAGATGTTAATATCTCTGTTTAAAAGGTGGAAGAGATTTTCAAAGCTGTGAAGGACAAATGCTGTCCTACTCTGTGCAAGTCAGTGACAGTCAAGAGCCTTGTGACTGCATGTTTTGGCATAGTTACTAAATGTGACATCAGTAATGTCTTTTCAGCCTAGGGAAGAAGAGGTTCCGGAAGGTCTTATCACAGTTTCAAGTACTTAAAGGGCAGCTACAAAGATAACAGGGGCTCTGTCTTCACAAGAAGCCATACGCAGTAGACAAGGAGCATGGGTACAATTTGCCTTAAAAGAGGTTTCATCTTGATATAATATGGAAATTTTTTACACTGACAGTAATCGATCACTGGAACAACTTCCCTAGGGATGTGGTGAAGTCCTCATCGCTGGAGATTTTCAAGACATGACTAGAGAGGATGCTAAATAATCCCAAATAAGCCCCCATTTCCATGGAAGGTTGGACCAGATGGTTTTCCAGGGTCTCTTCAGAGAGAGGGCCATTCTGTAGTTTTATGATTTTATCTGAGGAATCATGGATGATGAGCAGCAGTAGCAAAAAACTAAAGGCACAGCTAGGTAGTCTCCTTTTTGCTTTTTCTTTTTAAAAATAGAAAAAGTGAACAGCATGGACACGTGAGTCCCACACATGTGACTTCCATTCCGGCAATACTGGAACCAATGCTCTAGGGTGAGAAACCCAAACAGCTTCAAGACAGTAAGGTTTTGGTAAGCAAGCAGCATGGAATTTTAGAGTAACTTTATTTTGCAGACTACATTCATTTCTTATACAGGACTTGTGGGTAAAGCCTTCTTATTTTATAAAATTATGCTGACCAGCAAAGGTCATAGATGAAAAAAAATTTCAGTCACAGAGGAGGGAAGAGTTGTGACATGAGCAATAGGTCTTTTTTCATGTATGCCATACTATTTTAAAGAGCTTGTTTTCATGTATCTGTCAATAAATGAGCTTTTGTCATTTGAATATGTGGTTCCAACATCTTACCACTGATTGCAGTGCCTGCAGTGGGTACCCACAACTCGGCCTCCAGAGAATATTTACCTATCTCTCCCATGCCTTGTGGTAGCTGTCTGTATGCACCACATTTACAGCCCTGCTCTGGATGTGAGCCTAGCAGGGAATGTCTCTGAGAGGAGAAGAAGAATTGTTATACAAATCAAGTCCAATCACACCCAAAGGCTTCATTCTGAATCGATCCAGAAACTAACGCACCCTTCAAGATACATTGATGATGTATTGTCTTCTTATTCTCGGGCTCTTCACAACCACACCGCTGAAAGAGTTGCCCTAGTAGTCAGTCTGTGCCCACATGACACTGCTGAGAACAAGGCAGTAGCCTGTTCTAAAAAATAAGATCTCATTCCATGACAATTCACCTTCCTGCAGCTCTTTGGAGCATGTGCTTTCAGAAAGAACCTATAAAAATATTTAGAAAGATACAAAGGATTCTGAGGGAGAAAATATTTAAGTCACTTTGACTATTTAACTTCGGAGAAGCAAAAAAACTGGACGGACGCATGTAACTACACAGAAGGTACATCTTGTGTTATATGGCATTCTTTAGTGTGTGCCCCTTTCTCATGGTAGTAAAACGGTAGCTGGTAAGGAGCAATCTAACTGAGGCAAGGTGTTTGTAACACTGGTGTTCTATGACATGCATCTCTTCTGTTTCTGCTTTTTGGGTGTTGCTTTCAGGAAGGCTGGGAGTATCTTATGTACAAGGCACACACAGTTAGCCTGACACATTGGGATTCACCTGAGCAATTGCCTGTGAGCTGCACAGATGGCCAGAACACATACAGTATGCTTTACGTGTTCTGGATGCATTGCACTGATTGCATATGCTCGGCAGTCTGTTATTCAAAACATTTAAATACTTGGCCACTGATCAAAGTTGCAGCTACTGCTCAGGCCAGGTCATTGATGCTCAGTAATCCTGGAGATTCTTCCCTAACTGGTCTTAAAGGAAGGGTTAAGTTAACTTGCCTGCTTTTCCCTCACAGGTAGCATGTTGTGAGCAGCATGCTACCTGTGACATGGTTGTGAGCAATAAGAACCTGTGGAATCCATGGCTTCAATTCAGAAGGGACTGGAGGGGAGGCCAAGTACTCTTGAAGAATCAAACAAATTTGCATGCATTGCCACATGGACTCACAGAATCACAGAATCACAGAAACACAGAATGGGTCAGGTTGGAAGTGACCACACTGGTTCAAATGGTCCAACCTCTCTGCTGAAGTAGAGTCATCCTAGAGCACATTGCACAGGATTGCATCCAAACAATCCAAACAAAGTACTTGACTCTCCAGTAAAGGGAGACTCCACAACCTCTCTGGGTAACCTGTTCCAGTGCACAGTCACCCACACAGTAAAGAAGTTCTTCTTCATGTTCAGGTGGAACTTCCTGTGCATCATTTTCTGTCCATTGCCTCCTGTCCTATTGCTTGGCACCACCGAGAAGGGCCTGGCTCCATCCTCTTGTCACCCATGCTTTAGATATTTAGAGAGAGGACCTCTCTGAGTTGCCTCTCCTCAAGGCTGAACAGGCTCAGCACCCTCAGCCTTTCCTTGTAAGACAGATCCTCCAGACACTTGACCAACTTAGTAGCCCTCTGCTGGACCTGCTCCAGGACCTCCATGTCTCCCTTGTGCTGTGGAGCCCAGGACTCATTTCACTTTATTTTAAGTACTAGACACTGACATTACTATATCTATATCTCCACAGGAAAATGCAAGAGGACACTCAAAGTGACACTCTAGAAATTGGTACCTCTCTCAGCAACCACAAGAGTACTGTAAGACAACTTTAGACCCCAAACATCGTTACCTTAGCAAAGTACTGAAAGTAATGGTAGTGAATCTGATAACATATGAATAATAAAATCCTTTGTAGCTAAAGTAGAAAAGATTTAATTTTAAAAAAAGAAATATGGAACAAAGAAAAGGTTCTTTGTTCTCCATGTATAGGAATAAACAGAGAATATTCCATGTGCAAGCACATGGATGCCTTTTTATGTTGCTCTGAAGTTCTTAGAAGTGGCCTCAGTTGAGATGACTTACTGAGGTGAATCATTGCTACCCTGAAGAACTTTGGGGGTTAATGTAGTGTGAAATAATGAATGCTATTCATCAGTTGACTTGATAAATTTGGTTCTGATTTATTTATAGCAGATAGAGAATGAGGATTAAAGTGCCTAACACTGTAATTGAACTCAAGTCCTTTACAAAATCCCTGTGAGAAAAGCACCACTGTACCTTTTATCTATTGTGATACAGTCTTTTATTATATCTGTGCTCCACTTCACAGTTCTTTATTAGCTCCCTGTACAACTATTTATTGTTCAGAATTACTTCAGGTCCTTTCTAAATAAAAGTATCCTGGCTCTAGTGAAAAAAGGAAGAAAGCCTCATAGAAGGCTGTCACGTGTGTAAGGCACTTTAAAGAAAGATAGTGGGGCAACCAACACATCAAACATATTGTTATGGATATCATTCAAATCAAGTCTTTAAATATTCCTTACTTAATAATAAGTCCTAAAACTAGGAAATTAAGGTAAATAATATTGTGAAATCACTTTTATTACCTGCGATTATCCCCACTTTGAGTTCATTAGCATTTTAATAATAAACTTGTATTTCAATAATTATTTTTTCCCTTCTTAATTCTAAAGAAAACTGTTGATTTTGAAGGCTGGTGATTAAAGGAATAATGACTTCCGTCATGTGGGCTAATTCTTCAACTGTTCCTGTAATTACAAGAATGAAGTCTTGGCCATGGCAATTTTCATAAAGGTCAGACTAATTCGCAGCCTAAGAGCACTGCTTTACTGGATACCTTCATTTATGTTTTTTGAAACAAGCATTGTTCGAAAAGTCACTGCTTGTCTCTCCCTCTCTGACATACTATGCAAAATACTTGCAAAGGGCAAATTAAAGAACTGCTTCAAAAAAGCTAAGGATACAATAAAAGTGGAGTTTTATTCTGCCTTGTTCTGAGGAAGATTTTGCCTCCCCTACCACTAATTTGAAAGGTGGCCAACAGTCCTAAAATGATATGGAATTCCCATCCTCTATCCTAGACATCACATTTAATACTTTACAGCTATACATCTGTATGTTAAGAAACAAAAGAATTTGGGGTTTTGAGCACCTTCTTTTGCTGAATCACTTATCCCAGGCTAGCTTGATCAGAGACTTTTTTTTTTTATCAGTTCTCCCCTTCTAATCAACTCCCTGGCTAGGAATGTTCCAGGACTAAATTTTCTTGGGAGTACCAGCAGTTATGTCTTTTGCCCACATGTAGATGATCAACAAAATTATCTTCATCTTTGCTTTCTTTGTATGATGCCAATTATAAATTGAAACCTGTGATATGATTTGAAATCATATCTGGGATTCAATCCTGCATGGAGCTGTGCATGTCTTAAAAACTGAAATTTCCTTCAATGCCTATTGGCAGTGGTTCTTAGGGTGTTTGACATATGATAGGAAACACTTAGCTTTATACAGATGGGGAAAGAAGGCTGCATATGATAATATCCCATAGGACAGTTCTTAATTGCCATCTATACTTTTATGTCTTTACTGAATATATATAAATCCCTTCGCATAGGTAAATCTATTAAAAGGTGACCTGCTAAGTTCTTAATTAAAAAAAAATTAAGATCTGCTGTCCCCCACTGTCCCCTTTTTTGATCTTCAGGTAAGAGAAAATAATGCATCAGGGATTCGGAATATCGTAATTACCTTTTAAATGCAAAATTAACACCTGAATGGTCTGAAAACCAAAGAGCTCCTTGTAAAAGATAAGTGAATGACTACATAAATGACTCAAGACCAGCACAAGGAAAAAGAACATAGCAAAATTGTCAATTTACCTATCTATACAGCAGTATGTTTTGATATGAACACTTGGAACATATGAGATGAAAAAAATTCACAAAATCTGAATCCTTTTTGTGGGGTCTTGCTCAAAATCTCAGAAAACAAACAGTGGAAAAAAGATTTCTTGACATCATTAAACTTTTGATCTGTCTTTACAGTATATTTTTATTTTTTACATGCTATTCTGTGCTGCAAATGTTATTTATGTATTTAGTATACTTTAACAAATAAAACAGAGCTTTTGGAACATAGAACAGAAAACAGATTCGTTTTTCAACTGGGATGTAGAAGCAAATCTGCACTTACTTATTATATCCCTGGATTTGTGCACACAGTGTTTATTTTTGTTCAGTCTTTCAGGTGAAGTGAAAGGCTTAAAAATAGTTTCATTTGATTCTTCATCATACCAAAGATAGGATACTCGGACTTTCTTAAGAGAAGAAAGACCTGGAGCACAGGTTTTGCCACTTGTAGATCAGCTCTAAACATGGCTGCCCTTTGTTTCTTCTTCTCCTGGGACACATTGATTATGCCTATTTAATACCCGATAAAACATGTTAGAGACCTGTCTTCAGTGACCTGAACTAGTCAGGCCAGTTGAATACAGGTATTGTGGAGAACCAAAGGCTGCATTGAAGCAGATGCTGAAAACTGGTTTGAGATGCTTTTGCTTACTTGCCATATAGACAATGAGCATTTCTCATAGCTCAGATAGCTACCAGTAGAAAAAGAAAACTTCGGTATTTAATACCCTACTCTTTATTTTCCTTATGGCTCCCAGTATTTTGGGTCTTTGCCAGTGAAACATTAAAATCTCTTTTTCTAGCTATTTTTTTTCCTGTGCATACTGCATGCAACCAAGCTTATCTGCAGTCAAATAACACAAGAAAGAATTTCAAGATACCACAATTTGGGTGGAATCTTCCATTTTATTTGGCAAATAAATTATGTTGGTGGAAGTTGGGGTGACAGAGAGCTGCTGGCTCTGTGTGTGCATATGTTTTACGAGAGAGAAAAGGGAGGTGGCTAAGTAGCAGGACCCTGGCTTGCTTCCATGGTAAAGCAGGAGGTAAATCTGGTACTGTCCAACTGATTTGCTCAAGGTGTTTGCTGGAAATGGCTGCTGTCTTACCCATATTTTGCATAGCGTGAACCTTGTATATTTGTCAGAAAGATTATTCTGGGTTTTCACAGTGCAATGTGAGTTCTTTCCAAAAACAACTGTCCTAGGTCTCCAAAGCAGATGGTGTCACCAAAGTTTTTATTGTGGGCTCTCACTAATTTTGTTTTGCATTAAATAATAAATGTTGCTGCAAAACAGATGTTTGAAAAGGGGCAGTAAAAAAAAAAAAACACTTTAAAATGTTATAAGTGTGTAACTAAAATCCTTTGTGTCAGGAAAGTGATCAGATAAAAAAATCAGCAGTAATGTAGGAATAATACGACTCTCTGTTTTGGATCCAAAGTAGTGGAGACCAAACACAATTAATGTTCTCATTCTCTCTTTTGCTTTCTTAACATTTTTCAAAGCATTCACCCTAAACTCACAGGAGATGAGGAGACCTGTTTTGAATGTTGTGCAAATTAACCAGGGGGTGGATAAGTATTAGTTAGTTTCTGTGCAGGAAATTCCCTAGTTGTGAATATTTCTAATGGAAGCAGTGATTGCTGAAAAGAAGAAAAATGGTATTTCAAGAAGAACCATGATTTGCTTAAGGGGTTGAAAGAAATGAATGCAGAACAAAGAAATAAAATATCTTTACATGTCTAGCTTCTCCAGGTGCCAATTAAAAATGCACACAAAATACATATAATACAGTTATTTGTAACAACTGAAAGTACAGTTCTACAAAAGTTTAAGATGATTTAAAGTGATGCTGCTGCAATTTCTTCTTCCCTCCTGTACTTGTTCTTGCATTTCTGACTCTGCTTTGCAGTCACTGACATTTTTTTGTCCTTATTTGTGGTTATTTCAGAGAACTAAAGTTGAAGAAAGCCAATCTCTGGGTGGCAAAAGAACACATTCTGAAATGCCAGAATGATAAACAAAGTGTTGGGAAGGAGGAAAATCATCTTGGACTAATCTAATGAATTAAATTATGGTTTAGTTTTATTAAAACACCTAGGATCAATTACTGGCACATGTTATCTTTACGAAGTCTCATCATCCAGGACACATTAAACTTTAAAAAGTGAATGTAAACATGATACGAAGAAAAATCCCACATGGTTGTGAAAAAATAACCATGCTTTTTCACCATATTTATTAGCTTCTATTAATAGAAAAGATGAAAATTAGTAAGCAAGACAGATATTTCCCACCACTAGAAAATTGGTGGAGGAACTGAAATTAGGAAGAATCATTCAGTTCTAAAACTGCCATTAACTACATTTTTTATATTATTAATAAAGACATTTTTTAAAATAAAACACTGTGGGAAAAAAACCTTTTAAAACATCCTACACTACACAGACCATTGCACTGATTATTAATTATTATAACTGTTATTATTTGCTTCCATTTAGAGATTTGTTTAATTAAAATAAATCTTCCCAGTTCTATGCATTAATATACTTCTATTATGTGAACAGCTTACACCCATTTCTTATTAGTAGAAATGTAATACAGCATTGAGTATTTAAAGCATTGGGTGAAAACTAGTCATGGAGTTGAATGAAGTCATTCTGGACATATACTGATATGATGGATTGCCAACAAACACAAAGAACTTGGAATTCAGCCACTAAAGTCCATCTGCAGAGCATTAATTTAGTTCCTAAAGGGGAAACCTGGGAACTCCTACCAAAAGGGAGTCAGATGATTCTATGTGAATGAGGACAACTGAGAAACGATTGATTTTGCTGTCCTTGAAAGGAAGGACTTATAGTTTTATTATACATCTTTGAGGTGGCAAGAATTAAGAGTTTTTCTTGTGAATAAAATTTGAATATTTCTTTAGCTGCAGTTGCATGCAGGGAACCACTGGCAAACTCAAATAATTTAGATGCTTGTAAGCACAAGACTTGCCATTTCTGTCTGTTCTTTTTCTGTCCCTATTCCTTTGGTTATCTGAGTACCTTCTGTGAACTGGTTAGGGTTACGCCTAGGGTTAGGGTTCAGAAAACCACAACGCTCAGAGCTCCAACGAAAATGACAATGCGAAAGGCATGCCAAGGGGAGTGTAACGCTGCCCCAACCTTGCTCCCACCTCTTCTTTCTGCTTGGCACTTGCCTCAGCGCAATGCCAGATTTCCAACTCTGCCTGGGGGTCGGGTTAGAGTTGGGGTTAGGGTTACGCCTAGGGTTAGGGTTCAGAAAACCACAAAGCCCAGAGCTCCAGGGACACTGACAATGTGGAAGGCATGCCAAGGGGACTGTGACGCTGCCCCAGTCTTGCTCCCTCATCTACTTTCTGGTTCGCGCTTGCCTCAGCCCAATGCCAGATTTATGGCTCTGCCTATGTTTTGGCTTAGGGATAGGGTGACGCCTAGTGTTAGGGTTCAGAAGACCACAAAGGTCAGAGCCCCAGGGACATTGACAATGTTAAAGGCATGCCAATGGCATAGCGACATTTCCCCAACCTTGCTCCCACCACTTATCCCTTCTTGACACTCGCATCAGCCCAGTGCCAGATTTGCGGCTCTGCCTAGTGGGTGCTCCACTTCTGACTTTTCCCTGCTGCTGGTCTCAAGGCACCTTGAACTGTACCTGAGGCAGGGGTTCAATGCCAGCTGCCTGGTAGATTCCCAGCAGGAGCTATTCAGGATGGTGACATCCATATTATAAAGTAAAGCTTGTGCAGAACCCTAATTGCTCTTAAGACTACAGAAATTAAAGCGTATTATGCCATTAAGTTAGGAGAAGTCAATAATTTCACTTTCCTGGAATCTCCAGGCACCATTTTTTTATTCCAGATACCTTCGCTTGCTTATTGTTTGCATGGCAATGGAAAGTGTCTTATTTTTTTAGTTTTAGCTCTTTCCTTTGGTCTCTAAGATTTAGTATTTCATCTAGGCTGCATCGACAGCCTCAGAAAATGATCCAGTAAAAAACAAAGTAAATCATACGCTGAGTAAATATTTTGTTCAGTAGACTTCAGGCAAGTCTGTCAAGAAAACATGCTAAACTCCTCTGACACAGAGTTTTAGCTACCCAAAACTCATCAACAGAAGAGCAGCTATGACTTCTCATCAAATATGTTCTGATACAATCAAATTCAGAATTGCAGTTGTATCTTTTGAATATTCCACCTTACTGCTACTGGAAGTATGAAGCATTAGTCATCAAGACTGATGCAGAGAAAAGTGAATAGATTCTATAAGTCAGAATAGTCACAGAGTTTCCACATTATGATATGCATTTTGAGAGACTGACAAGGTTTTATTAACAATAAATTATCTCGAGCTGTTATTAAATAGTTCTCTTGGGCACAACACCAATAATGCCATATGTTATTTTTTTGTGCTCCTCATTTTCAGGTTTTTTAATTAAGGGTGCATGGGTGAAATCAGTGAAGTCTCATTAATTTAATTAATGGATTGAAAGGCCACATGACCATGAATTAACATGAATTACTCCATGAAGACAACATTTTGTTTTTGAGGAAAGAAACATTTCACTGGCCTCTAGTCACCTAAGTAAAATGAGCAGAAATAATCAACAACCAGGACTCACTCATTAAGAGATCAGGAAATTTAAAAAACTGTAAAACTATTATTACATGTGAATTTCTTTTAAAGCTGCTACTTCAGTAGTAAAGCAGTACTGAAGTTTGAAAAGTTCCGTTATTTCATTTTGGTTTCCATTTATTACTCACGAAGGTACTTGGAAAGGAGAAAAAATTGGTTTGTATTAGGACTAATAGAACAGAATTCAAGATATTTGTGGGATATTTTGTTTTACTTTTCTGCCGATAAGGTGGGACACTTGATGAGAGATTTTTCTGTGCTTTTAGTTTCTCATCTGAAAAATTAGGATGTTCATTCATAAGAGGGTTTGTTAAGCACATAGTAATGAAGAGTGAGATACATGGAAAAATGAGCACTATTTACCATGTTAAGGAATTCTAGAGGAAGTAGTTGAATTTTTAAGGAATGTACTTGAAGGATATTCAGAAACTCCAAGACTCTTCTTTCTAGTGCACTAGTTGATAACACCCCAAGACCATCAAAAAAAGATCTAGTTTTATTTAGGATTCTTTTTCTAAGATTTAAACATTTTGTCAAAAGGTGTCTGCAGAAAAAAATAATTGTAACAGATGAATATACACTAAGCAATAAAGTGGATATTTAAAATACTCAGTTAAAAAGAAGATAGTTCTACAGCTAATCAGCAGTAAGTTTTAATAATATTTAGGATGTAAAGGGTCCTGAAAGACAAGTTATATATTTTTCTTCTCTTTGTTTGATTTTTTAAGTAAATAGGTCTATGGGATTTAAAATGTTTTGGTTTTGTATGTGCAACATTTGTCATGGATTTTTAGAGGGGTGAATGAATACACTGTTAACTAAATATTTGGACATCAGAGTTTTTTATGTATCTGGCCCCTTATTACAACATGAGAACATGTCTGCAGTAATACAAATGAAACAGACATGAGATTTATATAGATGTAATAAAAATACCTTGGTCTTGTCCCAGAAACAAAGAAAGTCATATACCTAATTACGAAAGAATACAAAAGAATGATTCTTCTCAGTTTGCCCTATTACTTGAAGTAATCCAATCTTTGAATCAGCTTCTATCAGGATACATATGGTCTTGATGCAAGTGTTGGAGTTTTTTTGTTTACAAAATGCTGCCAGAGTCACCAGTGGACCACTTACAGGTGTATACAACTGAGGTGAAATCTGCATCTGAAAACCACTCAGAAAGTGTATTTATGAAAGAATACACTTGCTCTGCTACTGGTAGTGTTTTGTGTGCAAAGAACTATTTCACCAGTCCTGTAACATTTTCAGTGTCTTCCAATTTTTTTTCTAAGTACAGTTAATTGTATGGTATTCTGCCCATAAAACCTTTTACCTTTTGACTCCTATTTATCTTAAAGACTTGCTCAGTCTCTTTGCTTTATTTCAGTAGTTGAGATCAACTGAGACATTTAAAGTGACAGCCTCTATATTTAGTTTAAATGTCATGGGACTGGTGACACTTTGTCCTTAGAGCAAAGCCATAGATTTCTAAGATTCACTTCTCCTGTTGTTACATCAGAATTAATTTTAGGCAGACTTCATTCACTAGCTGTATTCAGATAGAGCAGGATGCTTAGGAAGACTTCTAATCAACTGGGGAATTCTTTTCTGTCATTTGCCATTCTCACTGTCAATCTATATTGTTATGAGACATGCCTTCAAGAAGCCTTGCTGTGTTTGTGCCTACATCTTTTTCCCCTCCATTGGGAAAAAGAGCAGCTATACTGGGAAGTTGCCAGGACAGCAAGAATAGCCTCCTAAGTGGGTACACAGAGCATATTTTGAGACCTCTGCTGAATGGAAAAAAAGCAGTAAAAAGCATTTTGTAATTTTAAATGTATAGAATAACTCAAAATATCCTCTGCAGCAGGCACAGAGAATGCCTCACAAAAATAAACCCATAGCTTCTATTTTGATCAGACTTCCGTAACTATAATACATTTTAGCCTCTTTTACACCTTCCATTAGACTCTGGAATATATGACGCTCACCAGCATGTGAAATATTCTTCATGATACCCACTGAGCTATTTTAGTTATACTGTTTAACTTCCAGCTGAAATACAGGAAGCAGGCAGATTACAAAGGAGAAATGCTCTATGCAGCCCATCTCTTACTACTGTCTTCAGTGTCTATTGGGTTGACAGTTGAAATCCCATTAAAGTAAATGAGGATGATGTGATCAAAACCTCACAGGTTTAAAAGGTTATCTCTGACTGAATTTCTGATCTGCAATTTAGGAGAGGCATGACTATATGCTTTGTGAGTAGGTCATTTAAACAAGGAGCAACTATCTTCTCTGTCCACTTGTGTAAGTCAACTTCATTTCACTTGATGTGGTTTAACATAATGAATCCCAACAAAAACTCCGGTCAAATTTATTAATATTAATTCACCCCGAGTTATTTCTACCCTGCACTTAGAAGAGTTTGTCACTGTAACTCCTCAACAGTTAAATGGGAACAAAGTTGAGCTGGGCCAAAACAGAAGTTAATAAATCTGTCTGAAGATCTAGCAAGTTGCTGGAAATACATAATATAAGAGAATGCTCAAAAACTGCAACAACTATTTTGGCTGGTTAATGTTTTAGTTCTTTTTTTCTTGTTTTTGACATAATGTATTTTATCCTTTCATTTTAACTGGTTATGTACATTTTAAACAAATTTGCATGGATTCAAAAAAAAAAATAATTTCTTCAAAATTCCTTTCAAATTAACCTGGGTCTTCCCTTTTAAGTATTTTCTGTGTGCCAATAATCAGTTTTCTCTTCTGTTTTTCCCATGGTTCTGGTATAGCTTGTTAGGCAGCAGAAGAAGGGGAACAGCAGTGAAAGAAACTATGATAATTTTACTTGTGCTGGTGATCTGAAATTTTGGAAACTAAAATCAGAAAGGTTGAAGGGTTGTGTGAAAATAAGTTTATATATCTGTATGTGTGTATACATACATACTTGTATATGCTCTCAAAAGAATCCAGAAAACATGTTTTCTAATATTTCAGAAAAAAATGTATATATATACTATATTAAAAGTACAATTTAATGTTATAATTTTATAATTAATTATGTATCATACACATAGTATAAACTGAGCTGATAAAAGATGCACGTATACTGCCTAATGACTACATTTTGAATCACAAATCAATTTGCCAGTGGAGAAAAACTGATTTTTTTTTTTAAATAGCCAGCGTAACAAAAAATTATATATTTTTGGATTATAGGGCAAATAGTACTGAAATTGTGCCAAAATAATGCATATGGGCTACACAGTTACAGAAATGTCTGCATGTATTTCTCATCTGAAAGACAATAGAAGGTTTACTGGAAAGTCGTAATATCATCACAGTACTCTAGTGGTTAAAAAAGCTTTTTCTGATTTCCTCTTTGAAGATATCTCATGCATAGTCCAGTTTTTGGGTTTTTTTGTTCTTGAACTAATTCTTTTGAATTAGTTCTTCTTTTGAATTCCAAAACATCTATAGACAGCAAATATACCCCATGGGTTTTTTTGTTAGTCTAGATAAACAAAATTATTTTACTCCTCATCCAGACATCCAGTCTTCTGGAGCATCCAAATTTTCTTTCTTTGTAGCTATACTAATCTAAAGGTGTATTTGCTTACAGCACAAGTAGTTCTCTGTGGATTAGTGTAACTGCAAAGTGCGTATAGGCACTACCTACAGCACTATGCTTTTCACTTGAAGTAATAACACTTCATTCTGCAGTCAATAGAGAGCAATAATACAAATAAGTTCCAAATCACTCAAAATACCTGTGTCTCTACTGTGACAATAGAGAGATGCTAAAGCAAATAAAGTAATAAAATTAGGCATGTCGTGATATTTACAAACATAAAAAATTTAGGAGGTGAGTACTTTGGGTACTAGAAAGTGACTTTCTCAGGCCTAACCAGACAAGGTTTCTCAAAACAGAGGTTTTAGCACAAAAAGCATCTTGCTCCTATGTTAGGATACGAATCGCATCTTATCTGCAAAAAAAGTCAAAAAATGCACTGTGCATCTTTCAAGGTTAATTTTGTTGTTTCCCACCCAACCTTAAGTTGGTTTGATTAAAAAAAAAAACCAAAAAATTAATCATGTGACATTTTAAATATATCCTTACTCGAAACAGTAAGGTAGGATAAGGAGTTTCTCAAAATGAAGGAAAAGGAATCATTAATGAATAATGTAAAATCTAACCAAACTTATTCCTATGTTGGAATTTATGTATATTTTTTGTTCAGACAACAAAGTTTTGAAAGAAAGTGGTTCTATATCAAGCTTAGTGCTAGAAGTTATGATTCCCAAGATAACATAATTTCTTTTCTTTCATTATCTAAACTGCAACAATATTTTTAAGCTGTTTTCTTCTTAGAATCCATTCTAATATAAATTATTTTATTCTAATTAGCCCTATTTTCCATGCCACGTGAGAAGTAAGAAATGTGGTAATTCCCTATTTTGCTTTAGAGTAGAATAAAGACAGCAGGATTTGTCACAAAATGAATTCTGAGATTCCATAGTTTATAATCATGTAAGTCAACTTACAAAGAAATTATTTTGGAAAACTCCAAAGCAGTTCCAGCTCTAAATCATTAGACTTACTGTCATGAAGTACATTTCATTCATCATATTTTGTAAAACAAGATATCAGACCTGCACTAGCTCAGCAGCATTCTGATGACAATCACTAATGGGTTGATTCTAGCTCAGAAAGTTGTTGACTCCTAGAAGATAAATGAGTCTTCAGAAAGAAAGAAATGAGTATCAGTGACACTCCCTAAACCAATATGGTTGTCTGACCTATGCAATACAACAGGAATTGTTCTTCAAATTTGCTGTGCACTGCCACCTCCCACAGTAGAAAGCTTCAGCGAATGACACTGAAGAGTATTTTAGGGCAAAATTCTTAACTCTGCCAGTGGGATTCATTAGCAGCAACACGAAAATCAGATAACTGAAATGGGTTTTAAACTGTGGGAGTAAAGCTGTCATTGAATCTCAAGGTTGTTGGAACGTGCTGGAGATAAGTATTCCGCAAGAACTTTAATCTGATATTTCCAGGTATCTACTGCAAAGCCTGTTCTAAGTATTCAGGAAAAAACCTAAAGCAAAACCAAAAAAACCCACAACAACAATGACAACAACAAAACAAAAACACCAAAACAAAACAACAACAACAAATTAACCAGAGTACAATTTCATATTTAGTAAAGTAGCAACACAGCCTGGCTGACATACATTTAGTGTCTTAAAAACACTGGGCCATCTGAAGCAGTTACCACCCAAGCTGCTCATAGACATGCACTTAGTGTTCCCCTGTGGCAAGGACAACCAACCTGCAGATGAAAATGCAATCTCACAGCAGCCTACGCGAACTTGCATCAGGTTTCCTCCTTGCTACAGGTTTTTCTGCTTCCCAGAAAGAAGAGGTACCATCATATGCCATCATACTTTCTGATTCCCCAATTAGGTCTGGTGTCAACACATGTTAAACATCCAAGGTCTCACACCTTCTAGGGTACAAGGAATTGTAAACATTTTACTCAAGAGAAATAGGCACAACAGGGACATACCTACATATCCAAAATGGAAAGATTGACCTCAAGCTGCTTTCCCAAGGTTATGTATAAAATCTATGGTAGAATCTAGAAAAGAGGATTGAAATCTTGACACATTTTTAAACAGTGGCAAAGATCAATCATCTTTAATAACATTACTATTAGTATTTCATAATAGCTCTCCTCAGTTCAGTCTTGGGTCTTGGTTTTAGATTGTGTATGACATGGTATCTAAAATCATTATGCAAAAAGGAAAAGGCAGTGTACACAGACATAAAGTGAATTACAAGTCTGGAAGTCTTCCCGAAGCCAATGTGGAAATGCCAAGGTTGTCAAAACCTGATGATGGGATATTAAGAAATCTTTCATCTTATATTTCCATGCTGGCATTACTGAGTGCGTTCTAAACATCTAGGGAAGCTATAAACACATGCGGTACAATTTTGTATACCATAAGAGTGACAAAGAGTAGCTACTGCATTAAATTAATTGTGAAAGCATGTTTTTCTTAAATTTTCTAGGTGTTACCAAGCACAGCCTTGAATGTCAGTATCTTAGAAATCATTAATTGCACCCTATGCTAAATTATCATCTAATGTCAAGGAAAAAAAGTTAAATCAGATTGTGTGAATTATTCATCACCTCCAATTCAATATGAATGCTGTTCTAGATGAGTGTTAAGCACTTTTGTATAGTATCATAGAAGGTGAACATTTTTCTGATAACAGAATGCCAGAAACTGACCTGACCTTTATAAAATACAGGTCCCAAAAAATCAAGAAGATATACTTGAGGAGAAAAAATGAACTTAGGTCTAAAGATATTAACTTTGTTAATGGGGTCATATAAGTATTTGCATAACATGTTTCCGATCAAATCCACTCACATAGGATTAAGACTCTCAAAAATAATGTTAGAAATCTCTTCATGTATGTCTTTCCACTCTCCCAACAACCTCTTCAATTGCGTTTTCAGTTAAGGTACAGAGCCTGTTTGCTATATGCACATTGGTAGACTAACCTCTTGTTTCTGGGGATATTCCTAGAGCAATTGTTGCTACTGCCCTGGTTTGGTAGGAGATTTTGGCTGTACTTTGCTGAGGATGCTTATGTTGGAGGAAAATGGTGAATTGGGCTGCTGACTTTTATATCTGTGCATTCTTACAGTAGCTATATTTCCCAGAGTTAAATGTTTGGTGTCAATTAATGAAGGTGTTATTTGGATAAAACATTATTGTCATGTGACTACTCTATAAGCTTCCACATTTCATACTGGACACTTCAGAAGCTCCTTTGCCTACCCAAATAAACTCAGGTTCACAGATCTTACTTTCTGGACTGATCATTTAGGTGTGCGTGTGGAGGGAAAATTTAAAAAAAACAGCCACAGCACAAAAAAAAACAAAAACAAAAACAAAACAAAACAAAAAAAAAAAAACCAAAA
>VZTI01002763.1:560918-684606 GCA_013397865.1 Struthidea cinerea
AAACAAACACCAAACCAAAAAGAAACAAAAAAAAAAAAAGCAAGCAAAGACACAGCAAGAGACTGTTGTCAAAATCCAATTACTGAGTGAAAAGTGGAATTTAAAAATCCCATGGCTTGATGACCTGAAAAACCCATGGTGACCTGATGAACTGAAAAGCCTATGGTGACCTGATGACCTGAAGGTTTGAAATTTCCAATCCATAGTAAGATTATGCAACTTTCTTTCCTAAATATATTTTAATATTTTTATCTTTTTTTTTTTAAATTTTTATTAGTTGGTGTAAACTATTATTGTATAGGAAAAGCATCAGATGTGTTTAATTCACCATAATAAACACTGTTCCAGAGAAGCTGCCTTACATACTGTTTAGAAAGTGACTAACCTCCAGCTGGCCTATGAGTCTGCCAGCTAGGAGGTAGAGCTGTAGAGAAATAGAAGGATACAGCAACTACTTTATGAAGTACGGCAAGACTCTTTAGTCCAGGAGAAAGTAGCACTGTCACTCTCACTCAGGTGTTCTTTCTGTGTCACTCTACACATTTCTCATGCTCTGAAGCTTTTTTCCTACTAGTTACTAGCTATCTTTTAATTCTAAATTAGTTTATTAAAAAGTTGATTGTAAATATTAGTGTGATAGAGTTATTCCTTTGCATTTCCAGATACCATGTCCAGCACATGTTATTTGCTTAATACAAAATAGTGAAACACTGTTGTGAACCTGAAATTTTAAACAACATTTTCACACAAGTTTGGACTAGGAACGAAACCAAGAAGTTCCCTAAGTCATCACTTCTACAAAAAACTCAAAAATCATGTATTCCTGAATAAGGGAGGTATATTTAAAGAAATAATTTTTTCTCAGGTTATTTTTTTCTTCACTTAAAACATTGACACAAATCTATGGTACCTTCAGTTTCCTCATGGATGCACTCACTTATGCTGCTGGGTAAAAGAGACCCAGGGAGTGAAAATGAGCATTGGATGCTTGACTGAACTGCTGCTTAACTGGTAGCTTCCTCTATATTTAGTTTGGACCAGTCTGACCTTTTTCTTGGGAAAAAGATTGGTTTAGAAGAGAGTAGGTCTAAGCAGTTTAGGTAGAAGATAGTAGTATAGGTGTGTCAAGCCTGTTGCACTTGACTCCAAGCTTCAGGACTCATATCTGCCCCCTTTCCTATTTAGAGGAACAGACAGAATCTATCCAGTTTCCTAAGCACAACTGCATCTTGAAAACAGCACTCTGAAGGCTAGGTGATCTCGGTCACCTATTCATCTCACAAACAGAACTGACAGAGGAACCTTGCCTGAAGATAGATCTATGGTCAAAAGATGTCTATCTCTAATTTAGTGTGTAAAATAAGATGGAAAAAATTTAATTCCTGAGATTATATGGTACAGCCATACAATGTATGTATTTGTACCGAAAATTTCAAAGTAGTTCTAGAGCTTCAACGAAGCTCAGTTGGCAAAGGAGAGAAGAAAGGAGTCAAATTGGATAGTTCTTTAAAATAAAAAAAAAAATTAAAAAATACAAAATTAGGATAATGACATTTCACTTGCTGCAATTTTATGATAATTTCTTCATTATCTGCTTAATGGAATTCTAGTTTGTGAAATCCTTCCTTAAAAATTTTTAATGAATCAAACAGACACATAAAATGAAGGAATGCCATTCAGATGATAACCAGGCACTGCACGATGTATTCTGGCAAGTTACTGAATCTGTTTTAGGCAATTGTCTAATACCTGGGCTATGCAGCATAAACTGATAGCACATCTGCTATGGTTTATAGCTATACAGATAAATATTTATCTACAGTAAATTCTGGTGCACTCTGAAACTTGAACAGTGTGGAAGTAAGAGTTCTATGTTAAAAGGAAAGTGCCAGAAAACACATTAATAGGTGAATTTATAGCTATTTTTTACTTTAAAAGGTCTTTTACTTTAAAAAGTTTTAAAACAGCAGGCATATATGAAACAAAAATATTATGGTGTTTCAAGTATACCCTGAAAATAGAAACATCATGTACACTGGTCTTTACATGAGAATACAGCAGTTCTGGCTGCCCTGGTAGATTTTCTGTACAAAAGAGTAATAAAGGCATTCAGTTAAAAAGGAATCTGGAAGCTCCAGAATCTTGGGAATTGGGTGCAATACCTGGCACCTATTATTATGCAAGAATGGTTCAGAATGGTACAGAGTATCTTCTTACACAATATTGAAAAAATTACCAGTATCTTTACAATGTGTTTTTTCTATGTTTTTTTCTCTAACTAATAGATAGGAGTACACAGAGATTTGAAGCAGGTGTCCATAAATAAGCATCTGGTAAAATCTGAGGTGCTGCAGGGAAGGCAAGATAGCTGCATAGGTTTGTCAGCTGTGACACAGGAGCTGTATGAGAAGCTACCACCACCAGAGACCATCTAAGTCTGGGCAGGCTATCGCTGGGAATCTCACCTTTAACCATCACCTCTGCGTGGGCACCTGGATTGAGCCCAGGGTTAAGACATTAGATAGCAATACAATAACAAAAAGCAAAACTTAATGGAGTGCAAGTTATTTTCTTGAATATAAGTGTCTTGTGCATTTTTACCTGTTGAGAGTTGTCCCACCTAGTTTCCATCTCTAGAAAATTGTAGGTCTCCTACAGCTCCCAGCTTGGGATTTCGTAGATATATAAACAGCTTCCTCAGATGTCCCAAGCTGGTGGACACCTATGCCTGCACAACGGAACACAATCCCTAAAATCATAGTCATAGTAAAATTTTTTTTACGCCAAATCATCTCTGATGGATCTTATTTCCAATCCTTCTGCTTTTTCAGGCGGTCAACTACTTATCTCTTTTTGCGAGCTCTTTTCTGAACTGAGACATCTCTCCAAGAACTGGAAGTGATGCATAAGTATCCCAACCACTACAAAGGTTTTAAATCTTTCTGTGATTCAAGAATAAAAATAGTTGCCTCAGAGACAACAAGAGTTAGAAAAGTGAAAAAAAACCCCACCAAAATTACCTAGAGAGCTTTTCTATTTCATTATCCAAAGGATTTCTCATCAGTATGCTGATAAGAAAAAGACACAGATGTGTGTTTCCCATATCAAATAGTGCTTGTTATTCTGTTCTTGTGGCTGCCCCAGCAACCAGTGACCTGTGTGAGAACCTGTGCTGACAAGCTCCACAGGTATCCAAGCTTAATGTAGCTCCGGAGTGCTTTTAATAGATAAGCATAGCCTATCTGTTCTGGCAAAGAAAAATAGGGCAAGCAATCAGACAACCATCTTCCCTAACCTGAGTGGAATATTTAACACAAGTCAAGGGTAAAGAAAACAATCTTCCCAGAACAATGCCTTGAAATGCCATTGAAAAAAAGAGCATCTGTGTTTATACAAATTTGTGTATATATATACATAGGTGTGTGCATACATGTATGTAGTATGTATGCACTTATAATAGGAATGAGAGATTTTTCCTTTGTTTGCTTAAGTATATTATTTGACAAAACAGAAGCCCTTTCTACATAATAGTCCAGATATTCCAACTAGTAAAATTGTTAGATGTCATGTAGAACCAGAAAAACATAATGACAAAAATGTGTTGACCCACATGAAAATGAAATTTTCTTTACTCATTCTAGTTGTCTAGAAATGAAAATTCTAATGCTGCTGCATAAGATAGCACACAGAAAAAAACTCATAAGGTTTTATTTTTTTAACACATTTTCCTTTTTATTGAGTTTTATTCCCTTTTTATTGCCAATAAAATCTACAGTACGATGATTCTGGTGTAATACTGTGTGTTGCAAATTCACTCCCACTGAGTTGCTTTTTTCTTTCTGTTGATTTATACACACAGACAACTGAAAACAGAGTACAACAGATATTTTTAATTTTTTGATTAATTTATTATTATTATCATTATTATTATTATTATTACTTTTTTTAACCCTAAGTTTTAAAGCTTTACCTATTAATCTTCATTTGCTATGTACATTTTAAGCATGTTTCTGTAGGGAATAAAGTCTGTGATCATTAATTTAAAAGAACAGAAAACAGCTTACTAGCTTATTGGTTAGAGAAGCTCTAATCACTTTTTAAGTACAAGACATCCTGAAAATTAGAAAAAGTATCTCCTTTGAGCAATGGAGCTGGAGTACCAATAAGCTGATAACACAGAAAGAAACAAGGAGTTGTTTGGATGTTCCCGTCGTCTCTGAACACTCATCTCACATGACATGATCCATATCTTACTATCAGTATGAATGTAAGATGAATAATTCTGTGGAAGTAGATACTGGCACTCCGTCAAGTTTCTGAAGTGTTACTAAAGGAAAATGGTGTAGGGAGAAAAAAAAAGAATGAATAAGCAGAGAAAAAAAGGCATACAGGATTGAATTAAGTCAGAGTCCAACTGAAATAAACCTTATGATATAGGGGAAGACTGCCCAAAGGTTTGTAATTCCTGACCTCAAATGTCTAAAAATCAAGATATTTGAAAGCTATCAAAAGGCTCTAATGCTTCCTTGTAAGGTGGGGGCTACTTAGGTCTTCAGAGCTGTAAAGGTTAGACACTAGATATGCTTTATAATGAAATCTGAAATTATTCACATAATCATCACTTTCAAAAGCTAGATATTTATGTAAAACACCAGCTATTAAAAATTCTAACAATAGTATGAAGGATGACAACACTGTGCAAGTTTGTTTAAAAAAATGGACAAAAAAAATATATTGTGTGAGTTGGTAGCATCCCTTTGCTGCTGTAATATGAAAATGAAGTGGCATAGGAGAGTGTTCCTTAAACTCACTGTCATTCATGCTTATTTACTTCCTCTTTGGAAGCTATCACAGAATAAATACAGTTTACTATCAAGATCAGAGATATAAGAAAAAAAGGTGGGAATAGAAATATGGTAAAAAATTAGGGTTTTTATAAATTAAAATATTACTTTTCTCTCACATTTTATGATCCACACAATATTTTAGGCTCCTTTTCAGAACTGCCATCAGTGAAACGTATTCTAAGACAATAAAACAAGGATAGGTTAAACATTGATACGTAAAACTGAGTCTGAAGCCTGCATTGGTTAAAAAAAAAAAGATGTGCTTCATGTAATTCTCTTTACTTGTCTCATTAAAGTGGTGATAAAATTCCACTCTGCTGAAATCAGATAGAGCTTTGCCATTCTTTTCCATGTTGCCAGCATTTCACTTATGGGTTCAACATGCACTGTATTTCAGACAGAGAGTGTTGGCTCAGCTTTCCCCTTCTCTGTCCCATCTCCTAGCGATTGCCGTCCTCTTAAAAGAAGGGGAAGATGATCCTGAACTACTATAGTCTACAGGATAATATATCACGTACAGTGGTCATGAATTCAGATTATCCTTGTATACTTTCAGGTTTTTGAAAGATAAAGGCTTAAGAACTTAATCTATTTCCAAAGGCGTTGTAGCACAAAAAAAATTCCACACCACAAGAGATAGAAAAATGGAACAGTGACTACTATAGCTTGCTACAAAAATTAGGTGCTTTGTAATCCAGGAATAAAAGTAACCAAAAATAAAACATTAAAATAGTTATTTCTTTAAACCAGAGAATATTTTTTCTATTTTTCTTTACCAGCTTCACTTCATGTTCTTTTTGAGCATCAAAAAGAAAAGAAAAAGAAGACATAGAGAAGTAAAAGGAGAGTAGGAATCTAGGAGAAAAATAAAATTTAAAAAAAGGTGAAAGTATTCAAAATAAAGAGATAAGCAAAGAAATAATTCATACTTCAAAACAATCAAATTTTTAAAAGGAAAAATCAAAACCTAGACCACAAGCAAAGTAGATTTCTTGTCTTAAGCTATAACTCTGAGGGGCATCTAGACACATTCTATGTGCCCCAAAACATGCTGGTGCATGATTTGTTATACACTAAAATCCAACAGTAAAAATATTCTCATTTTCTTTCCATGACATATATTTTAAGCATAGAGGTCCTGAAATGTAATCATTGTTCTCTGGTGGCACTTTCAAGGACTTGTCCTGTCTTCTTACTCGTTTGTCACTGAAAGCAAGGTAGCAAGATCTGGAGCAAAACCCATGATGATTTTGTGCTGTGTTCCAGGGGAGCATTTAAAACAGAGTGCATATTCTCTGGATAAATATTCTGAGAAATTTCTACCAGTAAAAACCCCAAAACGTTTCAAGAGCTCATTTGCTTACGAGCACAGCATCCACAGGAATGATGGAAGTTTATGTGGCTGGCTGCAAGGGGAGGGAAAGGTGCCATCAGTTTGCCCCATGGAAGGTTTATTTGGCCAGCTTATTTCCACTGCAAGTGCAACCAGGCTCTCTATCTCCCTGCCTGCAGCACACTTTGCTTTAAGCTGCCCCTTGTTACTTATTATTTTCCTGTAACAGTTTAATCTTAGGTCATCCGGAGGTCAATCCAGTGTATATGTTCCTGAGATAGGGCTGTAAGCCATATGGAAGAAACAATACACTAGTTCATGATTATGGAAAAGCACAGTGTACTTTCTTCCTCTTATTCTTCCTTTCAGCTTTAATGACAGTGAGAAAGCTAGATCGGTAAAAGCTACACATTAGCCTTCTCCTTGGGGAAAGAAGTAGAAAAGTGAGATTTTATGCATGAACAAAGGGATTCAACTAAAACGAATTAACAAATTTTTTCCCCGACTTACATGGAAGTCATAAACTTTTTATAACATGTGTTCTTAAGCGTTTAAGATTCTCAATGTAAAAAATGTGTGTAATTAGTAAACCCCATAATATATGAAAAAGAAAAGGGTTAGATGATTCTGTAGATTATACATAAAACAAAGAGTTTATCACATAATATCACTTCATATGAGTTCCAAGATATTGATGTATTCTGTGGGGCAGAACTGAACCTGGATTTAGATCCTCTTTTGACATATCTTTCCGTAATAAACAAGCAACTTTATTCTGACACAATGAAAAAAGAAGCTGTCTCTCACTACAAATTTGTCTTTCAACTACATTGTATAACCCCTCCAAATTATTTTTTGAAGTTTTTTCTCTTCTGGGCCACACTTGAAGAAATATTGTCATTCTTGTTGCTGACGTTGGAGTTCCTTTTGATAAAACACAACTCATCCTACTTTTGATTGTGAAACCAATACAAAGAACATTTTTCTACCATTGCATCTTGATATTTGAAATTACACATTCCAAGTCACATTGTATGTGAGCTCATTATGTTCAGAAACAGGAAAATCTATTTACTTCTTTTTTCTCTAAAGGAACTAACCAGAAACTGGTTAAATCACATGCGCTGCCCAATTACTTCATTCTCAACCATAACAGCAACTTTTACTTTCTTGCCAATAAACTCCTTGCAAGCAATCAAGTCACTCACTTGGAATAAATGATTGGTTGACCTCTGATAGATGTGGATGAAAAATGTATCAACACAAAGATATCACTTATGCTTCGGGAAGTCCCTGTGGTGTAGATTGTTTAAAGCTGGGAAAATAGCCTGAAAAAAAGTATCACACTTTCAATTTTTTCCTAAACATCATCTATAAACCATTATCAGATGAACAATAATGAACTTTGGTTCATATAAAACACTATGTGAACTTTGGTTTGACCTATTTAATTAATATTTTTTGTTGAGTGATTTGTTCTGTTTTCAAGCTTCTGTTCCTTTATTATTTAATTCTTAATGTAGTGCCAGCCAGAAGGAAGAGGGGGTGGGGTAAAGAATTTAGAACCAGTCAAGAAGAAGAAATAAATTCAAGTTTTCTATGGTATCATATAAAGACTAAGAAATACAAACTGATACTGCACGTATTAAAATGTACTCTGATCAATGAAAGTGTCAATTGACCACACAGAGGAATCTGATGCTATTTGACATAGCTTAAGGCATCCTGGACACCACACAGGGGGAGCAGATATGATACAGGGGTGGCCTTTGTCCTTCTGCAGTTGCAGCCGAGGGTCTGGGAGGATAGCCCAGGGTAGCCCAAACAGCTCTAGGCACCTTTGGTTAGGCAAAGCAATTGAATCTGTTGGTCCAGCACCACCTTTTGCTCATTTAACTCAATGAACTTGGAGCTTCGCTCTGCAATATGCCACCAAATAGTTTCTACTGGAGCCACATCGTGCAAGTTTAGATCTTTTTTTTGAGTTTTTAAAGCTTCATTGATTTACTGTACTCTTATCTGCAACTTCACCTCACTTGTATATTTCTATTATCACATCCACAGGTTATTTCAACAAGAACACTGTATGTTGCTATTTAATTCTTCATGACAAGTGCAATACCTGGCAGTCCTGAGAAGAGATTCATGTAGGCATTTCAAACAAGAACGATCTTTAGTTGTGGGTTTTTTTGTTAGAGGAGGCTGCACTGATCATGGAATCAATAATAAATTTTCATTTACTATTCTTGTTTCCCTTAATAGATGATAACTCTGAGAATATATTGCCAAAGCTAAGCACAGTTTTAGACACTTCTGATAGTCTCAGATATTTCTGCACTGAGTCAGACACTTGCAATTCATGTATCTTTACAGAGAGGAACTTCAGAATATTGTGTAAATATTTTATATAACTAACTTTATTCCCCTGAAGAGAGAAAGAACTACATTACAAATCTGATATTCAGGATTCTGAATCGCTTTTTACTTTCATGCTAAATTTCCCCATGGTTTCCTTTTCTACTTTAGTGGCTTTAATTGTCTTTTTGCTCAGCTCAATGCACCATGAGCTTTACGACAGACAGCATCTTTTAGTGACAGTGTTGTTTTGTTTTCTTGAATAAAAGGTGGCATTTATGTTCTATTAAAGGAAGAAGACCAGAGGATAAAAAGAGGTTTTGTTTCCTTGTTTGCTTTGCTTCCATTTGCCAGAGCCCTTTCCAGGATGCAAAATACAGAACACAGTGGTAGAGACTGCACTAACATTATGTGGTGTGTTATGAAAAAGCTTTTATCACATTGGGAAATAAAGGCAGGAAATTGTGTCACAGTTTATTGGACATAAAACAGTCAACCATCTCACTGTGATTGAAGGAATTCGGTTTAAAAGCTCAGGTTCTTCCAGGTCTGTGTGCCATGATCTCTGCTGGAGCGCCTTGAGCACCGGGAAGGCTGACACCCTTTTGTGTCTCTCCTGTGGACTAAGGGAAAATATATCATCATGAGCCAATTCCCTTTTCCTTTTACCTCCTTTTGTAAAATCTTCTTTTCTCTCAGCAAACAAGCAATAATACCTTGCACTCAGACACTGGACACTGCCATTTGAAATGTCTGCTGCACAAGCAGAGTGGAGTATATACTGTTTACTCACCCTCTGCTGTGCATTTATATGTGAGGTCAATGATGAATCAGACTTTGGCATAGAGCTGTTTAAATCCTGTTTTTTAATGCCAGCTTACTTAATACTTGGTTGAAAGACAAGCCAAAATTCTACCATTTCTGTACTTATCAGAGCATTACATGAAGTTAACCTCCAGCGCTATTCCCCATAAAACTCTGATAAGCACGTTTTAATAGTTCACAGTCAGCTAGAGTAAGATAGTCACAGAGAGTTTTTCTCGAGAAATTAATGTCCCCTCTAAATCAATAGCATTAAAAATACCAAAGAAGACAAGTATATGGAATTCACTAGTACTGCTTCAAAAGGAGGTACAGTCCACTTTGAGAAAGGATTAGCCACAAAGTTTATCGGTATTTTTACTCACACTCCACTGCTTTAGTTGGTCAAGTATAGTGTACCACTGCATGCTGCCAAGTGTTTAAAGAGGGAACAGCTGTATAGATTTACATCTTGCTCAAGAAATCTGATGTTTTTCTGAGGCATTATTTTCTAAAACTTCTACTTTCCAGCTATAATTATTTTGAGAAAAAGGGATGGCACTTTTTTCTCAAAACTTTTGAAAAGCTTTGCTAGAGAATTTGACAAGTCATAGATGTAACTGTCTACTCCATATTTGATTCAAAATAATGTTAAAAACCAGCATCAAGTTCATTGTCTGAGTTCCAGTGCCTTTTTGATGGAGAATGTACATGAAGGTGTGCTACACTGATTCATTTTGCTAGATTTGAGTTAATAATTATCTGATTATTCAGGAGTTTCCAAATAACTGGAATATCTTGCTGTTTTGGGGCAACAGTAGTTCATGGACTAGGAGTTTTCCATTTTATTAATTTAAATTATCAGTGTGATAAGATTATCCTTTTTTTTCAGACATTCCAAGTTTTGTTATGCATGTACCATGCTACTTCATCAGAAATAAATGACAGCTTCGCAAGCAACTCAACCATAAAATTTCTCTTGGGACAAAGTTTGGCTTCCAGTGACTGTATCAGCACAGGTGCTTGTATTCAAATTAAAATACAGCAGTTACTTTTAGCCTCTAATGACTAATGACAAACTAAAAAGCTAAACAGACAACAGAGGGAACATACAGGAACTATTAACCTGACAATATAGTATACTATAACCATGGATTAGGTTCTCACAAACTTTTGCATGAAAACAATTCTTATTAAAGCATCCTTCTGATGTAAGAGATTTTGTGTCACATGAAAGTTAGGTATTTATTTTAATGAAAAGTGAGATGGTCTTGATTATAGAACCTGGAGAACTAAGGAGATAGCAAATATCAGGCTCTTTATATTTGGACATAGAGCTGCTGTCCCTAGAAGAGGGTTTATGTATGATCATGTTCTGACAGTACTTCTGATATATGAGGCAAAAAGAATAAGAGTTTATGCATCTCCCTGCCCTTAATTGTTTTTTGTCATGAATGTGTGATATTGCCCAAGCTGTTGTAACGTTATAGAAGAGTAGAGATAAAGGGTTAACTACATAAAGTATCACCTTCCTCAAATAATTGGCTTTTGGTGTTGAAGATACATTGATTTTCTTCTAAATATTTCCGCCCTCATTTTTTTCATATTTATGATAAGAACATTTCTCCACACAATTTGTTTGACATGTTATTCTTGTGTTATACTCTACATAGCATTTGTGGTTTGCTACTGCCCTATCAGTACAGGAGATTCAATTACAGAAATATTGCATGCATAGCTGAACTAAGAGTATATTAAGCATAGACTAACTGAACCAGTTTCATATTGTAACATTTAGAAAAGCTAAAAAAAAATAAACCTTTTCCTATTAGAGGAGCATCATCAATGATGTATAAAAAAGAAACTTGGTGTGTAAAAAAGGTTCATAACACAAACAGGTTTTATGGTAGTACATAAAGTTGGAACATAAGCATAAATACAAGATGGTGCAAAACCCCAAGAATGTGAAAGTACATTACCTTTTATTCTAAAAACAAGTAATTCTAGTTTGTTGGGAAGAAACATCATCCATGCTTACACTGCATAACAGAGTGCAGTGCAAGAGCAGCTGAGCTAACACAGACCTGATTGAATTTGTTAGGCTCAGCATTACAAGGTAGACTTAGCAGCAAGCACCTTAAATGTGTGCTGGCTGTACCAGCCCGTTGCTGCACCCTGGTAAACACACTGAATCCAGCATTACCTGGGCACTACACCAGCCTACGAACATGTCAATGAGTATGTTGCATGTACAGCTTACATTTCAATGAAAACTGGCTCACAGAGCAACAGATTTTTTGTATTTCCACTCCCGGTTGTCTTTCTCTACTTTTTGTACCAGTAAGACTATAAACAGATTGGTCCAAATTGAACGTCACATGAAACTCTTGCACCAAGCCTCAGTGCAAAATTACTGTAAGTTTTGATGATACTGTTCTTAGGGAACTGTTTGTCCCAAAGGGACATATTTCCTAAGTCCTGGTGTCTACCAAAGTAGATGTAGTCCAAAAAAGAGGGAATATTTTAGGTACTTTCCTAGGAATTTTCATCTGTGAAATAGACAAGTAATAGAATTTAGTCTCTAAATTCAGTTCATCCAATACAACGCCAACTCTCTACCACAGTTCTGTTGAAGAAGTATTCCAAAGTAGAACATTTATAAAATAAAAACATGGATTCACTATCTGGAGTTTCATTTGCATATGTTTCATTTTATACAACTGCGTATTTATTTATACAGTCAAACATATATAGAAAAAAAATCCTAAAATGGAAAAGTGGGAAAATGGAACATTATTAATGTTGAAGTAAAACAGTGTTTGTATAATAAACATAACAAAATTGAGTCAGTGAAATAGAGGAATTAATTGGTAGATTTAAAACAGAAGCAAAAGTAAAGCTTCCTGTTCTGGTTTCTGACCGTAATAAGTACTGTGAAAGTGATTTTGAATTAAGATATTTTTCCAGTTTAAATTCAGGCATTAAGAAAGATCCATTAGTTGTTCTTACAGAGCAAGAAAGATGACATTTGTCTCCCTATTCCTGGACTGCAGTGCTCCTGTATGTACCACCTGCTGGTTAATAATGTGAGAGGACTCATTCTTTCTGAAAAAAACCCAGCTTTTTGTTAAAATAACCAGCACTGAAAATACAAGAAGCTTCTCTCTATGTTTGCAGTCAGCTTTCTGTTGTGTTTGCTACAAAATCATTGCTGCTATAATTTGGGAGGCTTCCAGTGGGCAGGCTGTAATTGTCTGCTTTCTGCAAACCCGGTCATGCTCCAAAGAAATAGAGGTCATTACATCCAATCTCTAACATGCATTCTGGTATCTTTCCTAAAGGGAGAACCTTTTGCAGCCAAAGAACTTTGGTATTTTCCCTTGTGTTCATAAAGAGGGCTAGTCAAGCCTTTTATTGAGGGCTCTGCTCCCATTACATGTGGCCAGCAGTGTGAGGCTGTGCAACACTCTAAGAACTGGCGTGGATGTTGGAGGATGTCCTAATGCTCTGTAGCTGGCCTCAGATGTGCTAGATACGCTTTCAGACCAGGGCACTGGGATGTGAAGGCAGCTTAAAATCAATTGTGCCCGAAAATGGAAGAGGGATGGCAATCAAGCAAGGAAAAGCATAAAACAGGGAGGCAGAGATTGACACTGAACAGAGCTGCCTTTCACTCCTCTAAGGCCTTCCAGGGAGCTGGATCTGCCCACAGTTGTGACAAAACAGATGAACCAAAAGTGGTCTCTTTATCACCAGCGTCATTTCCCTCCCCTGAGACTTCTTCCTCAAAGAAAGACAGTTCTAGCGGATGGAGCTTTGGTCCAATCCTACCACGGCCATCATTTAATCATTTCCAGAATGCAGATATGAGAATATAAGAGTTTCAACAGGAGTACCACTGAGTTCACAGCCTTGCCCATCTACTCCAGTAACTATCTCTTGAAAGGGTCCCCTATGCAACGTTTAGCCAACTGTGAAGGACTAGAATGTACAGTGATGCTTGCCTGCATGAAACAATCTGCGTCTCTGATGATCTGAAGCAGTCCAATGTTGTCTCTTAATATTTTATAGTTGATAATGTGCTTTCCTTTCATGGGTTTAATAATTACTTAATATCTTGATGGGTGCAATAGTTTATGTATATATATATATTTTTAAAGTCCACTATCATGTCAAAAATCATGTTGATCCCATTTCATTCACTGAATAAGGACTTCCAATTTAATTTCTCATGTGAGTGATTTTATTTCACATTATTCTGCAGCTCCTTCTTTCAATGAGCTCTAGTATATTTAATTTCTCTTTGCACAGAAATCACTGTGTAGAAATCTTCAATAAAACTGGTTTATTTTATCTACCTCTACTAGTTCTACTGTACTCTTTCCACAAGAAGGAATCAGAAGTCCATATATTCAAGAGTCAGCAAATTATTATATAAGGGTTATTTCAGTTGTTTTTATGTTTATTATCCAATAGTTCTTAAAATTTCCTTTTTTAAACAATGAACATGAAATCAAAATATTCATATAACCTTTTTTAGAAAATCATATCTCCCAGCCCTCTCTGGCAGTAGCTGGTTAGAATCAGTCTTTGTATATAGTTTGGCTTGTTTTCCTATGTGTGCTAATTTGCACTAATCAACACTGAATTTCATTTGCCACTTTATTACATAGTCAGTCAATATTTTGACATCCTTCTGCATGTCTTTACAGTATTTTTTTATGTTTATAATCCTGAATAGTTTGGAGTTGTCAGCAAATTTTATTCTCACTACTTACCCTCTCTTTTGGATAATTAATGAGTATGCTGAACAACACATACTAGGAGAAAGAGGGACCTAATTTGAGTGCCTATTATTGGGGAAATGTCTGCTTATTTCATGGTTTGTTTCCAAATTTTTTATCTGCTGTGACTGATATAATTAGAGGTTTTTCTGTTTGGTTTGGTTTTGTGTTTTGTTTGGGGTTTTATTATCCTTTCTAGGATACCCTGAAGTTTAAAATGTATGAGGCAAATATTTGTTTAGATGATTTTTTTAGGCAAGATCTCCTCCTGGACAAACTTTGTTGACTTATCCCTTTTCAAACATAGTTTTCATTGTGATTTTTTACAATACCTTATATTCTGGGAAAATGCTGTCTTTTCTGTGCAGCGTCCTACTGTTACAGCAACAATTCAATAGATCTGAACCTTCAGTTCTCAAGACAAAATGTTGGACAACAGTAGTTGATAATTACGTGGCATTCAAGGCTTCAATCCAATGTGTCTCAACTGGTTTAAAATATATGTATTGAATCACCCAGTTTCAAGAAAAATGTTTTCTAAAATAATACAGCTATCCTCTAAGTATAGGTATTTCTTTCAAAATTTTCTCATCAAACTTGAAGGATGGTAAAGGTCATTTACCACTATGGATATCCACTGGTACAACTACTGAATACAAGATTGTTTAATGCTATGATTTGCTTACTGACAAAATAATTCCTGAATGCCATTAATAGATGTTGTTAGTCATTCATCTAGGAGAATGTTACTACTAATTTCTCTGTACTTGTACTAGTTGTCTGATAACCTGAAGTGGTGGAATGGGTTCAATGTTTGCAGTGAAGACTGCATTTGAGTAGATAGAGTCAGTGTACTTCTCTTCAAAGTAGACGGTAACCCGTGCTTGATAAAGTCATGTTTGCTTTGTAAGCACCACAGTATTGGGAAAAATTAATTATCTCATTGAGGAGGGAACAAGCTAAGAGGGAGGGGATATTCTGTTCCCATATAAATAGCAAATAAAACAGAAAAGAAGAAAGATATTTTAGGAAAAACGATTAAACACATCTTTTAATTGTGAGAACACTGGAATAGGTGGCTGGGGAGGTTGTGCTGCCTCCATCATTAGGCAAGTCTTCCAGGAAAATGATTTAAGGATATCTGACTGTAGTATGTGGGGAGAAGTTTGGCTATATGATTACTTGCGTTTCCTACTAACTAATTTTTTCTGATTCTAATATAGCTTTTAGTCACCCCCCAGTAAGGTCTACTTTTTGTATTAAAAGTAGAATTATCACCTTGGGATAAACAATTTAGTAGCCTATTAAGAGGGACCATGTGCATGTCACAGCTTCTTTTATCTGTAAGACAGCTGTAATCATGTCATGTCTTCTATTTGTTTTGAAGTTTAATTTTTTAGCATTTGATTAAAACTGCACACACTAAGCTTTTAGAAACTCTTGTTCTGTGCATGTATTAAGCAAAAACCAGTGTTTTGTCACACAGCTGGAAATTCATAGACTCATTTTAGTTTTGCATGTTTTGCAGCATTTTCTCACAGTAATAGACTGTAGATTCCTGAACCGTTTTCCCAGAAAAGGCAATACAAAATCTGTTTCAAGTAGTTTTGGTGAGGGCTGAGTTGTCACTCAATAAAACGTTTAGCAAAGTGAAATCCTTACTTGAATGAGAAGTCCAGAAGTCTTTACTCTGCATTTTTCCCTACTAGTTTCATTCTAGTATTCCCTTGCAGAGAGTGGAGTTCTGCTCAGATAAGATATCTACACAAGCCTGGCGAAAATTACATGAGTCATGGGAATTCTACACCCTTTGAAATGAGCAGCTGAAAAGCCAGTCAGGATATCTTAAGGCATCTCAAAGCATTAGACGTCTGTGGTTAGACATCAATTATCCCACGATAACGGAGACATGCCTTTTCGGGTCTTCATTTTACCACAAGGTTGGCAAACAACAGTCAAATGGAGATTTCAACAGCTGATAGAAAATCACTCGCTGAGTTTTGCTTTTCTCGCTTCTCACTATTACTCTACTTATGCTAACAGTTTTTGCTTTGTTGGTAGTGCTTTTGCATTTCTCTACCAAAAAAAAATCTTGTTTTCTGCCACTTACACTCTACTTTCTTGACTTGTTCTTTTTTTGAGTCCAGGTGCAGTTTAGCACAGAACCTCTTAAGTATCCAAATATCCACAGTCATTTGCAAGGTGCAATCCACTTTCACAACGTCTGTGGTGATTTGCTTGTTAATTATAAACAGATATAAACAAACTCATATTCCCTGTAACTAGCCCATGCACTAAGAGTTTACAGGACTTCTCAGTTTGTCAGGGCACAAATAGAAATGCTCTTAGGCTTCTGGATGAAATAGTTTATGAAATTATCCTTCCCAGCTGCTTGTTACCAGCTTTGCAGCTGAGACGCCATAACTGATTGTGTTAATTTCGAGTCCATTTTTGTGCAGAGTGAAATAGATTAGTTTAATCTAACACTGAAGCTTTTTTAAACAGATTTACTCCTTTGCATTGAAATGGAGGATGTTTTTCTAGTGAAGCAGCTGTGACTCAAATCGTTATTGTTACATGGAAAGGAGTAAAACTAAGAAAAGAGGAGACATTTGGGTAAACAGTACACTTCAAACTGAGATTTAGTCAAAAATTAATGAAAGTTTTCTTTTGGGAAAAAAACCACCTCTCATTTCTTATATTGTTTGCCACACTCTCCATTGCGTAAAACACATTTTCTGTTTGTTTAAGCAAGTTATTCATTTTATTTAGCCAAAATTAACTATGATTTTTTTCTCTGAAGCTCTCTTAGTCCCAGCATTTCCTTTACAACACTGACATTTGGAAAGTCACAGAATAATTACATCAGAATGTTTTTTCACAGCTGTAAAAAATTGACAGTAGGTGGCCTGAACAACTAGACATGAATTGCCTTGAAAACATGTAGCAGAACAAATAAATCCTCTGGGAAGAAGCCTATCACTATGGTTCCACATTTCTCATGTTTTTCCTTTCCCTCTGGCTGGCTTGAATCATGTTTCCTATGCTGAGGCTATATGTTCTGTTGCTAAACTTCCTCACCTATGATCAAGGAGGTAAAGGGAACTGATTTCCTTGCTTGCTTTCTTCCTGGTCTATTACACAGGCTCAGTGACTTCCCCTTGGAAACTGAAATTCAAATATTTTCTGTTCAGAAGGCATTAAGTGCTGTATATATACTTCATCTTCTTAAAGACTCTCTGTACCTGCGTACGTTTATATTCAGAATTGGCAGCAGAGGCATCACCATTGGACACTGCGTCTGGATCCATGCAACAGCTAACATAATTTGTATTGTGAAGTACTGTGGACTCCAGTGTGAGTATCCCTTATGCACCACAGATACTCCTCTGTCTGTTTTTCTCAAAAAAACCCCAACATCATTAAAATAATCCAGTCCTTACAAGTTACCAGCTCCCAGATGAAAAAGTCAAGCAGCTGATACTGAAGGTAAAAAGGGCAGAAGGTGTGACAAGTGCAGAAAATACTTGGATGTGCTTGCAGCTACAGCCAGGTGCTTCATGGCCACGATTAACTAGGTTGGGAGGGCTGCTGGATTGCTCTCTGAGGGACATCAGCAGTTATAAGAATGCATTATATCCAGTTGCTGGAAGCCTAGCAGGCTATGTCCTTCTCTCAGATATATGTGTTTTGCCATCTGGACTAAGACAATGCAACATACCTGGGCATCAAACCATCAGCCTGTAGGAAACACCACCTGCTTCACAATTTATGGCACATCCCGTTGCCAAATGAATCAGCAACTGCAAACACCCCCAATTCTCTCACACATCTTTGCTTTCTCAGAATACTGAGATATGACAGAGGTGAGTTATGTAATCAGGAGCTCCCAGAGCTCTGGGAGAGACAATACACCTGCTGAGCTAGTTTTTTGAGAGCCCACTGTGACTAAACATGGATAAAGCTAAAGTGACAACATCGTCTTTGTAGATACAAAGTTATGGGTTTTAGTCTATATATTAGTGGTCCAAAAGTATTTATGAGAAGCTGGGAATTTTACAAGAGTACTGGGTCCAGAAGGCTGTGATCTACATAATTATATGGTGTGTATATGCTGAGGATCGTGACCATTTCATTTTTATACGAACAAAAGAAATTATTTTATGTTCACTATAACTACCTAACAAGGAAATAATATCAGGAAAAGTGAGTGGTTAAGGTGATCTGAACATTGATTTAATCATGATATGGATCAGCTAAGTGAAAAGGGGTTGTTGGAGATCCCTTACCTTTCCCCTTTGTTTTTTTCACTTTTCTAAAGCCTTGGAATAAAAAATAAAGATGTTAGACTGAGACTAAGCCTAATGCAATGCTAGGGTTTTGGGCGGGGCGGGTGGGGTTACTTTTTAATGAAAATACTTTGAGCACTGCTGGGGTTTGCCTCTTCATAACCCTTGGCAGATAAATTACAAAGGCAACACTTATATAATAAAGTATAAGGGATATGAATACCTTCCTTTGAAGCTTACTTCAGTGGCCTCAGGAATGGGCAAGCAAAAGGTTTTCCCAAACGCAGCTATTTTTCTCCTCTAATCTAGTTTTTTTGACTTCTAGGTTGCATCCACTCTGTGCTAGTCCAAGAATAAAGAAAAACTGTCTCTAAAATCAAGCATCCAGTTTTGACACACCTTTGAATAAAAGCACCCTAACCATTGTATTCTATTTCTCAGGCTTGTAAAAAATTCTGTGATGGAGCTTTGATCTTGAAATTTTACTTTTCCAATTTGTCTGTCTTCTTTCATTCTAAAATCAAATGCAGTTATCAGAGAAGTCCAAGGTTTCTTTTCATCTTGGAGATAGAAAAGAGCTCAATCTGCATCTAAAAGCATGCTCAAGCCATACAGTTTGTTCCCATTATAGAGACAGATACTGAATTATGCAACAAGTTCCCAGTGAGCAATTACATTTTAATCACAGTAAAGATTTTTTCTGCAAAGACACTTCTATAGATGATTTGTTTCGAAAGATAGGAATTGTGCCCATATAGCTTAACTGGGAAAGTGTTCAACTTCCCCAGACAAATTTCCTGGCAGGAAGATTGTTTGAGGAGACCAGTAACTAATATTTAAACCACCTTTCTTTTTTTTTTATTTCCCCCCCTTTTTTTTTTTTTTACAGTAAATCTTTAACACAGCATGACCTATGGTAGATAAGTCTTAGTCTGCAGTTCCATTTGGTCACTCATAGCTTGCTTTCTTGGATTAGAAACTCCGTGAATTATTTTTACTTTTCATAAATGGATTGTGGTTATTACAGTATTTGCCTTCTGTGATGCTAAATTGAATAACCATATAGTACTTCAAAGAATGGCTGAAAATAGAAGTAAATTATAGAGGAATGTTCCAGTGCATTTACTATCAAAATGAAAGTCTTACTGTGGGTAAATAAATGTGGTATTGTTCAGAATTAGTGATTTGCTGATCATCATACATTAAATATAAACTTAAATACATTAAAAAGTTATATAAAAATTATAAAAGTAAATATTTAAATTCAAAAGACATTAAAGATGCCTATAAACTATGTCCACCTATTTAGGATCTGACTGAGATAAAGTTCAAGCTCTGGTGTCACGGTACCACCAGAAACATTTGGTATGTTCAGCCAAAGGAGGAAAAACATAAAAGAGATGAGTGCATCAAAAAAGAGATAAGAACCCTTCTTTTACTGGTCTTTCTACCAAGAATTTGAACATAGTTTGTAACTGGTATTTGTGTTTTCCTCGTAAACAGAAATCCTCACATTCAGTTGCTTGCACAGTCACTGAAATTCAAAAGATATTTTTGGTTTTTAGTGGAAAAAAAGTCAGACTATGGTAAGAAACATGCCAAATGAACCAGTCCTTTGCACAGAACATGCTTTTCTAGCAAGTACACACAAGCTTGCCTGTGATTGTTTAATCTGTCTCTGGCATTTTCGCCAGCAGAAAAGAGCAAGTTGTGAAATGGCAAGTGCCAGCCCCTTGTAGATTTACAGAACACACCCCAAAATTTCAGCTACACTTCTGGTGAATGTTGCTCGTGGACTTCAGAATTCCGCCAGGGTGCTGCAGCATGCACCACCCTGAGACTCCAGAGAGATTTCCATAAAGTACTTTTTAACTAGCATAGGTTGCATAGCTAGTTACCTGAATCCATGTGTGTGGCTATTTAAACAAACAAGTAATAAATAGATAGACAGATGCTTAACATGCATCGATGCTATGCATTGCATAACTATGCAGTTTCCATGACAAGGGGAGGATTCAGGACTCACATTTTATGACCGGTAACCAATTTTATTGAACTCTATAAAATTTAAATGGATGAAGAAATTTTACAACCTGGTCTGCAGGATGCCTTCTGATCTTCTCTTAATGCTGAATACTTGTGGTTTTGTACAAGGAAAAAAAAGTAAAATAAAAGCTTTGATAGTTGCAATGCCGAGCTGTAAACAAAACGCACACTAGGACATTGGGGTAATCACTAAATCACTTAGCACAGCTTGTTCCAACTCTTTTTTATCCTGGAAGAGGTAGTTTGAAAGTGCAACCTAATAGATATTATTGTAGCATTGCTATCTAGAATAATTAATCTCAGTATATAATATTCAGTAATAACCTGAATGTAATTATTTATGGGTGTACAGTAACTTCAGGTCAAGATACTTTTAGCAGTACATGTTGACTTTGGTCCTTTCAAATATGCTTGTCTAGCTGTTAGCTGAAGTTTTTACATTTTCTTGATCTTTAAAACCCTTCAATATCTCAAAGAAATACCCAGGAGTAAAGATAATTCTTTCAGTAATCTATATTATCCACACTCACAATTTTATTGTGTGAATAAAATTAAATAATTTTCATCAATCCCCAGTTGCTGACTAAGCAGTACAATAATCTTTTTTTTCTTTTTTTTTATTTTTCAAGTACACAGCCTGATGTATAAAGCAAGTGTAATGTAACAACTTAGAAATGAGACGGCAACCTACACAGAGACCTCACATCTATTTATGTCACTTCTTGACTATTTAAAGACAATTTTATGATTTTTGTGCCACACTCTCTATTTTTGAACGCTTGAGGTTGTCAATATGAAGCTGCAATAAAGCTGTGATGAACGATTTTCCTGATGAGACCCACAACTTTCGGTGTGCCAAATAAAAATAAGCTAAGTAAGAAACAAACATTATTAGCTCTAAGTGTAAACAAAGTGAGGGAATTGAAGCTAATGCACTCAGATGTGTTAGCAGGGTTTGTTATGAACAGGAATGTTGAAATTCTAAACTGTATTTTTTCTCCTGTTTGCTGAAAGTACTCTCACACTTATTTTGCCACTCATTTTTTTAGTCTATCTAAACATCTGTCTTGTCTGGATTTTTTTCTTTCCTCTTCTACAGTCAACTTTTCCATCTTCTTTTTTAGAGCCTCCATTTTTGACCCTTAAGCTCACACTACCGTGACAATTTTCCTTCCTAGTCCTTGACAGAAAAGCTATTCCTTCACTTAACACAAATGTATGAGCATACCTACTGTACTCAGTCAGTGTTCGCTCAAAACTTTGAAGACAGAAAGTGGTACGTGAAGGCTTAGTGCACCGTTCAATACAGTCAGACTCCATTTAAATAATGCACCCGCTGTATTTATAGAATGATTCAAAGGTGCTTGGATCCCTGAAATAACAGAAGCACGTTTCATTTTCCACCATCCCAATTAGGATGTGTTATATTATTATGGGTAGACTATTTTATTTCACTGAAATGGAAGGAAACCTCAAGAGTGAAGCCAACACAAAGCTTGGTATTAGCACAAACCTCTATCAGAGCTTTGTGCTGCTAATGGCACAAGTAAACCAGCTTCTCACTATGCTTTCATAATATGAGACTTTTAAAAGGTAAAGGGTAAAATACTACCTGCTTTATGATTAATTGAGATTTTCTTGTTGAATATATAGCAGTAGGATTTCACCCCAAAGGTTTTGTTGTGGGAAATTACCTGATTTATTTATGAAATACATTTTCATTACAAGTGTGCTTCAGGTTAGTAAATATGAGGGCTACAATCAGAAGGAAAACCCAGAAGGATGACCCTGCCATGTACAACAACGCTGTTACTTTATTATATGAAGAGTATTAGCATGCTACCTCAGAAGCTACAAATTTTGATCAGCCTCCTTAGTTTTGCATTGTTTTTCCATAGTCCTGTAGCCTAAGGAAAGGGATATTTAAACAGATTTTCTTCTAAAATTAAAAGGCAAATAGTTATTATTTTCACTTTTGATTATTCATTCTTTTTGTCCTGTCAGCTTGTGAAGCCACAGTCACCTACCAGAAAACTTGCCCTTGCCATGGATTGTCTTTTGGCCCAACTCCTGCTTTATTTATGACACTCCTGGCTAGAAAGGCCTTTAAAATTTTATCCACAGGCACACAACAAAGGTAATTAGGAAATCTCTTTGTCTCTTCCCCTAGTTTCATTGTGATCTCATAAATATATCTTACACCTATTTGTATAGCATCTGTACTTTGATAGGGACTTTTCTGAGTATGTACTTTTACTGGGCATTTTACCATTTCAACAGATAGCATTCCTTCACTTGCAAAGATTAGTTAGAATAAAGTTATTGTGCCATTAGAAACAGCAGCTTTGATTAACACTTTACACTCATGAGAATAACTGCATGGATTTAATTTAAGGCACAGCCCCTCCCCCCAAAGAGTCAAAACTCCAAGTTACATAATATCATACAGAGATTTAAAACTGCTGTGGGAATAACTTGTAGTAAGAGATAGAGTAGCCATTAAAATTAATTTAGTTACAAAATTCCATTGTGATTTTCCCTTTTTCTGTAAAAATTAAATGCCTTTACTCTTTGGTCACTAACTGTTTCAGAGTTAGTGACCAAATGGAACAGATAATAGCCTAAATTTCTCAACCACTGTCAAGAACTTGCATTAAGCTCCTTGCTCAAGAAAAAAATGTAAGAACAAATTCAAAAACTGTGTACAGAAAGATCATGAAAATAAACACAGTCATGAAAAGATGGTTTTGCTGTTTTTTGGATTTTTTTAAATTGAAACCTATTTTTCCAGTTAATTTTCCAACTATTCCATGCCCTGAAAATAATAGAAAGAAACTTGACAATTAATGGATTTACTTCCCTTAGAATTCTAAAGCATCAATTTCTCATTACTAGAAAGGTTTAAAAAAACCCACAGGCTTTTAAAAATCTTTGTCGGAGGACTTTTTGCTGGACCAGCATTTTGGCACTCTGATGACACAGAATTATTTTCCAACACTGTGGATACTGCTTGAAGGATTTTGAGATAGCTTATTTCTTGTACATATAATCTCTTAATATTGCTGAGTTTGTGAGCAGTTTGGATTTCAGAGCCACTGTAACTTCCAAAATCTGTTTCTGGGCTTTCATTATGAGATTAGCAAGACTTTTACAGATTGCTAATAATGCAATTATGTATCACAAATAATACTGAGGTATTGAATCTTTGACTTTACAGTAACATATGTTTTCTGATACTCTTGTGATTTTCTCTCACTTAAAAAAAAATAATCTCCTGAGATCACCCAGAAATGGTTGTATTTTCTAGAAGAATACAGAGGAGGAATGTCATGTTTCCCATTCATATTCAAAATCTCTTTTACCTACTAACAGTGAAGGAAAATGCACAAAGGTACCTGGAATAAGGGCCAGGACCTGGTGCTGTCCTCCTGTAAATAATGTGTCTCAATCATCGGGTGACAGAATCAGGCTCCTTATTTATGGTTGCCCACCCCCCCTGTACTGAAATGATGCCTGTCTGGAATAAGAAAAGGCAAGCATTTGGGCTCTGCACATGCAGTTTAACAAGGTCTCAGTGACTATGAATACAAGTTCTCCCAAGCTGAGAGAAGGTGGGGCAGAACACAATTTTCTGCTTCTAGAGTGCTCACCTTAACCAATTGGCCTAGGGATACTTCTAACAGCTGGTTTTTAATGGTGATGTTTGAAAAATAAGTAGGCTGAATTGCCTTCTGCAGCTCTGAATTTATTTAGAAAAAGTAAATTTTTCCAAGCTGGTTGAACTTCAGCTGGGTCTGGTTCACATACTCCACACATACTGACAGCAACAGAGTGTATATTCTTTACTGAGAGGCAAGAAGCATTATCTCAGGGGCAGGATAAATGCTACTATGACTTCTGAGCTGGGCTGTGGTTCTTCAGCTCAAATTGCATAGAAAGAGGTTCGTGTCCATCCTAACAGAGACAAATGTGTCTGAAGTCTGCCTGCACTACACTTGGGCAGAATATGATACTCTTAATGTCACCTTTAGAGATTTGGGATTGGATTCTTCCCTTTGTGGGAGTTAATATATGACATCTATGGCTTCACTTAAACTTTTAAAAATATGGGATTTGGGAAAGGATAAATGGGATTCATGTCAAATAGTGTGAATAATTTCACTCAGAAATCATGAGAGTTGAATTTTAAAATGGGAAAAACGTATTGAAAGAGTTCAAATTTATCTACGATGTGAAAAACCAGGTATGCGCAACTGACATTAGGCAGAATCACATGGAGAATTATTGTTACATTAAAATTGTCAAGATAGAAAGTGATGTGCTATAACCTCACAGAGTAGTCTGCTTTTGGTCCAGGGCCATTTTAATTAGCTTTTTTGGGGGGCAAAACACAGATGAGAGTAATCTATTTCAAAGAGGAAAAAATTGGAGAGGAAATTTCAAATACTTTCGAGGTAAATGCTTTTAATAAAAGAACTTTAGAAAATTATTGTCTTGGTGAGCTGGAGGAATTGCTAATGTGGTTGAACATAGATCCAATACAAATTTTTAACATTCACTCTTCTCTTAAAGGAAAATCAAAACCAGGAAAACTTTGCCAAGGAAGTCAGGAAGGAAGGAATGATTATACATAATTTGATTTTTTTTCCTTCCTTCACTCATATTTAATAAACACTTGCTGCAATTTTGATCAAGGTTTCATTGTTTGAATAACACCTTATAGTGAAGTATTATGTAGACAACAGATACTGCAAGAACAAAATCAGGCTCAGAGAAAATAAATGTAACACCCACCTTTCCTAAAGAAAGCATTTCTCTTACATGGTTGCTGCATTTAAAATAAAACATGCATAAAACATAAACACATGTACCAATATGGTAGATATTAAATAAAAGATCATCATTTGTTTTCACCTTTCTAACACTAAAAAGCTCCAGCAAATTTTGAGGTACTACAAATATACTGACGCCTGTAAAACTAATCTCTCTAAGTTGTGTCATAAGTAGCAAATACTCATTACATTTTAGTAGAACAGCCTGCTTAACTTCCAGAAATTTCACATAACCTTTTTCAAAACAGAAATAAGAGTCAAGATTGTACACTTAGTATTTTTACAAGAGAATATATTTATAGCTAAAATCAAATTTTTTTATAAAGCTGCAGCAAAACCTTTGTATTATAAAGTTGGTGAATTAAAATTCTTAACTATGTTATTGCAGACATTCTTTTAATGTACTGTAACGCTAAACACCTAATCAATAAAAGCTCATTAAATACTCCCAAGCAACAGCAACGACAACAAAAACCCAACAAAAAAGGCCAGTCTAATCGGGGAAATCTGCATGTTTTAAACAGCCAGTTGAAGGTCTTGTCCATCAATGTCTATTTCAATTCCGAGGGCACCATTGACAAGCAGCTCGGTGCTTCACTAAGAGACACTGGTCTGTGAACTGATTTGGAGGTCACCTGTCATTTTAAAAATGCGATCAATACAATCCTGAAATGGTCCTCAGATTCATTTAATAAGTGAGAAAGGAATAGGTCAGTGATGCCCCAGTGAGTTGACTGTTATTTTCTGAAAGGCTTTATTTTTTTATCAGTGTACATCAAGTTCCCTTTGTGCTTTTATAAGTAATGGAATTTGCATATTTTCACACTGAGAAAATCCCTGAAGAAGAAATATTAACACGTTCTTTAATAAAATATGGGTGAGATTTCCTGTATTTTCACATCCACAAATTTATTTTTAGTTCTAAAGGGAAAACAAGCGCTTTCACTGATTGCTTAATGGTTTGTCAGTCTTACACCAGAGAAAATAACATGAATAGCAGGAGGCAAGGAGAACTTAAATGGTATTTCTGATTTTATTTTTGAAACCACTAAATTCTACTGGTAATAAATGGTGTTTAAAATAAAAAAGACAATGTCTTTCTAGACCAATTGTCAAAACCATTACTTTCTTGATATAAACAATACTTTCTTTTCAGCTGAAAAAGTTAATTTAATTTAAGCCCTTTGCATGAAAACATTATTATTTCTGCTTTGTGACAGGAGGAAATAGAAGTTGCCACAACAGTGATGAAAAGTGGTTTTCCACCCGTGATGTCTAACCATTCAATTGATTGCTCCAGCTATTTTTGTCTACAGGTGGAGATTTAAAAGTTGCACGTATTTTCTTGAAAACACAGACACTATTTTGCGGAGTACTGTTAGAAAATAGCAGCAGAAGTTCACCAAGCCTAACTGGGGGGCCACATCTCAGCAGGGACAGCAGCCTTGAGCTGCACATGTGGTCCCAGGTGAGCGCAACTGAGACCTCTCACTTCCCACTGGCTCTGAGTGGCTCAGCAGGATCCAGACATAAGGGAGTAAAGAATGAGGGAAGAAACCAAAAGAAGGTGGAGCCCAGACTGTGGAGAACCAAAATGCAGTGTGCTCTGGACCACTGGAAGACAAAGTAGACACAATGTGGTCTCCCTTCTTCCTGACCTTGTCCCTTTCAAAGATAAATGAAACAAACACATGTTCGTGTCATCTTGGCAGATGCCAAAACCCCTCACTCACAGCTACCTGTTAGCAACAGCCTGCCTTCCACCTGGAATGCAGCTGTCTCCTCTTAAATCCAACGAGATTCCTCCTCAGCAACTTTTTAGCAAAGTCCAATCCTATACACATCCATCATCCCTCATCTCTTAAGGTATTTGGTCTCAACCATTTGACCAGCCTTGAACTCTTGCTTTCTAGGTGCTCTGCTGGATTGCCTGCCATGTATCAAAGGTGGGAATTCACTGTAACATGTGTCAGAGTTCTGCTGGTTCTGCAGAGTTAGCAGTTTAACGCCATGGAAGAAAAATGGCACGCACGGTGTGTTTGTCACCACTGCTGACTTCCCTGGCCTCTGTCCCTTAGACCGTACGTCTTCAGTCCCAGAGCTGGATCAACTCATGTGACCTCAGCAGTGGCTTCATCCTGGGGTTTTCCAAGGACTTTTGCTCAGTCTGCCATGTGATGCAGTGCCTACCAAGAGGTGAGCCCAGGGCATGATCACCTCAGTTGGTGACTGCTGAAACAATTGCTAAGGGCTGTGGGCTTTTTGATTCAGGACTACTTGTACACTGCTTTCTAAGCCACTTCAAGCTGTCTGGCACTCTATTGAAGGGATGTAATATTTCAGGACTGGTACTTTTGTTCTGACTTCCTTAGCTTTTTGTTCATCTTTTCTAGATTGCAGTGATATGTGCTAGCTGCCTCAGGGTTTGCTTCAGATGTGTGTGTCCTATGAAGGATAGCTTGGCATCCTTGCTAATCACTGGATTCTCTTCATATCCTGTAGACGTTACTTTTCCTTGGATGTTTCTCTAAGCCAGAACTTCTCTGCTCTGTAACATTACTGAGCATTTCTCCAAAATATGATCAGAGACCAAGTCTCCAATATAGCTGGGAATGAAGCAGCACCTCTTCTTCATTTTTCTATGGAGTGATCTTGAATCTGTGCACATGTTTTTATCGCCTGTGAAGTTTCATACCCTTTCAAGGCTTCCAGGTACACTTTTAAAATTTTTAATAGCTGAAGTAATTGTTCTTCTTACATTTCCCAGATAGTCATCTAGAAAGACAGCAGTAGGAGCCATGGTGTATTTCTCCTGTCCTATGTCGAGCTCTTCTCACTGGCAGAGTGAGACCATCATTTAATGATCTCTATTTAAGTTGCAATTCAAATAAAAGGAAAAGAAATTAAAAAAAAAAAAAACCATAAAAATTCACATTTACTGAAAACTGTTTTCTTTTGAAAACTTTACTACATCACCTAGACACTTTTGCAAGGAATTCTGTTAGGAAAGCAGACTGTGATTGCCTTGTAAGAAGAAAGTCGTGCTCAGATCCCAAACTCCAGGCTTCTGTACTTGGGGTAGGACATAAACAGTTACCCCATGGTAACTACCCATGGGGTAGTTTTGCCTTGCTACACCAATTAGATCAGAACCACAGACCAAGAAAGATGAGTCAGACTCATGGCCAGTGTTGAATAAAAAGAAAAACCAAAACCAAGGCTTTGGATGGTGGATGCAGTATATCCATATCAGTAAACACAGGACTCCATCTGGCAACCCACACAGCTGGCTAACTGGTTTCATTTAATCCTGAGCCATACATTGGAAGCAGGGGCTTGTGTTGAAAACTCTTGTTCACACGCAGCAACTCAGTGGGTAAGTTTTGTTCTCTTCTTCAAGTTGTTTGTGTGTGTAAGTAAAATTTCACATAAATTAACCTACTATTCTAGTAAGAAAAAATTAAAATCAAGCTAGCGGGGGTTTTTAAAATTTCTTCTGAATCTACTGACACTAGTAGTAATTTGGCTTCCACAAGGAGAAAAAAGAATGGAATATATAGACTGACAGTTCAAGTGAGATTTTTTTTCATTCTCTTAACATTGGCAAGAATATATTACCTCATGCTTGTAGATCCTCAGAAGTTGGGTAGTGCTTTTTTTTCTTTTTCTTCTTTGTTTACTAGATAGGCAAAGCTGAAAGCCATATTATTTTTCTGAATAGATGGATTTCTTCCAGTTTCAGCTGGTAACTTTCTTATCTCAAAAAGCCTTTATCAGTTTCAAGAGCTGTTCATGTTACTAAAGAAGGAACCTTTCTTCAGGTGACGAAAACAGACATATTCTGTTTGTTATAAGGAAAGGAATGTGATTTATATTCTCACCTTTTTGTACTTGCTACATTCTCTGTTGTTAAAGTACTTGTACTTTAACTGTAGACATTTGCTCTTTCTGTATAAAATAAAAACCTATAGACACACTTTCACCACAGAATTCTTCTGGTGACAGTTAGTGGTTTCTCCAGATAAAAAATCAGGACAAAAAGAAGTGTTCCCTAAAGAGAGGCAATTGCACCAGGAGCAACATAGCAATACCTCAGCCTCGGACATATCTATTTAAATGTACTTGAGCCAGACTGAATTCTAAAGATGCAATAAAGCTGTGCAACAGCCATAATAGCTGCTAAGGCAGGCACAAGTGAGAGGGAGGAAAAGGAGGGGAAAAAGCCTGAATGACAATTGTTACGGATTTCTCTGCAGCGGTAGTTCTCGTGACTCTTAGCCACAATATTGACATTCGAAAATATTCTGAAAGAGCCACTTGTGTAGTGCACTTGCACCCATCTCTACCTCTTTTTTTTCCTCCTTTTTCCGGTATCCAAAATATACTGACGAATTACAGAGTAAATAGTGATTTGTGATTAGCCAACGAGCCTTTCTCAGAGCAGTTGCAAATCTATTCATGAATTCCTGGTTCATGGAGGTAAACTCTTGCTCAAAATCTAAATACTTTATTCATAAATAAAATTATATGAGATGGAGAGAAAATAATTTGGTTTGGTTTATTAAAACTGCAGGTGGCACAGTGTATTTGTCTACAAATACATTTCAGAAGTTTGTCTCACAGGGCACTGTGTGCTGTATGCATGAGAGAGATTATTATTCTAAAAACTGCATGTGCCAATTCAGTGTGGATTTCCTGGTGTGAAGCATGGGGATTCTGATTATTGTTATGGAAACTTGGAGGCTCTTCATCCAGACATAGTCCCAGTTAGACTCATCCTTGCTTCGTCTGTGTCTGGATGACACCTCGATCGTATCCAAGCGCGATGGTGCCTCACATCCCATATAGTGTTTTATCAGGCAGCTGCACCCAGGCTGCTGCCAGGAGCAGGCAACTTGAGCTTTCCCTCCTCTTAGTCATTCCTGAGCGATATCCACTCTCAGGGGCCAAAACTCCACCACAGAGCTGATGTAGCCAACTAGGGGCTTGTAGGGCAGGTGTTCCCTGGGGGAGCCTAAGACACCCTTTGGCCTCAAGAGCTAAAAGCGATGCTCAGTTGGAGAAATTACACCAGTGTTGTTGCTTTCTGCTGGCTAAATAGCATATAACATGGAGGATCTGAATAACTTCCTTGGCACAATAATATTTCCTAATAGTAGCGTTTTAGTTGGCATAATGTAAACATAAATGCAAGAAAGGCTGTAGGGGGAATATCTATTATTAGCCAGATATTACCCTTGAGGAAAAGTTTCCAGAAGACAGAAGCTACCCTCAGTCAGTGGGGTTTGGTTATTTCACTGAATCCTAGTGAATCTGGACATGCAAACAACATCATCTGTCCATTATATAACTTAAATATGAGTAATATGAGATTTAAATGCTTCTTTTGTTTTTTTTTTTTTTTGTTTTTTTTTTTTTTTTTTTTTTTGTTTTGAGAAAGGTCAAAGGGTCTGGCAACTAAAAAAAATACTGAAAATGGAAAAATATTTGTAGTTATAAAGTAAATATCTTTTTCAGGACCTTTTATAGGTTTTTTCCCACACTCTTTTAATATTGTTCTCACTTTAATTCTGCATTTGACCCATTTAGTCTTTTTTAACCGTGTTGTGCCTTGCATCTTCTGTGTGACATCCAGCACTACGTGAACATTTCCTAACTTCCCAAAGCAATTTCCACTTTAAACACATTTCATGAACATTAACGTTATTTTACAAAAGTACTTTAATGTTTTGTCTTTGATTTTCAAGACAAGGTGCTTTTTGCTTATTTGTTTGTTTTGCAGGTTTTTTTCTTCACTTCTTTGAAGCTTTAATGAAACATCACCCTTTCTTTTTTATCTTTCTTTTATTTTAATTGGAGAATTAATAGATTGGCAAAAGGATCACAAGTATTCATTTTATGCATTTTCTAAAAACTTTGTGGTGCTGGCTTACTAATTATCCTGGGATTGTTCTTTGCTTTTTTGAAACCTCATTTGTGTGATACCAAGAAACAAGCAATCTCAGCACAAGTAAAATGAGTTACCAGACCATGGAAAATTCTTTCATTTGGGCTTCATCTGTTATATGTTGAATAGTCCTCGTGATCTGCTGAGTAACTTGTACCTCATTCAAAAGGAACTGAAGATGCTGCACATTTTGCTGGACTGATCATTTCTTTGTGAGCCTTTGCCACTCTCACTGAATAGCATTAATGACATTCTGGCTGGGGATCTGAACTCACCTTTGATAAATATTTTTGGCTAACAAGGTATTTCTAGGCTACTTGTAACCTGCCAAACAAATCTATTTAGAAAACAAGAGCTACGTTCCTTAGTCTAGCAGCCTAAGATGACTCACAGACTTCCTGAATACAAATCAATGCTTTGGATAGGAGAGGATGGGCTTCAGCATTCACTGTCAGTCAGACAATTAAACAAAGCAGATGTCGGATGACACTTTGCATTTAGCCTGGCAGTTTGGGGTAGATGTCTTGCTTTTAGCAAAATAAAATATACATTCATAAATGGAATTGAAAAAAGGAAATGAACCAAAGAATATCTGTATGTGCACATATATGCATTTATTACAAGGTTTCTGTAGATTATATAAAATAAGTCTTGCTATGCTTATGAACCAGGGAGCTCATTTTCCTTTTCCATTTGTCCAGCCTTGTTATTTTGAAAAACAATGGCATTATACGTTATTAAATACATTTCAGACAAAAGTGTCTGAGTGTATGGTCAAAATATTGTGATATGATGAGATTGCTTCAGGAAATACATATGCAGGTAAATTCTCCCAGATAATAGTGTATAAGCTATTGTTACTTTAATATCTGGCATTAATGTACCTGAAAATGTTATACTTCAGGTTGAGTCAGCTTCTGTTAAAAGATGCTTGTGGTGCAAAAATAAAACATAAATCCATGATAAATGCTTTTGGGTTTTTTTACCCATTTTGTAGCAGTATAAAAATCCCATAATTTTATTTGCAGTTTTTAAATTTTTAATGTTAAGACAAATAGGGATACAAGTTCTAACACTAATGCAAATAAAGTGATGACATGTGGAAAGTAAACTCCTAAGAACCAAACAGGCATGGTCATCCCTCATGAATATATACCTGTGGGGCTGGGGACATAAAGGTCTGTCCTCATCGTGTGAAGATAAATCGGAAGAAAATCCAAATCAAGCTGTAACTAGTGCATTCATACCACTGTGCTACAGGGATTTCACTTAGGATTGCAGTCACATTAGGTTCTTAGGCAGTGAAGAAAGAAAAGGCACTGTTGCCTAAAAGCCTCTTTTATGACCTCCTAATTTGCACTGTTGAGGTCTTTGCTACTTCCCATTAACTATAAATGTAGCCATGGGTGACTACATTGATGCCTTAGGGTTTTATGTGCCACAAATAGGTGAAATGAATCAGATCAAAACAGTGAAGTACATGAAACTGGTAGTGTGTTTTGAGATATCTGAGAATATGACTTGTACAGAGCACTTACACATTACTTTTGGGAATCTCAAAAGCCAGCAGGGAAGCAGTTCAGTCCATGCAGTCATGCAAGGTTTTGGCAAGTGCTGGAGAATATGGCAGAGGACAGGGGAGTAAGATGAAAGCATCACAAGAGAGATTTTATCCAGTGAGCACTGCAGTGCCAGAGCAAGTATTAAAATGGTGGAACTGATGTTAAAAAGTGAGGAAGAAAAGCAAATATGGAATTGCTGCAGAATGTGGCTGAACATCCAAGGAAATCTTCAGTATGTTTATTTCACTTAATTTCGAAGTGAGCAGAAGTTACAAATTTGGAGAGGACACATAGTCCACATTGCGAGAAGACCAGAAGCAATACAGCAAAGATCTCCTTCATAACTTCAATCAGGAAGAAGGTGAAGGGAACCTTCAGAGGAGATGCCAGAAGTGACTGGCAAGGGTTTGCCTGCTCTCACCTTTTAGCCCTGTCCTCAGTGGCCAGGAAACCTAAATAGCAAAGACAGCTCTTCAAGACACACTCTAAGGACATTAGACCTAGGATTCAGCTTCCTACACAAGTGGTATATTTATAGCAATCCTGGTTTTCTCAGTACAATTTTAATACTACATATTGTAAATCAGTTAGTCAAAAAGCCTTACTTGCAATATAACATACCTTCAATATCCTAGATTCGTTTAGAATTAACAGCTCCAGGATACAATGTGTAATTAAGAATCCTCTGAGTGGATTTGCCTTGAGACTGTGAAGAGTTAACTCCCTCTGTTGACTTTGGGCATGATTTCTTGGTTCACTTGCCTAGTATTGATTGGATTGGTATTTGTTTTTTGTGCTTCAGAAATTTTGCTGCCTGCATTAAAGTAGGCAATATTTTCCCCCTCCCTGCATCACCCACACTCCCCCACCTTTACTCTCAGCCAAAGACTGATTAAGAAAACACTCTTTATATGGAACATTGGTCTAAATCTTCTGCCTTAAGAGAATTATCCTCAGGAAAACAAGTAGAATACATAAAATTTATGTCAAATACGTGAATCACCACTAAACCTGTTAAATTTTTTTTTAATTTCTGAGTCCACTCTTTTCCTCTGCCAACCTCTGTTTCAAATATGAACACAGGAAACAATAATCTTTTGGAAGTGTTGATTTTCTGCTAGTTATATTCATTTAGCTGAATCCAAGACATATGCACTGTCAATAGCAGGAATCCTGCACCCAAGCAATATTTTTTTCACCTTTGCTGGAAGCTTCAGACATCAGATGTTTTAGCACTGTGCCTAAAAAGCTGGTCTCCATTTCCCATTGGCATGGTCTTACTTCTGCTGCTGCTGCCGCCAAGGGCAGTACCTAAGGGTCTTCATGGGTGCCTTGTTGGGCTCTCAAGAATCAGGGATCAAGGCTGAGCCCCTGGGAGCCCCTGGACTATGGACAGACATCCCAGGGGAGGCTTGGTGTCCACAGAGACTCAGTGCCTACTTTCACTGCCATGAACATCCTTATTCTTCACAGAAGCTTCCCAGCCTGGCCAAACACTTCTCAAAATCTGCGTGATTCCTTTCAGCCACCCCTCACCACTGGCCACTCACTCGAGCTGTACAGCTGGTCTGTTGCCACAGATTTGTGCTTTGTTCCCAAGAAGGCAGAAAAAAGCTTGTTTGGCCTTCATGCTGGGGAAAGCAAAACTCAATTGTTTCTTGTGGTGCTCAAAAAAGCTTTTTACTGACTTTAGGACTAAAAGTAATTGATCTGAATCTTGAGTGATCACTTCAAGGTTTAGTTTAAAATAAACAGTTTTCAGCAGACTAGACACGAGTAAAGGATGAAAGGTTTTAAAAAAAAAAAGTTCATCTTGATTGAACAAAACATCTATAATTTATAAAACACTTTGCTAGACAGGTTAAAGCCCTTTCTTGGGTGTTTCAGATGCCATTTGACTATTAAATGATAAATACAAATGTCAAATTTTCCAAAAGCTCATTTGTTATTTAAAAATATGTAAGCAGTCTTCCCTGAAAGCTTGGGGAAAACTCTTCACACTGTGAACAATTTCCTGGAGAAAAAATACTGTATCTCAGAAGAAAATTCTCAGCTTCCAAAATATATCTATGGTCTCACTTTTACAGTATCCTATATTAATGATTCTAGATCAAATTAATAATTTTATACAATCTGACAAAACAGTTCTTTGAAAGGTTCTGCTAGTGAGGAAGGGATATACTGGGACATAAATCCAAAGAAATCAATAGATAAATGACAAATCATTTCAAAGGGGCAAGCACTTCCTCTTAGAAGTCAGTCTAAAATCTATCTTTGGAAGGTTTTATTCCTTATTTTATGGGAGGAAGTATTGATTCCTTAGACAGCGCTAACCCACAGAATTCTCTGTTATCTTAAAATTGTTCCGTGATTTTGAGAGACATGTAAAAAAAAGCTGAAAATTCTAGTAGAGAAGGAGAACTAGCAATAAAATAATGATGGATCAAGTCTCAGAAAATAAAGCCTGATTCAGCTAAATTGAGTTAACAGCAGCTGTGAACTTTTCTGGAGAAGCTTTTCTGTGTAATTGGGAGCAGAAGGCAAACCTCAATTGTGCAGCATCCTCAGCGTTGGCAATACTTGAGACAATCCACCTGGCATCTTTCTGCCACATTTGTCTAAAAGGAGATTAATCTGCTTTTTAAATGGAGCACATTGTTCTGTTATCCCCACTTTTTCTTGAGTGAAAAAGCTACCAAAGCTATATGGATATCCAGACATCTCATTGCAAATTAACCAGTCTTTCTGCACTTTAAGGGTTTACTTTGATATAAATAACGTTCTTTAGTATTGAGGTATATAGAGAAAGCTAACAAGTTCAGTTACAACATCTCTTTTTCAGTCTTTCCCCATTGACCATCATCTGCAAACTCTTCACTTTATTCTTCTTTCTTTTCAGAGGTTGTTTCAAAACAGTTTATTTCCTGCAAACTTAAAATTATATGGGTGAATTTAGTACAACTCCAGAGACCGGAAGCTTCTGGAGGTATAATGTTTATTTTATACTGCATTCTTGGAGCATGTCTGTAACATCATGTTTATAGAATCATAAAATCAAGTAGTTTGACATGAAAGAAATGTTTAAAGATCATCTATTCCAGCCGTCCTCTGCCATGGAGAGGGACATCTTTCAGTAAATAAGGTTGCTCAAAAACTCATCCACCATGGCCTTTAATGCTTCCAGAGATGGAGGACCCACAACCTCTCTGGGCAACCTGTTGCAGCCTTTTACCATCCTCATCCTAAAAATTGTCATCCTTATATGCAATTTAAATTCACTCTCTTTCAGCTTAAAACCATATCCTCTTGTCCTATCACTACACACCCTTACAAAAAGTCCCTTTCCAGCTTTTTTGTTAGCCCCTTTTAGGTGTTGGAAGGCTCCTCTAAAGTATCCATGGAGCCTTCTCTACCCAAGGCTGAACAATTCCAATTCTCTCAGCCTGTCTGCATAGAAGATGTATTCCAGCCCTCTGACTCCTCTGTGTGGCCCTCCTCTGAAACAATTCAGATGGCTCCACGTCTTTCTTGTACTGGAGAGCCCAGGACTGGATGCAGTAAGTATTTAAGTTCAAAGCAAACATTACTTTTTGTCAGTTGCACTGCCTATGTCTTGTGTGCCTCAATCAGCTATTTTTAGGTATGGATATTGAAGTATGGGGTGGCTGTTTAATGCTCTGTCTTGAAATATGATCAGGACACAAATGTACTACACCATCTGGCTTTGAAAATTCAAGCCCGGTTTTAAAAACTGTTGCCAAAACCACTGTGTGGTGCTATATATTGCCACAGCGTCATTGTTTTTCTGCTTTTGGAACTTGCTTTCCCTGACCTATAGAGCAGGAAGACAGCAGACAGCTGACAGAGCTGCACCTTGCCTGTGATACTCAGAGGTGAATGAGGCTTCTGTGGAAGGAATGCACAGAAGTACCTGACCACTGGGTGGATGGACCTAGTTCCAGATCTTTGCACAGATTTCAGAGATTTTCCAGTTTCTGAAGTGTCAGAAATAGAGCAAGGACTTGGATGGGAGAAGAAACCACTAGGGTAAACTCCTCACCTTCTCAAAAAGGTTTTCAGAAAAAATGTAAGTGGTTCTGAATGATTATTTTCAAGTTATACTATCAAATGCTTACAGCTGTTGCAGAAGATCAGTGAAGTCCTAACAAGGATGAAATGAGAGCATTCTCCATTTTCTTGTTAACAGGGAAACTGAGCAGTACAAAGTAGATCTCTATCTCTAGCTTATTTTTCTTTTGTTTTTTTATTTTGAATCAAGAACAAGTTTTTCATAGGAATTCTCCATTTTTTATTGAATATACATCTGTCTCTGCCTGTGAGAAGATTTAAAAAAAACCCACATCATTAACTGAATTCCTATAGGAGTCAGCACCCTATGATGTGTGAATGCTGAGCTGCAAAATGCATCCCATGAGCAGCAGAAAAGTACATTCTTTCGGGTACCTTTGCCCCTGTTACCCACCTTGTTCAGATTCGTGTTTCTTGCACTGTGAGACGGGGCTCCCTGGGGCAGGTATTGACCTCTTCCTTGTAAAGCATCAGCAAGACATTCACTGAAAATTAAGTGAAAGGAGCATCTTTTTCCTTTCTTGTGGGATCAGTTTAACTTATGAGGAAACAAACAGAGAAGTATCTCCGTTCTTTAACCAAAAAACCGAGTGTATTTCTGTGCTTGCCAACTCTTAAATAGAAACAGATTGAAAACAAGAAGAAAAATTAAACTGGTCTCCTCACATGTTTTTTTTTAACAGCATCCCAAAAGAAGCCATTCATTTTGGTATTTTTTACCAGCATAACTCTTAACATTTTTCTAAAAAAGTTGCTTATATTTAGTGTGTGGCTTGTCACATTTCTCATTACTGCAGAGGCAAGCCTAGCCTCCATTAAAAGTCTGGGAAATCCTGTGTTATCAGATAAGGTACGTTATCACCAGTTGAAAACTACATTTTCATACTGTTTTACGGTAGCAGTTTTCCTCAGAAAGCTTTTTGAAAGCATTAAATTCTCATTTGGATATACCTAGGCAGGTAGGTAAGGAGTTTTACCTCACCTGCCAGTATCTTTTCTCAGTCTGGGCAGTATTTGAGATTCTCAAAATAGGGTAGGACACATCTCTGGTAAGATGCAGGTGAGAGGGCAGAGCTGGAAGTCCAGGAAAATGTACCTGTGGCACTGCTGAGGGTCAGCTCATTGTAGCATCTGCAATTGGGAGTGTAGTGCCAGGCTATAGGCATATGCCCTTCAATCCCTACCAAAGAGACATGGAACAGGCCAAGGAATTAAGGGAATAATCAGCAGGCAATAATCAGGCTCTGTTCTTTCTGCCCCTTATATTAGTCCGACAGCAAATGGCTTCCCTGTGCCTTTCCTATGCCAAAGTTTGAGCAGGCAAAAAAAAAAGCCCCAGCAGTCTCTGTAAAGCATAGCTGCATAAGCAATGATGTAATTTTATTCACTACCTGTGGCTCTGCTCAGAGTCACCATCGAACTTTATCGTATCTTTTGTGTGTTCCTCAAAGGTTATGCTTTTTTGGGGTTCTTTTAAACAAAATGAATTCCAAAGCAGCTCTCCTTCCTCTGTCACTACTCCCAGTGGTGGAAAAATAGTTTAGCAAAAGCCTGAAGCACACTCCTCCTCATTTGTCCAGCTGCTTCTGAGCACCAGCAAGCATTGCAGCTAATGGACATCGAATGCAATGGCATATGACGTCTTTGAATCTTCAGAAATATTAATGTAGCTGGGGAAAATGACGCATAGGGCCTCACCACTAACAAAAAATGAAATTGCACTCTATGAGAAAATAATTCAGAATTTATTGTAATAGAAGGAATTTGTTGCAGACCTTTAGTCAAAGATTCTGCAGTTAAATGATTTTATGGGAAGTCTGTCTTCTTTATTTTTACTTTTCTTTGTGTCTCTCTAATACAAATGGAGTTTGTCCCTGTGTGCTGCTATTAACATATGTCAGTAGAAGTTATTGGTTGTTTTTAGTCTCAGTACTCTGCACACCAAATATTTTTCACTTCTAAGAAAAGCACAGCTCATCAGGACCCTGAATTTGCCTTTGCTGAATTTCAGATGGTTAAAGTGAATTGAAGTGGTGTCAGCAGTCTGTATTGCTAAATTGTTTTTAATTTAAAGTGACAGGTAGTAATTTCTAATACTCTTTACCATAGCTAATAATAGTGACATCTGGGATTCAATCAAATACCTCAAGAAAGCATAAATTTTCAGAAATACTGAACTCTACCATTCTGTAATTGGTAACAATATAGATATGGGCAGAAACTGGAACTCTCCAATTAAACATCAATGACATTTTAATGCATCCTGTGGATAGAGGGAGTGTTCTTTTACCTCTTTATTTTAGAAGGACTTTTGAAGTCATCACGAGAGTCTTATAAATAAACAATGGAAACCATGTCCAGATTAAACAACTGTTATATGGATACAAAATTAGTGAAAAATTATTTTAGGAAAGAATAACTGTAACTCCTTGTCAGAGTAAAGAAATGTTTTGTGTGGTATCCAATGCTCTGCAATATTTTTGTCATTCATGACAGTGGAAGAAAGAACATCTTTATTAAATTTTCAGATGCTATGAAGCTCTAGGTGTGCAGATACTTTGAAAGACAAGTTTTTTTTCGGAAAAATTTATCTGTTTTAGTAATGTGCTTAAGTAAAATATAAGTCAGCAGTGCAAGGCATGAAAGAAACGCCATCCCCAGTTGTGGTATAACCAGAGACGCTTATTGAAAGTGTACATAGCTTTTATAGTATTTTTACCATCAGGTAGGAAGAGCGTGAGCCTGGATAGCCAATAGTATAGTTGTTAATAAGCAAGCTAACCAATAACATTCGTGATCAATAGCAACATCAGACTTTTCTCCCAAAGATAAATGCTTATATAATAGCTCTCTCTGCAAACTACTGTGCACCTGCTACTTGTTATATTTTTAAAAACTTTGTTACATCTCTCCTGCTTTGACTGAATAGTCCTTTCTTTCTAACTAAATTCTCTTTGTTCTCTCAATTACAAGTTTCCTTTGTTTTCTTTCCCTACACAGCAGGAGGAAAGGATTGTATGGTGGCAGGGAAATCCTGTGATACAAATGCAAATCAGGAAATAATGTGTTTTGCAGAAAAGGACCTGAGGGTTATTATGGACTACGAAATGAATATTTGCCAACATTATTGCAGTATTATGAAGAAACAGGTTCTCTGCTGGGCCATACAATCCACAGAGCCACGCAAACTTTTTGAAAATAGCTTTCACTTTCTTTACTTCCCTTCCATTCATTTACTTTGAGCAGTGATCCAGAGAAACATAGAATAATTCAGTTTGGAAGGAAACTGTAGTCAAACCTCCTGCCTAAAGTAGACTCTCTGCAGTAGTCTGCTTCTCACCAGCCTCCAGGTAAAGTGTGACCTATTAGCCCAGTCATCCAGGTATTGTTTTTATCGGCCTGGGTTTTCACTATTCTGAACCCAGTGAGGTGCAATTTTAGGAATGGACATGAGCCAGATGGGCTTGGGAATATTGGGAACCAACAAGCAGTAGAAAATGTGACCTAAGGGGGAAAAAAATAAATATTTGGGTTGCAGAGTCAGAGAAGGAAATCCTGGAAGTTGCTGTGATAAGAACCTTCAAATGTGTTATGGTAGCCCACAGAGGAACTGTAGAGAAGCTTGTGCAATCAAATTCAAAGGCCTTCTAGAAAAGGAAGGTGATTTGCACCACTAGCCCCCTGTCTGCTCCACCCCCCACCCCAAGTATGTCAATATATCAATAGATTTATTTTTCACACTTCTACTTTCATAAATTTCATTCATTCAACATGCTCTTATACTCTAAATGGTCTGTTCAGCGTTGCTTGTGTGCAACAGAGAACAGGGTACAAGTCCTTGTCCTGTCTTTGTTTTTCTTTATTTGGTGGCAACAAACCAATTTTTTGACAGATCTTTCATGCACTGTGGGAGTCAACAGCCGGATGGTCATTTCTCCCAAAATCTTGCTTAACTCAGTTTCCCTAATTCTTAGGCCACTTTGCTGCTCATTGTATGTTTTCTCTTCGTTGGTACACCAAGTTTTTCTGATGGGCTAAAAAGAAAAGGATTGATATATATGATATGCTGTAACCTTGTTGGCATCCTCGTGAAGCTCATATGCAGGTTCTTCACTGATGAGACATCTGTTATCAATACAGGCCACTCTTACAACTCTGTGATGTACAGTTTCTTTTGTTCTTTTTCAAACACATATTTCCAGTCATACTTCACTCATAAAGACCTCCAGACTTCTCTGCAAAAAATCTTTATAACAGGTAATGATAAAGTTGCATTTATACTCTCTGTGGATAAAGCAAGAATTGATGGGCTTTAAGTTGCAGCAGGAAGAGCTAAAGTATACATCAGGAAAAAAACCAAAAGCTTTCTCAGAAGGCAGCCCTAATCCAGACTGCTGGTGAGGTTGTACAACTCTATCACTGCAGGGTTTGAAAACCAGTTGTTATGGGTTGACCCTGGCTGGAAGATAAAGCCCTCACCCAATTGCTAACTCATTCACCTTGCAGTGGAATAGCAGAAAGAGACAGAAGGGTAAAACTGAGAATAACTTGTGAGTTTAATAAGAGAATGAAAATGAATGGGGGAGTGGGGGGGAACCTCACAAAACAGCAAGTGATGCAAGGGCCTGTTAGCCCACTCACTGGTGGGAACAGAGTGAGAAACAGAGAAAGCATTGACCTATGCAGGCACTGATCAGCAATATCTAAAACACTGGGGTGTGATCAACTCTGTTTTGGTCATGAATCCAAATCACAGCAACATGGGGGCTGCCATGAAGTAAGTTGACTTTATCTCAGCCAGATCCAGTACACCACTTTACACAAATTTATTCTAGAGATATTTTACATTTCAGCTGTTCTTTCTTCAGGGTGCAAAGATTGAAACAAACTAAGAGCAACACATAAAATCACAGGTACAGCTTGGCTTATATCGACACAGCTAAATCCCCTTACACTCAAAAAAGATGGTAACTGTGCCCAAATTTATCAGAAATATTCCTGCCATAAGTTATCACCGGAGCCATGTCTAGGCATCATGTGGAACTGTAATAGCTGGCAAAGACCAAAACCATTAACAGGAACCGTGTTAGAAATTAAATAGCATGAATAGTCAGGGACAATACCTTTTACTTAGTTGTATGGACACATCTTCAGAGTTCCTACCAAGCTGCTTTACTATAAATATAATGCACTGAAGTAAATATTTGTGTATTTTTACCTCTTTCGATAAAAACTAGGTGGGTTGAATAATTGTTCTTTTGTCAGAAGGAAGGTCTTTACCTTAATACCATACTAAATTGTCCAGTGGTGACACATGGAATAAAATAGTATTCTGGAAACAATTGCTCATTACCAAAAAAGAAAGACGAAGCAAAAAACCCCTGGCAAACAGCTGTTTCTTCTTCACTCATATGGGAGACAAAGTATAAGTAATTTTATATGTCCCCCCAAAAAGGTTTGTGCAGAACCTAGCAGTACAGCCCAGAATTCCTTCTAGTGCCATGTCTGTACCTCTGTGCATTCTGCAGGGAGTATTGACATGTACCTGGGAATTGTAGGAAAGAAATCCCCTCTATGCATCTGATATGAGATGATAATTACACAATGTTTCTTTAAGTGTAATTTTTTTTTTAGGTGTAGTAATTTCCTGCAACTTTCAGGGGGGAATTAAATTTTAATGTGTTCTAAATATTTTATCCATTGTGCCCATATATTTCTAGACAGTTCTGTTTGAGGGTTCAGACTGTTGTTGTTTCTAAAATGTCCTAATTTCACATAGTGAATAGGACATCAGTACAGCACATAGAAAAAATTATATGCAGTGCGTTCACAAATAAAGTCTCTCCTCCTTTAACAAGTTAAGCAAATCTATTTCTAAACTGAGGATGTTTACAATATTTAAATATTTCTGTTGCATATCAAAGAACAATAGGTTTATCACACTCTATTAATTTGGCACATGCATACATACCATCAGCTTTCACTGATAACTTTAATCTCCAAAGTTTGTTTTCTGTGTTTAACATGCAGGTCTCTATGTAAACTAATATATGACAGATTAATTAATGTAATTTCATCTGTAACTTTCTATATTTTGCCTATTTATATTCTGCAGTTTAAAAAAAAACCCATATACTCTGCTAAACCTTGTTGTAAATTACAGCTTTCTATCACCTTTGAAATTCATCTCCAGCTCACTTTAGGTCTGGTTCATCTATTGGCTTTATAGGTGGTCTGTTGACAGGAACAAGCACACAAAGGAATTAAAACACTAGATAACATTATTTAAAGGCAATTTACTTATTTTAAATAGCAAAAGATTGCGTACTGCCTATGTGTCAGCTATGCCAATAATATAAATAAATATTCAGATCAATGCTCCTTAAAATTAAATTTCTTGTTATTTTATTTGGGACTTGATATTGTCTAGAGGAAATACTATTTAGTTATTTTTCAACACTTTTTTCTAAATCTACTTTTCCATAATATGACTTTCACAAAGAAAGAAATATTAAGCCTCACTGAAAATGTTGGATTCTGTTAAAGTGACACACGTTCCCTGTGGATCTGAAAGTGTACTTCACTAGTCCAATCACATTATTTCTCATAGAAAGTAATTGTTCCAGTAGTGTAAATGAAATTCAACTTGAAATTCACTAAAATTTTCTCAGAATTTCAGTTTTGTCAGCTTGCAATTTTTACTTCGCATGGACTTGCAGACCTTGCTGAATTAAAAACTGAGTTTTGTTTAAATAACTATTGGCACAAGCACAGGAAATAAGGATTGGTCCTGTTAACACTTCTCCTTTAGGGTACAGAAAGCCATGGAAACCATTGCATATTGTTGAGAACTTCTGAAAGACAATTTATTAAAAAATGAAATGAACATGCAATAGGTTCCTTAGTGTGGATTTAAATACAATTGTCTTATAATTCCAGTCACAAATTCCCGTTTCTTGAGAGAGCAACCTGTGACTTATGAGACTGTCATTAGTAGCAAGTTCAGAAATTACTTCCATTACGTCAGGTTTTCAAGACTTTAACTGAATATATGCATTTTAATCTTGTTGGAAATGTAAAGTTTTCTTTGCTGCTATCAAATATGCCAATGGTGGTTGCAAAAGTGTAAGTATTCACAGACAATGGCAGTCTATTTAACAGGTTAATTACCAGATTTATAGCTGTGACATCCATATTAGTGCATAGAACCCAGTGTACATTTTGGCGCTGTAATACATGGCTGCATGAATTTATTTCATCTCCATTCCAGTGGATATCAGTGGATTAGGCGATTTATGAGAGAAGAATCAAAATATGTTGTTTCCCCCAAAGGTTTTGGAGTTTTTCTACTTCTACAGAGAAAACTGTAATTTCTCTTGGTGCACACTTTTCTGAGAATCCATGCATTATTTACAGGAAATATTTTGTCTTTGTACTCCGTCGTGATGCAGCTGTTCCTAAAAACTGTCTACATTTGAGGGGAGAGAGGATTACAGTAACAGAATCTGTAGGATCAATGCCTTATCTGTGTGCTTCACAGAAAACATGGTGTGGTTTTATATGAACACTAAACATCTGAAGCTCATGGTAGGGTCAGACACAGATAGTAGTTAAAGCATAAATGTGAAAGTAACCGCAAGAAAATTAAAAAGGTAAGAGAGAAAAGGATAATAAAGCTGTGATGTGTGCCCTGGTACCCTGGTAGCTTGGAGCTTTTTTTCAGGAGTGGTTTAAACAATTTCTGGGGAAAAAAACAAAACCTAAACAACAAAAAACCCACTCAGTTATATTTGTATTAGTAAATTAAACTTGACAAGTCTGATTAGAAGATAAATATCAAGGAATTGTTAAGTCAGATGAGGAAGCTCCTCTTCCTTTTCACTCCTAGAATAAAAAGGTGTAAATCATCGCTCCTGTTGCGAACAGCCTGCATTGTATTGTCTTATTCAAAAGACTCCTAGGTTCTGTCTGGAAATGTGGATCAAAATCATACAATGGAGTGTGCCAGCCGTTACTGAGGACAGATAGATGCATGTCAGTGATCAGACCTGCGCTTTTGGTCTGTGCAAATTGCTGCTGTAAATGGAGCTTGGGAGATCACGTAAAGAAAGTGTGGGAAAGTAAGAAGATTACTAGATCATGTAAGGAATGTGAGGTACAGACACAAAAGCTTTCAGTATAGAGGTAATGACACAGAATGGGGTAAATTATCTGTTTCAGATATGCAGACTTAGTAGTACCTTGATACTTGGTGTGTGTTAGTGACTTCATATAAAGTACATCACACAATTCAAGGTACTACCTGAAGCAAGCAAGTTCTTTATTTTAACAAACCTCCAACCCTTTCAGAAGGAAGAGTTTGTTTCATACAGCAGACATTAAAAACCTTTTCTGCTCTACTGATCTCACCTGGATTTAATTGGATTGCTTGATAATCCTTTTTATCTTTTTTTTTTTTTTTTGCTATGCTGACTTGCTCTTAGCTCCTAACAGTACACAATGTACTGTGTTCCCAGACAGCAACATAAGTGCATCTATGTTGCTGTACAAAGACAGTTCAGGGTCCCTCAACCTAATCTACTTTACTTATCATCTGTCTCCGTTGACTAATAGTAGCTGCTTAAGGAAGGATTTACAAAAACAACAAGACTAAAATAGTCATTGATCATTTCCTGGAATATTTTCCCAGTTCTTGTCAGTTGGCAGCCCAGGGGTTTCTTGAGTCAGAAGCTGTTGCTTTCAGTAGTTAGCAAAACATTAATACACTTTCATTTGGATGTCTCCATGCAACTTCTTAGCTATGAGCTACATGTCTAAGCTTTAATTATAGGTAATGGACTGAAATACAGTTTATGAACTGTCTAGTCAAGACAGTCAATAGAACCTCAAGAGAGATTCAGTTCATGCTAAAGTAAACATCCAATGCATAAGCATGCATGCCTGGTGTACTTGAAGTACCCAAGTTTATCTCACTGGCTCTGGTCAAGAAAGGAAAGGTCTCATTCAGGTTTAACATCCACAGGTTTTTAGGATGTCTGAAACAGCACAAAATTTCAAAGTTACAGCAAATAAGCTGAGGCTTTTGTATTTAATAGCTCCTTCTAAACTTTCCTGCAGTAGTTTTACCCAGCTGTGTCTTGAACTTTAGTAATTCATCAAGTCCACAGCATCCCATTATCCCATGGCATATATATTTTTTTGTGAGGACACATTTCCTTTTTTTCTTCTTTCCTTCCCCGCCATTCTTTTGTTTGTTTATTTGTTTGTTTGTTTGTTTTGGGGTTATTTTTGTTGTTGTTTTTTTGTTTCTGTTTCTTCTTACTATGTTTTGCATCTAAAACCTCTTTTTCAGCAGGAAGATTGAACCTTTGCTTTCTATTCAATTAATAATAATTTTGTAGATTGCTTTATTGTCTAGTGAGCTTTCCAGCTAGTAGGACTACACAAGGCTAACCACATCCAGAACACCCCAGACACAATTTTTTTCATAAAATTTGAAGCACATCTTGCAAGTTCAATTACAACTTTCCATATAACTTAGTTGTCCAAAAATTCTGCTTATTCAGTCTTGGTCAATTTCCCGCTGCTTGATTTTTGAGGCTTTATTGTCTTGCCAAATTCTAAACTGTCTTGGGATCTTTTACTTTTTGAGACAGTCCTCTATATTGTCTCATGCACTGTCTACTGTCTGCCTTGAATGAAGCTACTTTCCTTTTAAACACACATTTAAGTGCTTTTCTGAAATGATGCCCAAATGGCTAGTCTTCTTAACCAACATGTTTTCTTTGTCTAATTCTGTTCTGTCACTTTATTTTTTTTCAATAAAAACTTCATTACGTTCACAAGTGTTACAGATAGAAATACATTTTAAATTAAACTGAAAATAAATTAAGTTTTTACTAAAATATTGGGCATAGATTAAATAAAAATTTTGGAACCCATGCGTCTTTTGTGGAAATTCAAACTAAGCAAAAAGTCTTGTCCTGACTCTTTGAAGAAGCATGTATCTTGAGAGAAAGAGATTGACTTTACTGGAAGAAAAGTATTCTGGACAGCAAAACTTAATGAAATTAACTCAGGCAAAACATTTGTCATGCTCATGAAACCTTGTTTTCAGGTAGTTAGAAAACTCAAAGCAAAAGTTGAACTTTAAAACCATGAAACCTGTAATGAAGAGGAAAAAGAGAGTTTAAAAATTCAGAAAATCACTGCTGCCGAGTTTTGTACTGATCTAGTAAGAACTCAGCTGTCCTTTGGATGCCTGCACCTCAAACTCCAAAAAATATTTTTGGAATAGACTATTTTAGTTGGAAGAGACCTACATTGATCACCAGCACTTCTTTCTCTACTTCCCCTCCTCAGGAAGCTGTAGCGAGAATTGAGGTCACCCCTCAACCTCTGTCTGTCCGAACTAGACAAGCCCAAACTTCTCAGCTACTCCTCATAGGACATTCTTTCCAGCTCTTTCACCAGTTTTGTTGGCTTCCTCTGGACACTGTCAAGGACCTTCACATTCTTCTTTAATGGTGGGGCCCTGCACTGGCACTCCAGGTGAGGCCGTGTCAATGCTGAATACAGAGGGATGATCACTTCCTTTGACCATCTGATCATGCTGTATTTGATGCAACCCAGGATGTGGTTTTCCATCTTGGCTGACAGAGCACATATTTTCTGTTGCTGACTAAATATCTGAATTGTTGCAATGAGCACAGAGCCATTTCATTCATGTTCATGTACACAGATCAAAAAAAAAAAAAAAACAACATAAAAAGAATATTTTTCAAATGAAAAATATCTTATGAAATTATGTTACTCTGTGTTGCTGAAACAAAAAAAAAACCAAATGAAACATCAAGAGTAAATGCCATGTATATAAATATGTATATATGTATATAGAAGTATACATAGATACATGTAAATACCTATGTATACGTGCACATATGTACATATACACATACATATTTAGGTACATGTATTTAAGTAGCTAGGTAGGTACAAAAAAATCTCATTGCCAAGACAGACAAAGAGGCTTCTTTTTATTAAATCTGTGTATTTTTTTCATTCACCTTCCTCTGCGGCATAAAAATATGGAGAGCACTAAGGGCCCTTCTTCACAAAATGTACTCTTTACCATGAAGAGGCAGAAAGCCTTAGATCTTGCTTGGCATTTTGAACCAAAACATTTCAGAAAATAATGTACAGCAAAGTGTAATGAATAAGTCCTTTAGTCCCAAATGAGACATTCCCTTGACCAATGCTGAATAGATTTGTCACCTTAGATTTCCTTGTTGTAGCATTCAAATCAATATAAACCCTTTTCTTTCACATAAACGTCTAAATTTAGCAGGAAAAATGTAGTTCACTTTAACTGGAAGTATTTTGCTTTAAATTTCCACACGCAAATCTGATTCTTCTGGATGAATAAAACTGAGAATAAATGTATTTTTCATATGTCTAGGACAAGATTATAAAAGCAATAAATCACAGAAACTCTGTGCAGCTGCAAAGTATCTATTACTATATATAAAAACCTGTTTTCAATTCCATTTTGAATATTTTTGTCTTTGATGACAAAGAATTGTGATTAGCCATAGTTTTGTAGAGTAGCCTCAGTAAACGAGCAGAGAAAGTTGGCAGCAAGGGCTTGAAATATTTGATAAATAGTAGAGGTTCCTCCATTCAAGTATATGACTGGGGCAGATTGAGAAGTATTTTAGACTTTCAGAACAGAATAGATTGATTAAAAGAATAATGTACTTTTCCAAAACACTAACCAAGTATTCAAGCCACAGTGAACATAAAAATATTAAATTAGGAGTTCTTCTAGTCTCCTATTTCTCCTATAGCCTTCTATTTCATCTTCTGAATACTAAGACAATAACAAGTAGAAAACTCACGCAAACATAGGGAAACCTTCATTATAAGTGCACAAGTTTCCTTCCATGAAAGTTCTGTGCACTTTTTAGTCTCAAAAGAGATGAAGTTGTATTATTGAGAGCAATACATCAAACCACACTAAATTTTTGAACACTTATTATTACTGTTCCATGAAGGTAGACTAGAGTATAGAAAAAGAAATTTGTGTAGCATTATTTTTTTCCAATTCTCCATCTGGGACAATCTTTGTCTTTTATTCATTCCTGTAGCATTAGAGATGTAACAAAGTACGATGCCATCATTGTAAAGCCATGGGAAAGAATGCTGTGTTGATTAACTCGCCTTGGTGGCTGATAATGAAAGGTGTTTTCCTGTTTCTCAGTTTTGTGTTGAGGGTCTAATCTTGGGAATATCATCATATCTATTTACTGCTGCTCTGTAGTTTGTAGTTTTATTTTGTTGTTGTTGCTCTTTTTTTAAATCTCTGCATTAAAATGTTTTATATTCCATTACTTAGATTTAATATCTGCTTCATTTAAAATTTTATCAATTTTTACTGGGATTTTTTCATATTATGAACCTGCTTAGAAACAGCAAGACTATGAGAATTAGTCCCTGTAATTTCATTATGAATGTTAAGATATTGTGGCCATAGGAATCTGTTGCTCTATGAGGTTTAGCTGCAACAGTATTGCTCATGTTGGCTGTTTTACCACTCTGTTCCTGAGAGAACTGCAATCATAATCTAGTTTCTTCCAAATGTGCTGATATTTCAGTCTGTGACTTGTTTACAGGACAGGCTGACCAGTTAGGAAGATGAAAAATTATTACTTCTCTTTCTGGAAAAATATCAGTCAGTATGACAGGGGAAATGATAGTTCGCATATGAGAAGTTACTTTTTTCTATGTTAAGGCAGGTTTCATACCAGAACTTTTGAAGAGAAATGTGAAAACCATAAACCAATTAAAATGGGCATGAAATACATTCTTTAATTTTCTGAAATATATAATTCAAATATTTCTTTTAATTTAATTTTATTTTAAATTTTATTTAAGAAATTAAGCATTCCTCAAGCTGTAATAAATATCAGAAACTAGGTGATTTATTTATGGAAGTGTGCTACCTCTGATCATTTTATGGGAAATCTAATTTTATCATCCATATTACTTTACGAAAAGAGTGTTTGAAGATTTGCCACATTGCCTTGGTTGTGATAAAGACATTTTCCATGGTAAATGCTATTGTTGAAAATATGATAGAAACTGTATCACTGGAGTTTTCATAATGGTTTAGAAGAAAGACAGAAATTGGAACAATATCTTACAGATTAGGGCTCTGTATAGGCTGATAGATGCTAAGCTTCAAGTCTGTTGTATTTAGGGCAGATAATTGATCTTGGCTTTACCTCTTTCCAAATAATCTACCTATTTATATTTGTCCTGGCATTTATGCCCTTGCTGGATTTTTGTGGGGAAAAAAAAAAACAAAAAAAACAAAGCATAGAATCAAAGAACAAAAAATCATGGAATCACTTAGGTAGGAGAAGACTCTTAAGTTCATTGAGTCCAGTTAACCCAGCACTGCCAAGTCCACCACTAAACCGTGTCTCATAGCAACACATCTACATGTTCATTAAATACCCCCAGGGCTGGTGACTCAATCACTTCCCTGGGCAACCTGCTCCAACACTTGACAACGCTTTCTGTGAAGAAACTTTTCCAGTATCCAATCTCAACAGCCTGGTGCAAATGGAAGCTATTTTCTCTCCTCCTAGCACTCATAACCTAGGAGAGGAGACTGACCCCCATTTCACTACAACTTCCTTTCAGGTAATTACAGAATCATTTCATTTGGAAAAGACCTCTAAGATCATCAAATCCAGCCTTTGACTGATCACCACATTGTCAATGAGACCATAGCACTAAGTGCCACGTCCAGTTTTTTCTTGAACAGCCCCAGGGATAGTGACTCCACCCCACCCCGGGCAGTTTGTTCCGATGCTTAAAAACCGTTTTTGTGAAGAAATTCCTTCTGACACTCAACCTGAACCTCCCCTGACCCAGTTTAAGATTTATGTCTTCTTGTTCTGTCACAAGTTGGGAGAAGATGACCCCCACCAGGCTACAACCTCTTTTGAGGCAGTTGCAGTGAGTGATGAAGTCCTCTCTGAGACTCCTTTTCTTCAGGTTAAGCAACCCCAGCTCCCTCATAGGACTTGTCCTCCTTGTCATAGGACTTACACTCCAGACCCTTCACCAGCTCTATTGCTCTTCTCTGGACTCACTCCAGCACCTCAAAGTCCTTGAAGTGAGGGACCCAAAATTGGACACAGCACTCAAGGTGTGGCCTCACCAGTGCTGAATACAGGGGGACAATCACTGCCCTGGTCCTGCTGGCCACACTATTTCTTATACAAGCCAGGATGCCATTGGCCCTCAGGCCACCTGGGCACACCCTGGCTCATGTTCAGTGGCTGTCAATCAGCATCCCCAGGTCTTTTTCTGCTGGGCCTCTTCCCAGTCACTCTGACTCAAACCCGTAGCATTGCACTGGGTTGTTGTTGACGCAGGGGCAGGGCCCAACACAGCCTTGTTGAACCCCATAAAATTGGCTTGGCCCCAAAACCTTTATTTTTTTTTCATAGCACAATAAAGAAAAAGTTATAAATATGGAAATTTTTTTTAACAAAAGAATATTCTGGTGTAGAGACTGCCCTACTTACTTTTTTTGTCCACCTTGAGTGTTTAGCCAGATTTTTAGACATTTAGTTGCCTTAAGTCTGTTGTGTCTGTAGGGGAGAGTTACTGCGTATTTTATAAACCTATTCTTAGATTTCTTTTCTCCTAAAGTAACAGACTCAGTTGGATAGCAATGAGCAATTATTCCTCCTCACTGAGTTTAGAAAAAGGCTCTTGTTCAATTTCTGCTGTTGGCAGACAGTGTCCAATCCATGCTTTCTGTCACTATTACAAGCATTCAAGCTGGGTGCATTTTTTTCAGGCAGATCGGTGTCATTAATTGCCACCTCGCAATGGCACATAAGGAACTGTTACAAAAGGCACATAGCAGAGGAGATTTATTCTTACAGCTACAAAGGAACTTCCAAATTTCAAATCCGATCCAACATCTAAGTCTTTAGGATTCTTCACACTTGACATGCATATCTGACAAATTAGTTGGATCAGAACGAATGTAAATAGTTTTCCTTAATTTCTGAGCATGTTTCATTATTAAACTTGAATTATTTATTAGAAATGAAAACTCTAGAAGCACCTTTGTGGCAAGTTGTATATACAAGTGATTACTTATTCAGGATTGGTAATATTACTTATCCTTGCAATAATGGACAACTTTAACTGAATTTGTGCAGAGAGTAAAAGAGCAGCATGTGAATTTGAACTTAAAAAAACTCTTGGGTTAGATAATAAGGCTTTGTCTATATCCATAAACTAAACGTGCACAGGACTCTTAAATAGCACTAAAGCCAACAGGACCAAAAAATTTAAGCCCTCTTTCCCTCCAAGAAAGGGTGACCAGATCCAAAACAACAGTTGCTTACATGTCTCTGCTTCATAATATCCTACAGCCTGTGACTGGAAATGGGTTTGGAGAGACCATTGGTCATAGACCATTATGACAATTCAGAATCGCAAATCATCTCCTTTCAGTAGTCTAAAAGCCTCCCTCACAGTGCTTAATTAGAAACAGAGATGTAATAATTCAGTAGAAGTTACTTTGATTCTTACTTTTTATTTTTTTTAACTGGTTGACTTTTCAGATATTAATGCTCTAACATTTTTGGTTTTATGCATTTTGCTTTTTTTTTTTTTTTTGGTCTTAAAAATAAATTGAAGAAAGCAGTCCAGAACAAAAAGAAATCCTGTAGCTGTTTTCCCTCATTTTTCATACAGGTACTTAAAATGACTATCAGTGGGTCTTGAAGTGAGTTTTGAAGTGGGTCTGCAAAAACTCTGCTGTTTCAACTAAAAGATAAAATGATAATGAAGTAAACAAATTCACTAAAGCAACTGTTATACAATCCCACTGTGTCTCTAATTCCAGAATATAAATCTCCTTTTGGTTTTGGTACTTATTTAACTCAGTGGTAACTGATTTTGGTTGATCTCTCTTTTCAATCAGTTTCAAAAATTAACTCCTTTTTAAAGTATTACTCTTTTAGTTTCCGCCTTGTTCCCGCTCTTTCACCTTTTCCTTTCTAGCTTCATGTCAAGGTCAATTTGCCCCACCAGCTGATCTACTCCTTTTCATCAGATTCCACTCTATCATTGTTTGCTGAGCTACTTTCTTCATTCACAAATCTGATTTTCCTGTCAGTCCCACCATTCCCCTTATCACTTTGTTCTTTTGAACTGAATGCCCTTTTCAGGCTGTTTCCAGTTCTCCCTGTATTTTCTTCGTGTTCTAAGTTCTTCCTTCCCCTTCCCTAGTCTCACAGTCTTGATATAAGCAAATTCAACCAGTGAATTCCCTTCTCAACATAATATTTGTTTCCACTGCATTTGAACCAGATTTTGTCTCTGCCACAAATTTAGGCTGTCTGATGCCACACTGTCATAAGGGGAAGGCCACCCTTGTTGTCACTGATAGTGCTCTAAGAATAGCAGTTTTGGGAGAAAGTCTAGAGGAAAGTTTTGAACTTGTGCCCATGTTAAACAGGAAGCAAGTCAGTCACCTGACTGTAATGCAGGGAGAGTTTAGTAATAATAAGGACAACCAGAGAATAATGGATTCTTCAGAAATATTAAGGAAGAAAATTACTTTCCTACTACATAAGCATACTCAAAACTATGTAACTGGGCATAGTTAAAGATTTTGCAGTGCGAAAATTAAAAAAAAACATTGCAAGTCCCTAAAAGTACATTTCTTTAGCCAGTGAAACCCCTTCATAACTCAACATGACTGATGATCCCACAAGGGCAGATGTAAATGAAAAAGGTGCAAATGTTTGGGAATCAACGTATAACTTTATGGGTTTCTCTTTCACACATATTCAAATAATACTGTCTGAATATTTACAAATAAATAATTGAATTTGAATTCAATTTACAATAAATACTCTGAGATTTTGAGTATAAATAACCCAATTCTGGCAAGAACGGATCTTTTCACCATTAATAATGGGTCCAGAAAGCCTTAATTACAGAAGACATTGCCAACACCAGTGAATATCTGACTGCAGAAAATACTAAGCACCTTTCAAGATAGACATTTATGTTCTGGAATCATTCAGGATACAGAGTCTTATTTTATAAGTATTCAAGAAAATAACTTTTACTCAGTTTTAATAAATATGTGAAATGTGATATCTCAACAAAGGCATTCTGTTAAACTTGAAATGTGATATACACTTAAAATCAGCATGATTCTAGTAAAATATTGTGCAAGACAGTGGAAAATGAAATAACCTTCACCCCCTGCAGAGATTAAATTTACAGGAAATATTGAAGAAAATACTATAAACACAGGTTTGACCTGTATGTAAAAGCAATTGGAGCAGAAATTAAGCAAGATGCTCTTTTTGCTCTTGTTAGTCCTACTATCCACTGTTCTTGATGCACACAATATTTTTATAGTATAGAGGAAGAAAGCAGGAAGTAAATTGCTTATTGTAATATATGTATCACAAAGTACTTTAAAAAAATGGAAAAACAGATGTTTCATGTGCAGGTATAAAATTCAAAAGAATAATAAAACTATCAAAGATGTGTAATGAAGTGTAGATTAAAGAGCACAGTCTTGTCATTACAACATATGTTCTGAAGTTTCATGAAATAGGATGGTTTAACTAGACACGTTCTCGTGAAAACAAGGAGAATGAAAAGACCTGCAAAAGAAATGTTCTTTTTATGTTCTGAAAGGTACAACCTGCAGAAGGGGATGAATGTAGCATTAATGTGCTGTAGGAATTGTAGAGTTGGACTCATGGACTAGCATCCATTATCCAGTTCTCTGCAACTGAAAGTCACTTTGATTGAAGGTCATTATGACCAAGATGCAGGTCTTAACACCTCTTGGAATTCATTCTGGTAGAAACAGTGCCAATTCTGTTAAATATCAGTTTATTTTGATTAACACTAAAATGAAAAGACTTCTTTCAAATATCTCATTCTTTTCCAGACTTTTTTTGGAAAGGAATAATTTCAGTTACAGATGGAATGAGCACTCCCTGATTATTGTGTCTAAACACATGTCCTCATGTACTTCCGTGCTAACGAGACATAATATAGTTGTCTAGAAAAAAATTACTTAACAGGTAATGGTATTGGGATAAAATCCAGATGTCAGTAACATATGTACATCATAATGTCATTTTTCATTTTATCGCCATCACACACCACTTAGGAAGTCGCAACAAAACCTGAGTTTCTAACTAATATCAGTGAATAACTGCAACAGTGTGATGTGTGATTTATAGCAACTGATCATAAACTACAGACATAGGAAAATTATATGCATACATTGTAATCCAAGAATGAGAAAAATATGAGCTAAAAAGATATGAAAGAGAATGGTTTTGTTATGTATGAAATGTCATATATTCAGTCTTCTTGTACACACTTCCATATGAATGCAAGTGAATATCTTCAAATTATGACACAATCTGAAAAATGAAGAAAAATAGGAACCTACCTTAGAACTTTCAGACAACCAGCATATTATTTTCTTTCATGACTTTTCTTTCATCAACATCCATTGTAATCCTATTTATGAAAGCCAAGTACAGCAGCAATCAGACAATCACCAGAACTGCACATTTTCCCTGACAGATACTGGATCTGATAGACTTGGAAGACATTTAGAAACATTTTGCTTCTGATAAATCTTCATTTGGATATTCATCTGGATGAGACATGGCTTTGTTTCAATCTCAAGTTGTCATTCAAAGAAATTGATTTGTCCACAGGCAAAGAGCAAGCCTAATTATAAACTGATCATGCCAAAGAGCAGGAATATCTATGATACCTCTAAATATTGGTCAGCAGAGACAGACCATACAGTGTCAAGATGACAACCCAAAACAATTTTGATTGACACCAGAGTGGAAGACAGTAACAGCGGGATTCTTCTATGACTAAACTGACAGGCACACAACATCTTCCAAGGTACACAAGATTATCCAAGACAGGAGGCCAATAGGTACAACACAGATCTCACAGAATGTCACCATTCTTCTCGACTGACAGTAAGTAGCTAAGCAAGATAGCTGGCAGTGCCTGAGACAGTCCTTACTAAATGTAAGCAAGTGAATTACATATGTGTCTACATTCAGGAGATGAGTGGTTTTGCTATTCTGCCAGACAAGTAGTTCCACAGTTGAGATGCACAGAATAACAGAAAGGCCTTAGGAACTTGTTTATTCCCCAGGGGAATTCATCCCTCACCCTAGTTTCTCCCATGAAGTGTGGTTCTACATGCCAGGAATTTTCCACAGTACTGTGCGAAATGCCTCCCACTGTAGCTTGCTGGTCTAGGCATCAAGGCCTCTATTGCAAAAGCACATGAGGAATGTGGAAACCCATAATCTGTTTTGTATTGTTCTGAGCTCCACTTAGAATCCATGTCCCATCAACTCCATCACCGTTTTTTCTAACTGCAACAGCCTGCTTGGAAAAATTAAGGTACTGCTTATGAAATATCAATACTCACTCACTTAATGGCAGAGAGTGAGTGTACAAGCACATGTACTAGGAAAGAAAAAAAAAGAAAAAAACGCCAAATAACCACAAAACCACCTAGCAATGAATTGCAGAGAAACAGTAGAGCTGGAGCAGATAGAAAAGCATGTATAAATGTAAAGCACGTATCATGTTCAGGTTCAAATGGATGAATCACCAAGAGGATTGCTTAAAAGCACTAAGTCTAGTATCTTTGTGCAGGAATTTTGAGAGCTGAAAGCTCCTCTTGTTAGAGAGGTCTGGCAGAAAAGTACATCCTAACCTTTCGCATTGAGATACGAGAAAAGCCACACTGGTAGCAAAAACTTAAAATAATTTCTGAAGATTCTATTAATCTAAAATATTTTCAGCTAAAACCTGCTCCACTTGTCAATCATATCCCTTTTTCTGAGCTATTATTTCACTTTATTTGGCCCCAGATATGCCCACAAGAATGTGTTTATTTGAATGAGGATTTCCTTCTTATCTAGGAACTTTGCCCTACTTCTACATATGCTGACACTTCGTTTCTTCTTATTACATTGACTGGCCATCATGATCTTTCCCTAGTGTCTCTGTAAGTCTGAGACATGATAAAAAAAATCTCCTGCACTGAGAAGAAATGCTTCAAGAAGCTGTTTTCTCATCTGGATTCTTGGACAACTAGCAAAATCAACACTAATCAGGAACATTACTGGGCAGTGGAATTCGGAGATTAGTATTAGTAAATTGTTTGAACAGTACTTAAAATATATTTGGCCTGTACCAAACTTTCCCTATGAATTCACAGGTGCTAGGTTGGGTGCTCTGTGCTGGAAATGCAGGAATTACATGTGTCATGGGAGGGACCTGTGGACATGTGAGGCTAGAAATTATGCACATAATGCTGGGCTTTTTTTGTAGCTGCACACATCTTCCAGCGGAATAGCTTCAACTTATTATTTTTGCTGTGTTACAGGGTCTTGTTTTGGAAACTTGTCCACCCCAAGACACCTGCAATGCCTACATTTTATTCAACAATTGCTTTAAAAACAGTGGCCTGTAGTCAAGGCTCCAAGGCAACTTTACCATTCAGATTACCTTCATTATTGATTGTAAAGGTGCCTTCAATGCTCAGGAGCTCTAGGCAAAATTAAACCCATTGTATGGGATAATTTTGAAGATGTGAAGTTCTGAACCTTTCGACTGTTTAGCCGTCTCCCCTTATTTGTCCAATTTTTGTAGTGTGGATGGACTCCTGTCCCCATTATAAACCTGGCACAGACAGGAGGCATGGCTGGGGCTATTCATGCTCTTACTGGGTAGCCAGCCTCCGATTGCATCTGTACAGAGGAGCTCAGCAGCAAGCACACAGGTTTCATCTGTATCAGTTTTCATCTGTAAGTATTTGAAAGCCTATCTTCCTCAAGAAAAAACAAACAAACACAAACAAAACAACCAACCAACCAGCCAGAAACCCAACCTCAAACCAAACAAAAATGTAGCACTTTTTTTAAGCTGAAAAACTATGAAACTTGTATTCCAGTTGAAGTGGGGTTTACATCCACTTTCATTCACAATTGAAACAAATGGAAAAAAGCTTTACCCAAATATCTTAATTTTTCAGACAGGTATATAATTTGCCTAATGTACATGGGTAGTCCCAGAAGGCAAGTTATACATAGATTTACACAATTACCTGGATTAAATATTAGAAATCCCTCTTGCCCTGAGAATTTTCCTCCAGATGCTTTGACATAATTACATTCAGTTGAAAGTATCTGTAGTTGTACTGTTGGATAAATTGGTTTATTGCCTACTTTGAAATCATTGAATATTATTCCTGTTTCTTCCTCTGTGTGAATCCTTAATTTTATATTCCTTCTTGCCAGAAACAAATTGAAATAGATGTGCTGAACACATGGATATGTAGCAGTCTGCCCAGTAATAATTGCCTCATGACAGTTTTGAATTCTTCCAGTTCTTCTCCCTTTGGGATGCTTTAGTGGTTTGGATAGCATTAGAAAGAGAGAGACAAAGTACTGTCTCAAGCTAGATACTATTAGTGCAGACTAGATAAAATCTAAACATTTTTGAAACAATTGCTCTCTAAATAATTAAGTGGATTCTGAAAACTTCCAAACATTACTGATTTTTACTACACTTCGCAGTTTTTAAAAGATCACAAAAGAATTCCAGTCTTGGAGAGAAGTCAGCTTTGTACTGACACAGGAAATATTTCAAGAGCAGAAGATATTCAGGGCAATGGTTCTTTTTAATGCACTATTTTTCAGTATTATCCATTCATAAATAATTACATAAATGGTGGTTATAAATGAAAGTTTTCTTAAAGTAACTTTTCAGATTTTGTTTACATTTAGCCGAAATAATATAGTCAGGAAATTCTCTTGTTTAGATTTCAATACAAAACAAAATGCAAACAGTATCTAAATAAGTAAATAAACAAATACCAGCTGTTAATAATTCTTGTACATCAACTAGTCATTGTAGTGCAAAAAAGAATAAATTTGGCAAGGAACTACAAAATGGATTCAATAGAGAAATTTTTTTAAAAACTCTCTTGAAAAAACAACTTTTCTGTTTTGCTAAGCAAGCTTTGCTAAAACATCAGCATTTTCACATTTAGTGCTTGGAGATAGCCAGTATATCATTGACCTTGTAAATCCAGTCTTGCCATCACTGGTACTCAAAAGTGGATATAATCCATTTTATGGTCGACTTAATGGCACATGCTTTGCTTTCCTTGCCTTTCTGTGGATGCAAAGGGACCACTGGTCTAGGATTTCTGGGTTTTCAGTCTCCTGAGTGTCATGCAAATATGTTTGGGCAGTACGTCCCTAAATAGCTGTACTGCTTCTCTGTGGGGACAGTGTCGTAGGGGGTAGCCATAATTAAACCAAGCAATGTGAACATGAGGAAACTAGGTTACCTTGCTAAACTTGCACCTTCTCAACATACAGCATCTTTAGTATTAAGCTTGATTTTACAGCCATTTTATTCCCTTTTTTTTTTTTTTCCTTTTAATAAAGAAGGTGGATATTTCTTTCTCCTTCAAAATATCTGGAAATATGCCTGGGAATTCTAAAATAATTAATTACATATTAGCATAATGATTCTTCTTAAGCCAAATGATCACCTCTAGTTGCATTTCAATTTGAGCCAAATGTTCCAGAAAACCTGGACTACATTATAAATCACAGTTACTCTGGGACCACAGTATACTGGAAAAGATATTTAAAAAGAAATAATAAATTACATACCTTCTGTTATACAAGCTGAAAATGTGGTTTAGGAGATTCAGATTTGGGTAGCTGTGTTTTCTTCCTTCATAATCACTCCACAGGGCAAAAATGCTGAGTGCAGCCTAGCTGTAATTTTAATACTGTTATTGAACATTTAGACCATGAACTATTTTAAGATACTCCTTTAAAAAGAGACAGAAAGGTGTAGAACAGTGACACAATAGTCATGGAGGAAGGCTTCTCATATTTAATCATCTGTTTCTCAGGTTCTTATCACCAATAAAGAGCCCGCAAAAATCACCTGCACTCCCAGAGGCACAATATCTTTCCAGGGAAAGTATTTGCACAGAGGAACACTTTGAAAAATGTCATCTGAATACAAAGCATGGGGAAGAGACAAGGTACAGAATTTCTAGTGCCTAGCTTGTGCTTGGGGACTTGGACAGTGCTGAGTGTAGTGCTTCAGGTAAGTGTCTGTCAGCATTCAGCTAGTAAAGCCTTATTTTCATGAATTTATCTCTTTAGAACTTACGAATTCCTTTTGATACAAAAGTGCTCCTGACAAAACAGTCTCTTATGATAAGAAATATATCTCTGAAACATGATTGTCACTTGCAAATTATAAAAGTTCAACAAAACATGGCAAACCGCATAATTGTAAGAAATTTATGGAAAAAAATAAATATTGAAAATGTGTGCATTGCTTTCAATTTTAAAAAAGAAAATACTTCAAACTACTCCAAAAATTAAAAATCATCTTCATGAGTCTGGTCAAGTCAAGTTCACCAGTTCAGGGGATTCCTTTTGTGAGCATTTATATCTGATTCCATATCATTAGAGAGGTTGGAGAAATAATGTGGAAGTCTGGCTAATAAGCATTAATTCCAGTTCAAGAGGATTTCAGTCTACACATAAGTTATTAAGTGTACAGCTAAAAGGATTCCATTTTGATCATTTGGTCAGATTTTGTGCATAATACAGGCCATTGAATTTTAGTATATCAAGATATCCGTACACAGCCCAGATGTGTAATCTGAAAATATGCTTGGGAATGTATAATTATTTATGTCTGTGTGTTTCAATTTTCCTATTTACTACTCCTTTTCATGTCAGACAAAAATCTGAATGAGACCGACTCACTGTCTCTAACATGCTATTTCGGGTGGTGCACTTCAACTGTAAAACAAAATGCAGTTTTAAATACCAGCCAAAATAGAATGAATCTGCAATACTTTATACTTGCATTTTCTATGTGCCTCGTTAAATAAAAAAATCTCTTTTACTCATGGGTTTTAAAAGAATACCAAGGTTGCAATTCACTAAATATAGAAGTAAAAAAATGGGCTTTTTTACATTTAGAACTAAATCAGTCCTTAAAATTACGACTTTATAACAATGCCTAATTGTAGTTCCTTTGGATTTCCATTGATATATGGTGTTGAATATATTTGTTATTCACTGTCTCTTTATAAATCAGACCACCTGTGTGGAAAAAATCTCCTTTATTTAGGCTTCCACATTCCATATGCAGAGAAAGCCACTAAAAATACTTTGCATCTGGCGAGTTGATCGCTGTGCGAATAAAAGGTTTAAACAGCAAGCTATGTCTCTGCTTTCAGTAACATCTAGAAATTTTGTTCACTGTGTATACACCATTTGATATTTTCAAGCATTATGAATGCCACACCTTTCTTTTTTTGCTCTGGAAAACTGACTACATTATTACTAAATTTGTAATATTTAAAGTGTCATGGAAAGCAAAAAACATCCCTGAGAACGCAGAAAACTTACACAATTTGTTTAAAATAGTCACTCTTTCAGACAGGGTTTAACCCAGGAGAACTCTTTTTAAAGTCATTTAGTACTTAATTTTTTTAAGATATAATAATATATTATATATATTAAGATTTGTTTTCCACCAACCAAAAATTGTAACAGGGATGTAATTCCTGACTATGTTTTTTAAAAAATTGAGATTTTTTTGTTTTATTTTGTTTGCTACAACATTCTGCTTCATACTAGTATTTGCAAAACTGTACTCATAGAAGCCTACGTCTTGGCTTATCACAAGCCTTTATTTTTTCATAAGCCATTTAAGGTTTGAACTAAGGAATAGGTTCCCACAGAACAGACTGGGAGTAATCAAGCAAGAGGCATTATGTTATTTACAACACATTCATTTGTCTTTAATCTCAATGAAAGATATGTCATACTACAAGTCGGATCTAGACTGAATAGTTTAAAGATAAGCTTGAGGAGTGCAAAGACTACAGCATGGGATGATTGGATCAAGTGGCAGGTGCACAGTTCAGTGACAATATCAGCATGCATTTGACTAAACAGGCTATTGAATCCACCTTTTGTTATGCATAATTGCAAGGAATTGCTGCGGTTTTTTGCTCAAATGGATAGGCATCTTCTTACAGGATTGTGTTCTCTTCCCCATTTGGTGGAATCATCAAGTCAGTGTAAGACTCTGTAAGTTCCTCCTCTGAGAGTGCTCTACCAGCGACTGGCACATACGAGCAATGCCAGCAGGAATTCCCTGGGTCGGGCTTTATAACTACCTGCCTCTCTTCTCAAGCCCACAGCTGGTAATGCAGTAGGAGAGGGCTGAGGTGGCTGCAGGAACCATGAGGAACGGAGGGAGACTTCTGCTGTGGGAAGGGCACTGTACCAACTGCTCATCCAAACTGTGTTGCCTGTGCCCTATTCGGAGGCACAAGTGGAACAAGAACATTTTGCAGTACCAGGCAACCTTCTGGAAAGTGGGTGAGGTCTCAGGGTGTTCCTTGGAAGATGAGGGTGCTGAGGAAATTACACAAATTAAGAATTAATTTCAGACAGCTGCTACTGAGGTTTAACCATGTTGCCTATTCCAAGACTTGATGGTGCTGACTGGCTTCACCTGTGGTTCCCACCTGTGCCTTCTTGGCCCAAGAGCCCCATGGCTGCTCAGTTCTGGGCACCTAGACTTTCCCTGAGCTATCCTGTAGATACAACTATCTGTAGTCCTGTCCCCTGAATGGCCCCAAGCCAATGATGAAGGAAACCTCTTCTCCTGTCCTGTTTCTGGCCCAGCTTCCTGCTGTTGTTCCTGACTGGTATTCCTGGATGGACCTGGGTCTGATTCAATACCACCATTTGCCTTGGTATGATTGAGCAGTGCTCAGAAACCGGTTCTGTCACCAGCCCAGGACTTCTCAGGTGCTAAGGACTGAACCCCACCAGCACAACCATGGCCTGTGCTAGGGTCACCCTCACTGCCCAGGTAGACATAGCAGTAACCCCTGGAAGAATTAATCCCACCTCTTACCTTTCTGCAACTCTGCTCCCAAAATCAGAGCTGTTTATTGATATCTTTCTTGGCAAAGTGAGGAGACACCATCTTGATCTGATGTCTGGGAAGGTGTTGCAATTTGTTACTCTTCTCCCTGCTACACACATTGAGAATCTCTGCTGCTCCCTAGCTCCCTGCTGACTGTAGAAACAACTGGAGCACGACTGCAGTGTGCTGAACATGTCGTGGAACTCCTCCTGTGTGGAGAAGAAGCATGACGTGATGTTACTCATCCATGGAACTGAAAGAAAAAGAGGGGGCACAGAGGAAGAGGGCATACCACAAGGGAAGAGATGTTGTGATTACCACTTAAGCTCACATGACATTCCCAGACTTCTAGTTTTATTGACTTATGAAAAACATACAGTCTGCATTTTCAGCAGTTTAATTCATCTGCTTATTCTGCTGAACTATTTTTGGAGAATTTCCTTTGTTGTTTAACTTACATTAGCTTCTGTATGCATTCATTCATTTTGTTTCAATTCTGCCTCTTTAGTCATGTAATTATTTCCATCTTTTAATGCCAAATATCTAGTTTGTGTAAGTTCAGTCTTGGTCTTCTTACACTGGTTGTAGATGTTGATGATAGTAGTTCAGTAGTCTACTTTTCTTAATGTTTCCATTGCTGCTTTACCTTAAGTTGTGGCCAAACTTGCCGAAAGCTTTTAAATATATGTATGGAATTGGTAAAATAAAAAAAGAACCGCCTAACTTGGTTAAACCTAACTTCCCCAAATCAAATGCTTTAGAGTAAACAAGGAATTATTTTAACACTTGAGTGTGCAAGAGAAGATCTAGGTAGATAATTCACTTTTTCAAAGATGTAGGCTTTTTTCACTGTAAAGTGAACTTATATTTTTTTGCTTTAGAATCCAGGCACTCTAATTCTTCACCTTACACATATGCTAATTTTCTTCAGAGCTGCCATTTGGAGTCCCTCAACAGAGAAAGATCCAATTGCCCTGAGAAGATACCTTACTTCAGGACTGTCTGTACTGCTAGAAATGGGTATAGTTTGAACCAGGTTTTGCTTTGTCCATTCTGAACAATCACCCAAACCTATGCCATGACCTTTATTCTCTCCATAAAACCACAAATCCTTGGTGTTAGACTGAAAAGCAAACCTGTGGTGGTCTGTAAAGCAGTCATCTCGTTATTCAGCTTCCATTTTCTGGAAGAAGACTCTTTAAAAACAGAAGCAGTTTCAGGGCACGAAGAGCTATCATGCTTTAAACTGCGTCATATCCAGGCTTTACTCCATGGAATGATTCCCCTCCCTACTAATTCCCAAGAAATGACACTTCTGCTAAGGTAGGCACATCAACTTAAAAAACACGCTGGGTAACACACACTGGGATGTGAATTATTGTTCTCACGAAGTCTGGCATACATTTGTAGGCTTTTGGGTACAGGCTTCTGGCAAAACTTCCTCTGCTTCACTGTCTGTGGGATCTGAATCCAATCTTCCTTCTCTTCATCTACAAGAAGAAAAAGGCAAATATGTTGTGTGTCAAGGTCACTGTTATCATCCCCCCTTCTTTTGCCACATGCTGATGCTTCACAGGAAACAGGAGTGTGGTGGAGGAGGTGGTCTTGGTCTGTTGGTAAAGTGTATCCCCTCAGTTCCCATGACTCGCCCATGCATGGAAAAAGCATTTTTAGCATTTTGACATACCTTTTCGTTGACAATGGTACCGCCCAACTTAAGCGCAAACTTATAGTGTCCTTAACATACAGTCCACACAGAATTACTTTAAATAGAGGTCACCTTTCTCTCTTCTCTTTGCTTTTCAACCCTCATCCATTATTTACTCAATTCTTTCTCTCTTGGATCAATATCTTCAGGCTAAAAACTTAAACTGTGAAAGTTCAGCTGTTTCTCATCCATCTGTATTCCTGTTCTCTTTGAAGAGCTGTGTTGTGACTAAAATCCTGTTTTGAAAATATATCTAAATTATCAAATTAACCAGAAATAATGTTCTGTTTCTCTGTTTATATTTAGGTTAATTAAGTAAGGTAACATAGATGGGCACTCTGTTAGAAGAAAGGATCAGGCATAGCTTACGTACTGTTAAGAAGAAACTCTTGAAGCTATATAGGTTTTCTTTTTATTTTGGCTTTCCAAATGTCCACACTACCAATATGGGAAACAGAGAAATAATCTTTTTCCCTCAATATTTCTTTTCCTCTTTCCCACATGTTATCTTTAGACCTGATATTACATTACTCGCATTGTTGCTAGCCCGGAGACTGATATCTTGCTTTTGTTAGTAACTACTTTTGTCCAGTCAGTCAACCACAGCCAATTAAGTCAATGCGAGGCTGTGGGAGCATGGGGTGATCAGCAGTTATTTTCTGTTCAGGGATGGATGCTTGGGAGCAAAACAGAAGTGGCACTATTCATGTGTTGCTGAACTGGAGCTGTATATTTGTGTGAAACCTGCATATTGATATGAATTCTGCAAGGCCAGCTTTCCTAGGGAGAGGTAAAACTGCTGCAGATACCAGGTTTGTTCTTTGAATTGCCCAGTGGTTATCTCTGAACTTACAGAAGACACACATTTTGATGTTTAACTATTTATGTTTGGTGACTTCAGATCAAAGATCCTGTACTTGTGGGATGCACTGCGACACAAGACTTCCTATGGCATTTCATAACACTAAACACACTGAGGGACGCAGATCAATATTCATCAGTAAGCACCACAGAATTTATCACTGACATTCATCTTGCCTGAAAGAAATTGAAATGCTCTGCCAGAAAGAACTGTCTCTGAAATGAAAATCAGAGAGGAAAAAATTTCTGTGAAAAACTGTGGGTTTTAAAACTTCATAATCTGATTAGAAAATGCATCACTAAGAAGACATTGGAAAACTGACTCTTTTAAGTCCTATGCTTTTGATATGTTTTCAACACAGCAGCTGAGCTAAAATTTGTGAAACCAAAAGTAAACCTAGAGAGGAAGAGAAAGTAGCAACTGAAGAGAATCCCTATGTAGCATTTTTATTTATAAGGAAACAAGCTGTGCTTCTGTTTACAGTGAAGGGATGGAGACATCTACTTTCTTTACTGCCCCACACTTCCTTTTTCATCAGTAATCCAGTCTTTGATGTGGAATTGAGTCAGATATCAACAGCAGATTTTACATTTTCTCAGTCTGTTTCTGGGTGCATTACAATGTTATGATTAGCTGACAGCTTAAGTTCTTTTCCAAATTATAACATCTTAAGTTCTTTTCCAAATTATAACAGCATGGTCCTTCTTCCTCTTGCTGACACATAGCAGATCCTACTGTGGGGTGGTTCTAAAAGTAAGATCAAGATGCAGTAAAACCAGCTCGTCAAGAAAAATCACAGATCTGATCACTCACCTTTGGGAACAAGTTCACAAGGGGGGTCTTGAATGTGCCACTACATGGCAACAGGTGAGCTTAATATGTCCCACCAGCAGGCATGATAAGGAAATGACTGTAGAAAGTTCTCCCTTAAAGAGTTTTAAAAATGTAGAAATATGTCATTAAATTTGCTTTTCAGCAAAACTTAAGAACTACTTAATGTATCAGTATTTGGGGGATTAAGATAATCTACAGGCTGTGTTTCTTTTAACAGAGAGTGGAATGATTGGAATTCTAGGTAGACTGACTTGAAAAAAACTACCAAGTTACTTGAACATCTTGACAATGGAAATTGTTTTAGTTTAGATTTATTTTCCAGAAAAATGTGATTTTTTTTTTTTTGGTACTTTCATTTTAGAAACAGCGTCTAGACAAAAAGTAGAATAATGAACTGCTACGGTAAAATTGGGCCATAAATCAGGGGAATCTGAATGATTAAAAAACAAGTTGAAAAACATTTCATTTTTTAATGACCCTAACTGGTAACATTCTTCCTCAACCCAAGTTCACACATTAATTTCAGGAGTTTCAGTTCAAATTCATCGCTTTCTTCTATATGGTTTTTATAAACCAGAATTGTTGGTTATAAATCTCCTGCAGCAAAATGAAAAAAAAAAAAAATAAAAGAATAATGGGTAAACTGTTTCAAAGGACAGTAACTTATATAGGACATCTGGACATCTGACTCATACGAAGTATCTAGTACTAATCAGATGAAAATTCAGAGAATGAAGAATTTGCTTACTTTTACACAGTCTGATTTATGGGACTTTAGCTGTATTTTAATTTTGTATTGATTACAAAGCCTTTGCATAGGTTAATGATAAAGGTTAAAACTCCTTCAATAGCAAAAAGGATTGAAAAGATGGATTTCTTCATTTAAAACAGGCATTATTGGCAATGCTGATTCCAGCACCCTAGAGCTTTGATGTTATAATGAACATGTCTTACAATGAACATGGATTTAGAAGCTATTGCTCAAGAAGGCAATAGGAAGAGATCTAATGAAGGTTACTGTTGTTCTCTCTATCTCAGATATAGTTATTTTTGGTGTCTGTATAGAAAATAAACCCAAGTCTTTTAGACACCTAATACTTGCTATTTTAGCAATAGTTTTAATATATATGCTATTTATGCTAAAACTGACCTACAAGTAAAAAAAAGTACATATTAGCTATTTCAACAAATAACGTTATCAGTTTTTGATTCCTAAGAATGTGAAACAAATGGAAATGTTTTGGTTTGTGACACCATTTGTTTGTGTTACATTAACTCATAAAAGCTTTGTTTTCTCAATGGAAATACTGAGTACATTAATGTATAATGTGAAACAAATGCCACTGTCAACTTCGAAAGAAAACTTTCAAATACTGGACTAGAGACTTAATGTCTGCTGCTCTTTCAGTTAAAATGACTTGCCAGACTTATGTTAAGATCATTGGTTACACTCTATTTCTTGTGTATACAGATTTCATAAAATATGCACAGTAAAATATGATATGTTGGATTCATTTCCTAATATATTGTTAACCATGCAGAATTTTCTTAGCTAATACCATTAGGCAGATTTCTTAATTGGTTTCTAACAATAACAGTAATACTATTCCTTTGTTTGTATGTGAGATTACTTGCATCTTGATATTCCCTGTACAGTTAAAATTGCTATTTGTATTGGTTTGTGTACTATTGCAATGATTGTTGTAGAAGTAAAAGAAGGAGGATTTTAGATCAAATTATTTCCTCCAATTAAGTACCTATTACATATGACAGAAAATTTCTTCAGTGTTTATGCAGTTGGCTTGGCTTCTAAGTATGACCTCTCTGTTCCGCATCACCTTGTGGCATACAGCTCAGGTTCAGCTTTTTGGTACTCAAACTCAGAGCTCTCCTTGGGATCTGATACAGATTTCATGGGTTACTTTTCTTAGGAACAGCCATGAAAATTCAAGCAATGACTGCATTTCAATGAAAGAAATGACTGGCCAATTGCAGGGGTGAGACTTATGAAGATACTGGGAATTTGCTGCTAGGTTTTATATCACATTATAGAACCTTCCTATGATACTAAGAAACACTCCAAATTTAAGTGATTTCACTGGCCATGTCTACGTTGTCAAGCTTGTGAGTTGTCTCCTGGTTTCAGTTCTTCTTACCCACATTGCATGGACGTTTGTTCACTCCATGCCTGAACATTAGGGAAAATTATCTTGGTCACTCCAAAATAAACTTAAAGTTCTGGGGATAATTCATTCCAAGGACTGCTTCCAAAAGGCAACACAAACCAGACGTTTGAAGGCTTGGGTTTCTCTGCCCTACAGAGTCCCTCAACAGCAGGCTTTTTATTTTCAAAACACTTTCCCATGCCTGGGTATCATATCCCAGAGCTTGTAATGCATTCCTTCAGTTTCATGTTATAAAAATACCACCTGGTGGGTTGCAGCACAACCCTTATATTTATTTCGGACACTTTGAACTAAAAACAAACAAACAAAATGATAACTGGATCTCTGAGCCTGGGGGATCACTGTGTGTGGCTTAAAAGACATGCAAGGCATTGTACCTTGTAGAAGAGATTTGTTTAGCAATTTCTTCTAGGTATTGCTGTCCCTGGGCACAGCAGGCATAAGCCACTCAACACCACTTTGCCTGAAGGATCTCCTTCTGGGACACATATTTAACTATGTAAATGTAGCTGCAATGACGCTTTCTGTACTTTAACAGGAAACACTTTCATGAAGTGCTGGCTTCTCATAAATGTTTGTGCAAATCAGGTATTGACTATTTTCATGGCAGTGTGCAGCTCTTGATCCTGCCCTTCAACACCAGATACTGAACCCAAAGTTGATTAAAGGCAGGGGTTTAGGTATAAAACTGAAAATATACTACTACAGGTGAAAAAATATGAACTTGATCAATAGTTCACTTTTTTTATTATTTACTTTTTATTTTCCTACCTAGAATTTCTAAAATGTAATCCATTTGTCACAACTACAATTCGACATTTAGTTTTCCATCAAAGATATTAAGCATGATGGTAGGGGACACATTGGAAAACATACACTGGTCACTCAGTGTTGAACCTGTTATGTGACTAAGTGTAGGGGTTTGTCTGTCCAAATTCAGACCAAATATCTACATCTGAGTATTCCACCTCCTTCTTCTGCATTCTTCTGTCATTGATTCACTCTAATGCAAGCTGCTGTAACCAGCTTTGATTCAGTTGTCTAAATAGGAGGGTCAAAAGTCACTGGAGATGCTCTAAGATGTCCAAGACATCCTTAAAGGGTTTTATAAGAATCAGGCTGCTTTTGGACAAGCAGATGTATGCCAAATGTGATACCTCTCTTCCCTACACCTAAAATGTCTGTAGGCAGCTGTGTTTAACCAAATGTACCCAAGCTGAAAATGTAGACTCTGCACAAACCAAGAACTAAGCGGAATTATTTGCACCTTACATACCATCTCTTATTATCTGCTTGAGCTCGTCACTTCAGCATCAAAATACTGCTACTTTATGCTGCATTTGGGGCAGTGCTCGCACTCACTTAACACTTCTGATGCAAACTGAACCATGTAAACACCACAGCAAACAGCTCTGCCAAATTCCAACCTCGTGTGTGATTTTGAAAAGAGTGTACTGAATTGTTTTTAATGGATGTATTTTAAGGACTCTTGCCCTCATATTTAAAAGTGATCTCATACAAGTGAGAAAGTGTAAGCACGTTTTTAGCTTGTTGGGTTTTCTTTTAATTTTGGGTTTTCATTGCTGTTGGTTTGGTTCCTTCTTGCATAAGGCAAAGTGGCTGTAGAAGACTTTATAAGAATCATTCACTCTACTTTATGAAGATAATCAATTTCCCTGTGGTCCAAGATACACATTAATCACTGGATGCTGTAAGTTAGGGGTCCCAATGGGCTGATTATTTTAATTTTTCACTATATTTATTTTCCTCCCACCTCAAAACATCAGGCAACAGTCACAGGCAGCCACAAATAATGAAGCAGAGACATTAATGTTCTGTCAAAATGTATTAATTTTGGTTTCAAACCTTTGATGCAATGAGGCTGCACCCAAATAAAGATTTTAGACCTAACAGAAAGACACAAGTTGATAGGAATAAACACCATTTTACATCATGCAATTTTATTGTAAGTGAAGGCAATAAAAGTGAAAGCTTTTCTGTGTAATTCATTGGTTTCATTGATAGGGCATTGACAGGGCAATACTTATGTTTATGCTCATGTAATAGTAGGTTGCATAATGAAAAATTCTCATTTGTTCTAAATTAATAAAGTTGAATCCTCTGTTCTTTTGTCATAAATCTTCTAGCAAATGGAGCCTCACTGAAAGACAAGGCTGAAGTATTAAGAAAGTCACCTGAGTAAGCTGATTTATAATTCATATAGGGCAAACATATGTGTGATGCTATAAAATTTATTTTGATTTAAAATTAAAACATAAAGAACCCCAAAGTTTCATTGGAAAAATACTTGAAAATTGTGATATTCCTTTAGCCTCTGTGGATCAACTGTTAATTTCTCCTTCATGAAATGAAAACTATACAAAAGAAAGCAAAGATGCACTTCTCACTAGGTTGATTCCTGACTCAATTCTCAGCAGAAATATTTCATATATTTCTCACTATGTCAAAGAATGTCAAAGCAATGTAAGTTTAGTCCCTCTGTACTATGTGTTGGTAGTGGGGGGGTTTGTTTGCTTGTTCGTGACTAGTGCTGAATTGTGAAATATTTAACATTTATAGAATCACAGAATTGTTGAGGGAGGAACCTCTGCAATCGTCCATTCCAACGACACTGCTCTTTTCCATTTCACTTGAACTGTGTAATGGAGAGGGCAAAAGTTGCATTAAATTATAAAAACATATTTCCTGAAGAGGGTGAATACACACACTGTCTATGTGTACTATAAAAAGGTTTTCCCTAGGTTTTCCAAGTATAGATGTAGTCATAAAGACATGGAAGAGGCCTCCAGAAAGTAGTCCTTTTCCAGGTAGACTTCATAAGAGAGTTTTCACACATCTTTTCTTCCCCTCATTAAGACTTCATGGCCAATATCACATGAACTTCACATGGAAGAGTCTTTGAATAATAATAATGGGGGTAGTCCGTTCTTTCTACTTTTATTTCTAAGCACTGGATACTCATAGCTATTTTGTGACATTTTTAAGAGTAGTGGTTTAAATACACTAGCTGGAGAATGATCTCACATATATTCAGTATTTTTTGTCACATAGAACTACTGTTCAGTAGAACAGTATATAAATATTTTTTAAAGTAACAAATGGAAGTTTTCATAGGAATCCCTATGTATAAATGGAAGTAATTCTGAGGTATTTAAGTACAACTCTGTGATTTAGTTATCTGTGAGTTAGTTATATTTAGTTATGTTTTGAAACATTTTCATGATACTGGGTAGTTAGGAATAAAACCTGGCAAAAAAACCTCCAGTGAAATAAAAGGAGGAGACATTCATTAAAAGCTTTAAAAGTTTGGCCGATCAAATAAAATGTTTTGGGAACTAATATGTCATTTTAATTTATGAAATAAAAGTGCAAGGTAATACAAAGTAAATACTTATTTTTCTCCTTTTTTTTCTTTTCTTTTTTTTTTTTTTTCTTCAAATAAATTAATGCCTCCTCATGATCCTTCTCATAAATTTAGGGACAGAACTTCAGCTAATTATCAGTGTTTTACTCCACAGTTCATGTTTTAAAAGATCCTGAAATTTCCATTACATGTGATTTAAATAATTACTTTTTCTTCTAAGAATTTTGCCTACAACTTCACAGTGCTGTCTTTTAAAAGCAATATTCCACATTCCTTTTACATCTGAAATACTGTCCCATCCTTTAAAAATAAAACTTTTCTTCATATTTGAGGCTTGTAGGAAATTCTGGTTCCATAAAGGCTGTATTTTGAATCTTCCAGAACATCATAAGAATGTTGCACAAAGAGAAATCCAGTTCTTCCTCTTCTCTAAACATTTGTCTGGGTTTGGATCCAAGGTGGTGTCGACAGAAGCTCATTTGGCACCTTCAGTTTCCCTTGAAAACCCGTGTTAGTTCTGTTATATGTTGCTCAGTAGACAGAAGATAATACAGAAAGGTGGTTAAGGTTAGACTACTCTCACACAAACACTTTCTGGTTTGGGTTCAAAAGAGGCCATTGTCAGAGGATGTTCCATTTAAAACCATTAAAATTATAAAATTCCCAGCATGGCCCTTGGTAGGAAAGCATCTATTACTCCAAAGTCATAGCCTGTTTTTGTAATATTTTGACAACCTCAGCAGAAAACTTCTGTGTCAAATGAAAACCTCCCATGACTATAGGTTTGACTTTTCAAATCAAGGCTAAACACTCTCGCTGATTATTGGAAGGAAATTGTATTGTTGCTGTAGGTATTCTGGACGACACAACAGGTCAGCTGTCAAAGCTGCCAATACCATTACTTCTCACAAGTTTAAATATGTTTAGAACATGTTAAAAAGCTTTAGAAACACTGCAGCGGTTATACTATAATGAGATGCTGTAATATTAAACACAATGTTTACTGAAATTCTTTTGCTGCTTATGTTTTTCTAAACCAGAGCAGGACAATACTTTAAATTGCAGCTATTTACAGAGTTTCAGAGCTGATACTGGGGACATGTGTGTGATACTGGTCAGCTTTGCTTCATGTAGACTTATGCAAACATGATATTTGGATTTTAATTCCCAAGCTATTTATCTTCTGCTCTGCTGAAATTATAAATTTCATCAGAAAAAATCCCTCTGAATCTCAGATGAGACTTCTGAATTTTACCATTTTTCCAGTTAAAATATTAGTTCTAATATGATTTTAATACTAAACTAGACAGTTATCAGAGATAATTTGAAATACCTGGGAAACTTAAATGCCTTTTCTGTAACATAATTCCAGCTTCAGACATGTGAGGAGACTAAAACCACAGAAGTTTGCTTTATTTCTCATCTGTTCTGCTACAAATGATTGGATAGCTCTCATATGCAAGTATTACTGGTTAGGATATATGAAAGGTGGCATATATGTTTAAATCCTGATTCATAATGGACAACAGAACCTACTGATTTAAATAGAAAGGATAGCCTAGGTGTAGTAATTAAATCTATAGTTATATTTACTAGAAGTACCTAAAAAACCCCAGCAACATAGCACAGTTCTGTTCAAATAGGCTATTTTAAAGGAGTGGTTTTCTTTTCAGTGATTTTTTTCACCAGATGATATCTATACATATTTTTTGGACCTCTTATTTCAATAAAGTCAAAATTGTGGCATAGACTTAAAGGACTGAATAGGTGACAGGTTTGCTGTATGATTACACTACAATTCTAACAGTGTATTCATTTAAGCTCAGAGATTATATATGTAATGATTTATGGCATTTTGATTGACCAAAGGAAAATACATTGGTAGGTTTGAACATTTTTTTATAACACTGCTTTCATGAGAACTTCCAAAGTCTGCAGTTTTCAGTTGAGGCTGGAAAGCAAAAATTTCCCATCAAAAGAAATCTGTTTTCCATAGTACTGTAAGTTAAATTTTCAGGTGTAGAAATTACACCTGACTGTCCAGTCATAAGTTAATATCTAGTCACATTGTCTTCAGATTCAAAACATATTCAGCTGAAGCTGGTTATTTCTTCAACTGCAAGATCTAAGAATATTTTTCTTTTTTATGCTAATTAGCTTTTATAATTGATATCTTGCATAAGACCATATCCTTCACTACTGTGATAATATATCTGTAAATACACTGGGAAAAATCTACTTTGCTACACCTATAGCACTTGCTGAACTGCTTTTTTGTGTAGGCAAGAGCTGAATTTTTCACTGTCTATTGAAATTAGTCTTTTTAAATATGAGAAGACCTCACTAAAACTCAGAAGAAACTATGCAAACAAATTTATTTTGCTTTTGTTCTACTTAAAAAACTTCCCTGAAAAAACCCTTGATATACCTTGATAGTGATGATCCTCTCAAAATATTTTCAGTGAAGCATTGAGTGACAGCTGTTTTTCTAGACAGGTTACTGAATGTACACCATGAGGAAAAGTTTTATTCCCTTCTTCTCAGCATGTGTTGTCACTCTTCCTTCTTGTATGTCCACTTGCATTGCACTCATACAGCTAATTTTCACTAATGCCAGGCAAGAGAACTGGATTAATAAAGCCACACAAAATAGCAGGCTATGCTGCTCGGTACAGCAGCAAAGAAGAGAAATTCAATCTAGCGGGTTTTTTTCAGAAAGCATCCAGCAGGTTTTTTCAGACAGCATGTTTGACTTTAGCTGACTCTTCCCTTAATGCTTTTTTTTCAAGGCAGCAGGAAGGATATTTGAGTACATAGAGCAGGAGTTCACAAAAAGCAGCTTTCAAGCTGCTTTTAGAGAAAAGAGTACTTTTAATGCAAGCACCAAAAAAAAAGTTGTTCTTTCAAAGAATGACTGTCCTCTGCAGCTTCTGTTAAATCAGCTTAACAAAGAATACAACATCATGACTAAAATATTTATACTTCATCATAGTCTCTTTGAATAATAATAAAAAAAAAAGATTCACTTGTTTATTCATTTTTCCTAATGATATAGAAAGGAAGTAACTATCTAAACAATGAATACTGATTCAGAAACTCAGACTGTAAAATCAATATATCATCTCAGTAGAGCTGAGCTTCTTTCTAATGCTGCTGTTCCAGCAGTAGAGTTTACCTTCTGAATTATATATGTATTGACCTAATTACATAAATATTGACTTTGCTTTATATGAAGCTTTTTTTCAGTCTCAGTGTAATTACAATGTCAATATTTGTTGTATGTAATAACATTGAGTTTAGACTTGTTAATTTTGATTGATAGTGGCATGCCACAAGTTATTATATGGGATAAGACAGTCTACAAGTATGCATAGCAGATACAAGCAGCTGACAATGCTACCAAATTTCACTGTGTCTCCAAGACCTTCTGCTTCCAATGTTTAACCATGCAGAGGAGATATAACGGGTGATTACATCCTTGTTCCATAAAAAGTACTGTTTTGAGGTGGAGAAATATTTACTCTGGTTAAAAAAAAAAGTACAAATATTCATCTGGGAACTCAGTGAAAGAGTTCCTGTTCTAATTTAGCTTTAGAATTTTTTCTTATAATGTTGTAAAGTCTGTTTAAATTGTGCCAAAGTGGAGGTTTTATATAGCAACAACTATATTTTGCTGCATACCTTCCATGAGTTATACATTATTTTGCAATAATATTGGGACCCAGACACAAGCAATTTTACATTAAATTATTTCCTTTTTTCTTCAAATCCGAGAAAGATGTGAGCAGTGGACTTTTAGGTACTACTGGGACTTGCAAAACTGTTCACTTCAGTCTGCAAATGTTTATTGAGATATGTTTCTACAAGAACAGCTTTGTTCAGAGCTGGCAGACCTCAGAACTGCTTTCAACCATGAATAGCCATGTATTATAGTGCATGTTTCTAGATGCAATTATAAAAGATTTTGAATTTGGCAGTAACATTAGAATTAGAAACCAAATTGTGACAGTCTGTGTGCTGAGGATATTTAATTTTTTTCTAGCTATAATATGTTGCCAGTAGTGACGAGGCATGCATCATGCTGTATTTTCTTATTTGTCTCAGCAGGGATGCCAGACAAGACGAACCTCACTGACGTAAAGCAAATCCATCAAACCAACGATGGCAGCACTTTAGACACAACTGGAGCAGGATGTACAGCAATGGCCGATTATATGACATTTATGCTGATTAGTTTGGTAATACTGTTTCTCAGTCTTTGGTAACTGCTTATTTCTGGCTTGATATATGTACCCCATTGTCATCTATTTATCCCCACTCACAAACCTGGAATAAGGGATCTGGTGAATATAGCAATATTTATGGTATCTTTTACAAGATCAGCCACTGATCTTAGCCCTGAATATTAACAAAGAGTTTTATGTAATATTTTACCTGTGTTTTTTTAAACACCTCTATAGTCACAAAAAGTCATGGTTTCTTTTTTAATATTTTATGTTAAAAATACGTTGTCTATGATAATCTTTCTCTTAGAAGCAATTTGCAAAAAAAGAGAGTATTACCAAGTTTGAAAAGGTCTCTGGAGATCATCTGGACCAAATCTGCTCACAGCATACTCACTTCGTGCAAGTTGCCCAAGGCCAAGGTTAGGCGATATTGGAATGTCTCCAAGGATGGAGACTCTATTGAATCCCTGGCCTAACTGTTTCAGTGCTTCAGCACTCCAAGCAGATGTTTTTTAGCTATTGTATTTTGGTTTATGCCTCTTGCGCATTGTGCCCTCTGAGTCCTGTCACCGGGCACTACGAACAAGCCTTTGGTTCCATCTTCTTTGCTCCCCTTATCAAGTATTTATACATTTTCAAAAGATCCTGCTCTGCATCTTCTCCAGGCCAAACAGACCCAGCTGTCTCAGCCACTCCTGGTATCAGATTTGTTCCCATACCTTGAAAATATTCATGGCCCTTTGCAGGAATCCATCCACTGTGTCCATGTCTCTCTTGTCATTGTCCTTGAGAGCCCAGACCTGAACATAGCACTGTAGATGTGTCTCGCTAGTGCGGAACAGAGGGGAAGCATCACCTTCTTTGACCTGCTGGGATTTTTCCTGATTCAGCCCAGAAGGTATTTGGTTGTCTTTGCTGCGAGGGCACAGTGTGGGCTCTTTTTCAGCTTGGCATCCCTCAGGACCACAAGGCCCTTCTCTGCAAAGCTGCTTTTCACCCAGCAAGCACCAAGCTGTACTGGTGTATGGGGTTATTCCTCCCCAGGAGGAGGATTTGGCATTTCCCTTTCTTGATCTTTCTGAGATTCCTATCAAGCCAATTCTTCAGTGTTCCAAGGTCCCGCTGAATTCAGAATTATTTTTTTATAGTTCAGAAAAACTATATATTAGATACTATATATGTATATGATAGCTGCATTTTATCTAGGGATAACAGCAGGGTTAAGACACAATGTTGGGTTAAGGTATCTTAATCTATATGTCAACATACAGATATTTACTTATGTGCTGTATATCTCTAAGCTGTAACTGTAGTCATTGGATTCAATTGCTAAAATACCAACAATGAGTGCCAGTTGTGAAGGTCAAAAAAAAACCCACCTGGTGTTCACTAGTGTTCTGAATGGCCTCAGGTCTTTCTCTGGGCAAGGGGCCACAGCTCTTTGTCAATAGTTGGTGAAGCCCAGTGCATTTTTCAGCTCATATGAAGACAGATACCTAAAAAAGCAACTCAGTTGCTCACAAATAGGTGACTGGTGCCACTTAAGGTTTCTTGGAGTATCCAAGACATCCTCATGGGACTGCAGGATGTATGGGATGTTCCAGAGGCTTCCTTAAATGGGAGCCATGGGGAGTGGCAGCTGGCAGTTAAGTGGAACACCCTTCTTTATCTCAAACAGATCTAGACATTCACATGTGGGCCACAAATCCTACACCAAACCTCCATCAATATTATTGGTAGCTTAGACACCTGGTTGCAGTGGTGACACATGAATGCAAACCTGAATCACAAGAATCCCAGCTCAAGTTCTTATGCTTCATAAAATGAGGCAAGCAAAAGTGTTCCACAGTACTAATGGTACATTATATATTACTGTTATAAAATTTGATTGTTCTGCCATGACAAAATCCATGTCATTTTAACCAGAAAGTATTTAAGAATATTTTGTAGTTATTTTTCCTTTACAGTCTTTTACAAGCTAAAAAAACAACAACCCTGTAGTATTGTATGTATTCATATGGTAACTAGAACTCTTCCTAGACAAAAAAGTTACTCTTATATGAGACTAATATAAAGGAACATACATAAATATTTTTATTCCCAAACGTATATGTTAGTCGTTAACACACACAGTGTAACACATACAGAATAACGCACCCAGTATAACAAATAGGTAAAGAGATATAAAGGTTAGCAAAGCAAGTGAACATTCCTATGAGCAATTCCATGCCCAGATAAACATCATTAACATGCATGTGTACCAGCGTGTACATTTTTCTTGACCTCTTTTTTCTCTTTGCAGATTTTGTAAATCAATCTTTCAAATTCACTTGTCTTGTTTACTTGAAATTATGACGTTGGTAATTCAGGGAAAGAAAATGTGATTTCATTCTTTTCCGTTGTTATGTCAACTCACGTGAGCAATCAATCCAGTTTGGCAGCTTTTTTTTGAGCAATGACCAGTATCAGTAACTTCAATGAAAATGGAATAAAGCTTTGAAAAGGAAACACAGAAATGCAGAAAAAATTCCACAATTACTCATTACTTAAAATTTTATTTATATCCTGAAGCACTTTGTTTCCATTCCTAACTTTTGTGTGTTATTCAAGACCTTGCAAAGGCAGGTAGTCAAGGAAAAGTAGTTTATTCTATAGAACCTTGGAAACACAAACCTCATTTTCAAATAGTGATAGTAATTAGTCCTAAGACCTCCTCAGGTATATGTGAATTACTACCCTGTAATACTCCTCTCTTTTGTTTTTCTTGGCCTGTTCCCATTATCTTTGATGCTGTACCTACACAGAATAATTTCTAAGACTCCTTCTGGAGTGGAAAATTAGGTCTCTCCTTCCCAGACACATTTGAACAAACTAGTAGTAATATGAATAATAGTGGAAAGTCTGGAGATTTCTCACTCAATACTCTGCCATGAGACCTCATTCACCCTCCTGTTCCATCTGTCTAGGCATCACCACACACTCCACGCCACTGCTCAGACTTATACATCTGCCTGGCTGCATCAAGATTTTTTCATTAAATCTGCCATGCTACAAAGAAATATTTTAGTTTCTTAAAGAACTATTATATAATCATTAAAACATGTCAGAGCAAGGAGACAGGAGGCAAGGCTCTTTGATGATCTGTCCCAAGGTCACTTTGCAAGGGAGGTACCATTGCATGAAACTTTGGAAACCTGCAGAATGTTGTATAGCTCCATGTTTGGAAGTTAGGACAAAACAAAACAAAAAAAAAACCAACAAAACCCAAAAAAACAATGTTGCTGTGCTAAAGCAAACAATGAAAAGAGGAATAGCACTGAGCAGAAACATGAAGAATGTTTTAGAGAATCCAAGACGAGAAACAGGAAAAAAAATAGGTTAAGCTGGAGATTGTGGCAGTAAAGTGTAAAATCACCTGCATCCACATAAAATGATGGACTGTATGCAATACGTATGTGAGTCAACCTGGGTCAATTGCCTGGGCATGCAGAAGCTTTTCCCAACATCAGGTCACATAGGCTGCACAGGGCTGCGGCTGAGTTTCCCAGATGACCTCAGAAATGACATTTAGGTGTTGTTTCCTCTGTTTCCTTTCATTTGTTTATACTGGGCCATTTTGTGCAGTCTAAATCTTCTCCATATTTCCCAGAACATTTGGTAAATAAGACTTTGGCTTTATTTTGCCTTCTTTTTAATAATCTTTTCATGTATTATTGCTGTTATGGTGTAAAGTAGGAATGCTTTACTCAAAGTGCACTATATCTCAGACAGACACTCACTCAAAAGCTGATCATACTAAAATGATAATGGATACCAATATTAGAGTTGTGTAACTGGCCTCAGTACATTTTTTTTTTTTTAAATAGCAACCATAAGGTGAGAGAGCTTGGTAAGGAATAATTTCTTAGAGGACAGGTCTGGTTACTTACAATAAAATTCCAGGAAAAGAATAATTCCAAAAAATACAACAGTTCAGAAATCCACAATATTTTTATTTGGTAAAATCAAGATCTTCTTCTTCTACCCTGAGATCAAGAGAGACCCTATATGTAGCACACACCCATTTCTTAGGGAAGTCTGCTGCCTCCCTGGGTACAGCCCTCAGATCATTGTCCGCTACCAGTTGTTCAGGAAGCCTGAGGTCAGTCAAGAAAGATTGAGATGCCACAGTGTGTCCAGAGAAGTGAAAGGGAGCTGGTGAAGGGTCTGGAGTGTCTGAGGGAGCTGGGATTGTTTAGCGTAGAGGAAAGGAGGCTCAGAGGAGACCTTATCACACCACAAATACCGGAAAAGCAGTTGTAAGAATGTGGGTGTCAGCCTCTTCTCCCAGGCAACAAGTGACAGAATGAGAGGACGCAGCCTCAAGTTGTGCCAGGGAAGGTTCAGATTGTATATCAGGAGGAATTTCTTCATGAAAAGGGTTGTTAAACATTGGAATGGACTGCCCAGGGAGGTGGAGGAATCACTATGCCCAGAGATATTTAAAAGACATGTAGATGTGACACTTACGGACATGATTTAGCATGGACTTTTCAGTGCTGGGTTAACAGTTGCACTCAAGGATCTTAAGGTTCTTTTCCAGCCTAAATGATTCTATAATTCTTGACTGTCCATTTTTATTTTCTGTAGATGTACCTGTGTTTTTAAAAGTACTTGTATATCCTGGGGAAAAGGTACTGACTGGCGTACTTATTCTCATAACTAATGTCCCAGCACTTTAAATAAACATTTCAAGGTGACAACTTTTCCTATGTGCAGCTGGTGAAAGAGAACAAAAAGCACCTGTGTTTCCTTGGAAAACAAATATCATTGTTCCTTTCATGACTAATAAAAGATGATGCATAATCAAGCTATGTGAAAGGTTATGTTTGTATTCCTCTCTTTGTATAGATATATAGATGCACATATAACTTCTCTACCTGTATGTTTATATGCTAAAATAATATTCTTGTTCAGATTATAACAGGGTTTAGATTAACCTGTTGAAGATTTTGGATTAACCTTATTATTTCCATATCGTCTTCTTAGGATAATGAATTAAAATATGTAGTCAAAGCTATCTCTATTTATTTTCTTTTATATTCAGTTCTACTCTGAAATAATTGTGTAAGCATTAATATTATTTAGAAAATGGTGTGTTTTTTATGTGTTCTGAGTCACAGCAGATTATAATCGGAATTAAAATAAAAGTTGTTTCTAACTATATTACACTAAAAAAGCTAGTGTGACTCTAGAAAAATCCAGATTTTCTTCTTGCAAATTTGAGCAAAATATTAATTGAGCTTTAACTCTTAATTCCTTCTTCCTGGTGATACATGAACAAATTTTGCGAGAAAATATTTGCATACCTGGCAGTTAGAAACTTTACCTTTTTCTTTATTTCAGTACTTTTTAATGTGAAATGCTAGAGACAGTATACCTGGTATGCCATGAGGCTCTTTTCCATTTCACATTGAGGAGGAAGCTCATGCTGAGCTTCTGTGCCTGGGAGGACTCGGTCGATGCATCTCATCACCCCTCGAAGTGCAGAGGGCTGTGCTAAGATCACCTGCTGTGCATGCCTAATTTAGGTGTCACAACGAAGTCTCTCCAGGTTTGTCAAGAAGTCCAAATCAATTGTTAGTCTCTTGAATGCAAGTCACATGGAGGTCTTTCTCTGTGGCAGTTTCTGATTTTCCTGCTCCTCTCAATGTCACTCTCTTTCCCATTTGAGCTGGTACAAGAGTTTACAGGATCACGCAGTGAAACTGGTCAGGGTAGTTCTGAGTCAAAGGATGTCCTTGATCCAGTTCACCTTGCATCTTCAAAGACAATGCCACTGGTGCAATGGATGGTATAGCCATAGTGCTCATGGAATTTTAGCCACACATTTGTAGCAGGTGGACACAACATTAGGGACAACAAAACACTTGAATAACATAAAAACATACTGCAAAGTTGTTTTCATAACTGCATTATGTGTGAGGATTCATACTTCAGTATCTAAAGCAGGATATGGCCATTAAAAATCATAATAAAGCCTTCAGAATAAAGATTTTATTCATACACCTGCCACACATGAAAGTGTATAACAGATCTCTTTTGCTAATGGGCAAAAACATACTGCTCAATACATAAGTCAGTGTGCCTTACAATGAGCCATTTCTCTTCTTTGTCCCCTGTATCTGTCTTTAGGGGACGGGTGTTGTGTAGAATGTGCTTTCCTGTTTACTTTCAGTTCACTTTATTTATAAGTACAGCTAACACCTTTGTGACGGCTGTTAAAAATATTTTTCATGTCTGTTTACATCCCTGCTTTTTGGCAGACGGAAGTGTTCATGAAACCTGTGTATTTCACCCTTCATATTTGAAAAAAAAAAAAAAAAAGAAAGCACAGTTTTATCAACTGAAAATAAAATATGGAATACCAGGCCTTCAAAAAGGTAAAAAGCTACATCATACTGAAGCATAAAAGTTGCTAGTCATATATATCTTTAGCAAGCTATAAAAACGATGGTATTTTTAGTTTCAGAGCAGACTGGAATTAGCGCATGGGCCAGCTCCATCTTTTAGACATTTGTGATACTACTGAATTCCACAGATTTAACTGTAAACGTAGCTTGACTTTGCATTAGCTACATGCAAAATTGAATTGATACACTTAATACAGTAAGATTGTTTTCACAAAATTACAGGTAATAGCAATTTGTATTTCTCTGGTCTCTGCTGGTTATACGTACACCATAAAAAATAAAAAATTAATTTAGAAAATAAAGATTTATATTGTGAACTCTTACCTCTGTGACTCTTAGGATGAAGTAGGAAATATGTAACTTGGTGATAAATTTCAGAATTTCAGTAACCTAAATATCATGGGAAAGAGGAAATTACATCGTTTTTACCTTTTTAAAGTAATTTTATAGTAAGCCTTTCCACAATATGAGTCTTAAAACTGGCAATTTCTGACTGCAGAAGAGGGATTAGGTTGGGTTGTCAGCATCTAGGGTCCTTCAAAGGGAGGAATATGACATTGCTTTATTCTTTCTCACTTCAGAATCCACTTTGTCGTCATTATGTTTGCTAACATGCTTTTATACCTTAGCTCTTCCTTCATTCATCTGTTGCTCCAGATTATATCTGAATCTAATATATATGGTGCCATTTACATATGTTAGATGCTACCTCTTGGTTCTCTTTGTTACCCTTAAAACCAGTCTTTTCCTGGTCCAGAGCTGCGTTTCTTCAAAGACCATGGGTCAGTTGTTTATAGCTATGGGGCCTCCAGTACCATCCCTGTGCACTCTCCTTTGCCATCCCATGACTGTGTGTTCTCTACACCAAAATCTGTGCCTGCAGCTGTCTGCTCTTGAACTAAGCCTCTATTTCGCTACATTATAACATTGTCTTAGAGTCATAAATATCTCATTCTACATGGAATAACTGTGCGTTACTGCTATCTATGTAAAACTATTGTTGTCTCATTCAAAGATAAATGAAAGTAAACCCAATTTGCCATAGTCATTGGGTCAGTCAGGAAAAAACCATCTTGTCACAGCTAAACTGAGCAAAACAAAGCTGCAGGCAAGTAAAGAAACATTCAGACAGCCTGTCTGAGGACTGCCAGTCTGGAGGGCTTGAAAACTCCGTACGAAGCCAGTAACGGCCACTTTAGCCATGGCAATGCCATGTCCCAAGGCTACACAGTTACACCAGGATGGCCTGAGACACCTGCCCCTTTCTGGTGCTGCAGAGAGGCAGTGGCCTCCTCAGCCATGTCCTGCACTGCTCCTGCCAGCTCCCGGCAGATGCCTTAGGCCATCTCAAAAGGTAAAAACAGCCTCAGTGTGGCCCGATCAACTGAGCCTTCAGGATCAAAGGGTCACCTTGAAAGTGTGATTCCTCCCATCCTGAGAAAGGAATCTAGGATCACATAAGTCTTTTCTGGTAAAGAAGAGATTAATTCAAGGATATTGAATTAATATATGAATTTACAAGAGATAAAATTTACTTTTATCATGGGATTCAATCCGGTTAGGTCCTTCCACCTTCTCCTTCTAGAACAAAAACTTCTAAAGTGTACCTCTCTTCATTACCTGCACAGGGAATTTGAATACTTACCCTGGCAGGACTGGTCCTCTACATCACCTGATACTCAGGCACCATCTGGACCTACTGTATAGCCTTCTACAGCAGGAGGGGCCTAAAACTGTTTAACCTGTAGCCTTGAAACCAAGTAAAAATAGTTATGGGAGCGTTCATTTCTTTTTAATGTGACAAAATCAGGGAAAGGCACTTTCCATACGTTTCTGGAAAACTACTGGAATTTCAAATCATATTTGAGAGTTTCTAAAGCCATGAACATACCTGCCTATCTAAGCAATGTTCATTTCTGTTTCAAATGTAGATATGTAATGGCAAAGAAGAGAAACCATTCTGTACCACAGGCAAGTGAAATTTGCTTGTGTCTAATAAGATTGTATCTTTGGTTTTATCTTAATGTAATGCAAAAGCTTGAAGCCAAATTTACTGATTGCCAATTAATTTACTGAATGATTGTCTTGGTTTGAGACAAATTAAGAGGAAACGTATTGAGATGAACGTGTCCTCTAATGGAAGGAAGGTTTCGGCAACCCCTCCCCACTGGTTTGAAAGGAATTTCTCGGAGGAAAGTGAAAAAAAAAGCCTGTTTATTTAACAAGCATGATGCACGCAGGCACAAGAAAGAAAAAATGAATAATGTTAGATTATAAACCTCTTGCTGTGGAGAAGACCTGGTAGATTCAGAGTCCTTTCAGTAGGTGTGGCTCTGCTCTCTCCGGAGCTGGGGTGCGGCATGAGCCCCTCTGGGCCGTGGTGTGGGGCCTCCTGGTGATGATGTTCCAGACAGGAACAAAGCTGAACAGTTCCAGGAGAAGAAGAAGAAGAAGAAGCCACAGTCCCAGGAAAATCTCCTGCCTCAGCTAATGAACAAGAAGCCAGCTATAAAGCAAAAGAATGCAACTCTCTTCCCTGCTTCAGAGCCGAGAGCTGGGGTGAGAGCAAGCGAGTTATCTGTGTTTTTGAACACAGCCGCTGAAGGAATTCCACCGCCTTCCCCAGTCCTCTCTCTTGTCTCTGGCATAAAGGCACAGGACTCATGTCTGGCACAGAGCAGACAATAGGGGATACAGCATCATAAAGTCACCCTAAGACAATGGTCAATAAAATTACAGCCAAAAACCAAACCAAACCAAACAAAAAAAACCCAAACCAAAACAAACCAAAACAAACAAAAAACAAAAAAAAACACAACAACAACAAACCAACAACAAAAAAACCAACAAGAACAACAAAAAATGCAAACCAACCAATATGGCATTACTCCAGTACTCAGAAATCTGTGATGGAAGTCCTGAAAAATCTCATTCCTGTTCCGTAAGTAGTTTATGCATTTCAAGTGTAATTGTTCCCAGATAAAATCCTGAGTCCAGAGAGAAGACAGTAAGATTTCATACTCTCTGTGAACAAATTCATTTTCTCAGCTCTGATGCTGGAGAAGCTTTTTTGTTATTGCCCCTAAAAGCTATTGTTGTCTTCCTAGAATGTATCATGTCTGCTCCTGAGTTGCCACAGCTTACAGCCTAGCAATTCGCAGAAACACATTAGGGTCTAAATTGCTGTGGCAAGGACAAACACTCATATCACTGCTGAAAAGACAGAAATCTCCAGGACAGAAGAACCAATAGTGTCTCTGGAGCTAGTGGAAACTCTCTTTTAATGGGAATCAGAGTTCTGAGTGTTGAAACTCTAGCCAAGCAGTGCTTTCACCAGAAATTCGAAAATTATAATTGCGTGATGACTTACATTAATATATATATACACTTGCCTCTATACATAAACAAGCAGCTGAGGATCAGCAGCACAATTTTTTTGGGGCTTTGGGGTTATTTTTTACTAAATGGTTTCTTTCCTTTAAGTCATAAGAGGATTTTGGAAGAGAATCTTTCTGTTTTAGAAACAAAAGGCAACATACAACTGATTGAACAGTCAGGAAAGAAAGACGATATAAATATTTACTTTTGCATTTTCATCTGTCAAGCAATAGCATACTTCATAGCTATCTCAATCAGGAGTCCATGTACCAGTCTTTAACAAAAAAGCATTGCTTATCTGTGCATGAAAACATCTGGTTTCAAAAACCATCATTTGACTCCGAAAAAGATCCAATGTTGTTAATATCCATTGTTCTTATTTTTCCCAGTTAAACTTAAACAGTGGGCAAAAGTAGTAATCAACATGCAAAACAATGTTACCCTAAATGTTTCTTATATCCCTGCGCAAGTATGAACTCTATCTGTTCTCTGGCAATACAGATGAAAGCACAGATGTATAACCACTAACTATTATGCATATAGCTTATCCCCACAACTGCATAACCATTTTGTTCTCTCTCACATTGTACCCTACTGCTCTTTTTGCATGCTAATTTTATTTACTATTCTATATAATTGTCAATTTTAGCATTTTTCTCTAATCTGACTGTAGAATAGCAGATCAGGTCTGTTTCTTTGTAGGTTTGTTCATGGCCTACTGAAGGGGTATCCCAATGTTATTAGGCCTGCAGTGTCTACTTCAAAAATTTATGCTTAAAAAATTATTACTATGAGGGCAAGCCAATCATGACATCAGGTACCAGATGTTATTGCTGCTATTGCAAAATTCAGCCTTTGCTTCCAGACAGATACTTTATTTAACATCAATTGTAATTTCAATTGACTTCAGATAGGAAATTAGAAGAATCCTCTAAATTCATAGAACTGAACTTAATAATTAGATTTCCTGATAAGGCAAATGGAAAAAACAATAAAACCCCAAACCCAAACATCATGTTTTTCAGATGGACATGGATATGTTTAGGGAAGTGATTATATTATTTGGATTTCCTCAACTAGTGGGGAGCTACATGTCATGAATCAGAGGTCCCTCCCAGTCACAACTGTTCACAGCTGCTTTCCAACTCCATGATCCACCACCCAACTTGCAATTTCTGATCCTCCTGCAGTCATCATCACAGGATATTTTATTGCTCAAAAGTGCTTAGAAAACCCATTATTAAATAGGTATCAAACCTTTGAGGATAAGTCAAGTAAGGTTGAGGAATTTAGAATAGTTCAGACACTATTCAGTCTCAGAAGGAATTGAGGAATTATTCATCCATTGCTAAGTGGCTAGATAGGTTACACTCTCCATATATCCATCATACATACTTTTGCAGGCAGTAATGTTTGGCATTTCTGTTACCATGCACTATCTTCTTCATCACAGTAATCTTTTCCACTTTACTTTGATTTATTAGGGTGATACTACACATCTTACCAGAGACCCTAGTCTCTATCCTATCAGAGACCCTAGAAAAGAAGGAGAAATGTAATTCTGTGGTATGCCAACCTTTTCCAGGGAATGTAGTCACAGAAGCCAAGGAACTGATAAGGTGATTATGAGATATTTCAGCTATAGCACAATTTTAGGCAAATAAGGAGTACCACCACCTGCTTTATTTGATAGCTTTTCGCTGGACTACATTGAAGAACACTGCAGGTTCAGGCTCTCTGTGACTAGTGCATTATCTGACTGGCAGTTTCAGCAAAGAGGCTGAAGTTTGAACAAGCAGAAGCTGAACTGCACCAATATCTACCACTGATTCATCCAGAACGGAGCTGAAGGAAAGTCTTTGACAGGGTAATGTCAGGAAGCCTGCAGTGCTGCTGTGTGTGCTTGTTCAGTGTCTAGATAAAAGCCATTAGACTCCTGCACTGTTGTTATGATCCGAATAGAAGAGATGCCTCTGCACAGTTTCAGGTGCAAACGAGACCATATCCCAAAGTCACCAGTACAGATTTTATTTAACAGTAAATTTAAGATAGAGAGGTAGAAAGAAATAGGAAGGGGGTGGGGGAGAGGGGTAGAGAGAGAGATTAAGCAAAGATGCCACCACCACCACAAGTGGTGTTCTGCTGCTCCCTGAGTTGTTCTTCTGGAGATACCATGTTTATACAGTATAGGTCCTGGGTATCCATGGGGTGTAGATGCCATTCCCATAACTTGAGATGGCATGTGCATAAGCACTTCTTTTCCCAACAGCTGGCTACAGTGGGAATTTTTTGTCTAGATGCTAATCAAACCTTTAACTCCATCAGGCCTGGAATTAGCTCTTTCCTGCTGTGCATTATGTGCTTATCTCAAGTTCCATGATGGTGGTTTCTATTATGGGGACAGTGTTTTGAGGCATGCAACTGCATTCTTTAAGTCCTCACAACTGTCAGTCTGACACATTTCAGAAAAAAGGCTTGTAGAAAAGACCCATAAACCTATCAAATGCTAAGACAAAATTAAATTTACATTTCATGAAGGTTAGTAATTATCATTTCTCAAACATTGCTAGATGGTTTAAACAAAATGCTCTTGAGGATTTGTGATCTATGGCACATTGCATTGAAATGGCTTTGCATCAAAGCCTGACACTGGCTTTTCACCAAATTATATCTTTGCTATATGATATATATGCATGAAGACACTTTCAGATTGTGAGATTAAAAACAAACCTAACTCTGCCCTTTATTTCTCTGCTCTTCAGGCTGTATCTCATTTTTTCAAAATGCTTCAAAACAGTGAGTCTCTGAATAGAATTGAATTTGTCAAATTCAAATATCCCTTTTAATGTTGCCCTACACTTTATGACACAGTATGTACATTGTGAGATCTCATATTCCCTTTTTCATAACAAGACTCAACTTGAAATAGAAATTCCATTGTGCAGTGTAAGCAATAGCTAGTTTCTTGTGCTGACAGCCTCTAGTAGGTAAAAATTCCTGTAAGATTCCCTCTTATCATCTCTAAGAGAAGAAGCTATCTTCCCTTCTTGATGCCATACAGGCACATGGCCCAGGTTTAAATGATGAAAGAGTCATTTATGAAATTACTCCAATCCAGCATCCAGGAGGCCACAAAGAATGTTATAGCAATTTTTTTTTTCCACAGATTGAAAATGATTGTACCTGTAACTTGCAATGTGTTATATGGAGTCCTATTAATTTCTAGACGTATGAAGTTGCTAAAGTGTTATGTGTGGGGTCTGGGATTTTACTGAACTGATTAAGTCTTTCAAGACAAGTATGTAGCACTTGGTGGTTCCTCCCAAGAAATGATTGGAGTTATTAATTGTGTGTCTGTGGTGGAGATTATGTTTAATACTTAACACTGTGTGCATTTAGTCGGTACTCAGGATTTGTTCCATACCTCCTGAACTGTTTTATATTTCATGTTTTAATTAAAACTTTGAAAGCATGATGAGGTTTCTCTCTACCTTTGAATGTCAATTTACATTTATGTTAGGGCATTCTGAATGAGTGAATATTTTAGAATATCAGAATATTCCCCTACTCCCAACTACAACTAAAAGGTTTTTGGTAAATAAAGGTAAGTTTTAAGAACTTTTATCCTCTACTATCTTTGAAAATAACTTAGAATAACAGGATCAGTGTAAAAGGTTTCCAGCTGCCAGACCTATGCACGCTAGATCATACTACACTAAGACTTTTTATATACCATTAAATTGGACTTTCTCCAATGCACGAGGTGCAGCCCAACTCACACAGCCTGTCTGTTCTATTGGCAGTGTATACAAACATTCAAAGGCATGTGACTTTTCCCTGGCATGCCTGAAAAATGAGTGAGTGAGAAGGTCCATAGTTACAGAAAAGAAATATCATATTAAATTATAGTGTTTTTTTCTGTCTCCTTTTTCTCAGAGAGGCAGTATTAACTTAGCTAACAGTGAAGTTAAGACTCTTAATTTTGAGTTATTCAATGGATAAAAAATTTGAGTTGCTGAACAAAGACTTTGAGAAATCAATTCTAAAAGGAAAATTTATATTTCTTTTCCACCAAATATCAAAATATGACTGATTTGGACTGGTTTTTTCCTTGCTTGAAGGAAGCATACCATTCACAGAAAACTACCATAATAAAACTTCTATTTTTAAATCTTTGAATGAATACCTCGTCAAAAACCTTGCTGGAAATGTAAGATAAATTGAGCTTGTATAGGAGAAGATATAGGAGTCATCTCACCTAATATCATTCTTCCAAAAAAAAAAGTATTTGGCACAAGCTTGTCCAAACACTCTCTTAGTGAGACATTTGTAGGACCTGTCATTTTAATATCAGCTTATATGACAGGAGAAATGAACTGCCCCCTGGAGATGCACATCTTCTTCAACTCTCTCTAAAAAAAGGTTAGATGACTAAATTACATAAGGTACTGAAGATTTTGGATAGCAAATAGCAAGACTCATCCCTACCTCAGTTGTCCAGCAGGAGTGACGGAAGTAACATTGCCTTAATGAATTCCAAGGAATTCCGAATATAATTATGATTATTAAAATTTTTCTTAGAAAGGTGATTATTATTATGCAAGGAAGTTAAACTAATGATAAACATAAAGTTTAAAAATTTTGATGCCTTTTCAAGGTCTAGAGACTAAATAAAAAGCATTGACCCAACTGTTTCTATGAACACAGTTGTTTTCCAATGTGTTGCTTACAGCCAGCCAACTCTGCAGCTATATCAGCCCCATGGCAGTAATGACCCGGTAATAGGATTTTGGATTGGTTATATTCATGAGGCCATGATTGGAACCGGAAAAGAAAAAAAAATTCAGAAACCTGGCCTTCCAGCTTCCAACAATTAGCTTCGCTACAAACCCAATTTGACAGGAGCACACATAAATTCAGCTTTCTGCTACTAAGTGTAAACTTCAAAAAAAACCCAAAGTCATTTGCAAGGGATATTAATGGAGATGGTCTGGATCCAAAAGGAAAGGTTGGTGCATTTTAGATCTTTGCTAATGAAATTAATGAGCAAAGCCATAATGTTTAATGGATTAAATATTACATTAGCAGTCCATTTCCAAAGGATTGATGAGTTCCTTGCTTGTTTCAGACACTATTTGCAACTGACAAGTAAGATTGGCTAACAATCTGAAGATCTGAATGTCTGATTTTGTTTTCCAAAATGTAATATAAAAAGCACCAAATCCACCACAACCAACAAAAACAAAACAGAAATAATAAAAGGTTTTTGCTCATAAAGTTCTGCTTGAAGCAAGACTACAAAGTAATGCTGCCCCAGGATATGATTCAGTATCACAGATGCCTTATACAAAGGCCAATGAGCCTCTTGTCAGTACCGAAAACACTATTTGCCACTGGCAAAACTAACAGTAATTCTATATTACTGCTAATTCGCTGGCTATTTTTCTTCATTCAATAGCTCATAAATTCCAACAGTGTTGCTTCTAGGGAAATATCAATTGCTGTGAAAAAGGCATGTAAAAATGTCATAACTCTAAGTGCTTTTGTGATAGGATATTAATATTTGCAATTCACATTTATCATTGAAGATACGGAAATTAAACTTTTCCAAAATATTGAACCAAGAAAATCCATTTGCTTGGATATAGAAATGAAGAGTAAAGAAGACTACATGGAAATCCAAAACTGTTGTAATATCTTGAAGTGATTTCTAGTTGAATTCCTTGAGAGAAGGAAGAAGAGCTAATGGCTTCCCAACTTTAAACACAAAAGTGTTTCTGAAAACACCACTATACAAATATCATCTAATAATGCTCAAAGGGTAAATAAAACATTTATTTCTGTAAGACATACTTTCGTCAACTATTACTACTCTTATTGAAGGATAATTCCTCTTAAAAAAAGAATACAAAAGTTAGTGGCAGGAAGTTTTTTTATATTGAATAATTGTTTTACTAGGACAGAGTAGAAATGAGCAAAGGGAGGTATTTGCATTACCCTGTGTTGTATCTCCAAACAGCTTTCCCTGTTAAACAGTCAAAATCAGCTTAGACAACAAACATAATGTGAATTTAATGATACCTACTAAGCAATAGATTTTTTATTGGAACAGCTTGCTATAAGTTTCAATTTAGAGACCCATCTCTGCCAAAAGTACAGTTGACAGTGTGTTTTCTTCCTTACCATAAAAGTTACCATATCTCCAGGGAAGTTTTTTTGTGACATGTATTAACAGCTGTTGACAAATGAGAGAGGTGGGGCAGCAGGAAGGGGAGGGGTGGGAAGGAGAGGATGGAAGAGAAGGAGAGAGAGGAAAATTGAGAGAATGGATGGGGCAGAGAACAAAATGGGGAAAGGGAGAGATGGGTGCAATTAAGGGAGGAGGTGAGGCAAGGCAAGGCAAGGCAAGAAAACACAAGGAAAGGAAAGACGACAAAAGGCAGAAGAGGAAGGAGAAGAGGAAGGAGGAGAGGAGATATATTCACCCCTTGCCCATATTCCCAGACAATTCTTGAACAATTCCAGAAACAGTGGCTCCACCAAATCCCCAGGTAATTTATTCCAATGCCTAACATTCTTTCAGTGATTTTTTTTTTCTAATGTCTCACCTGAACCTCCCTCGGTGCAACTTAAGCCATTTCCTCTTGTCCTTTTACTTGAGACATGGCAGAGTAGACCAATCCCCACTTGATCAAAATAATTATTTCCTTGATTTTAAAGCTAATGACATTTTACAGGCAACAGTAACTTTTATTTTCTTTACATATTTACACTGTCAGAGAAGGGAGTAAACCTCCATTTTCCTTTTTCTGCTGCCTTCATGGGCAGGATAAGCATCTTAATAAGAATTTGCTGGCAATGTTTAAGTTTTTCCCTTTAGTATATACAGTGGCTGGCTAATGTTGCAAGATATCAGGTAACATGGCACTGAAAGAACATATTGTAATAAAAAAGACATTTAGATGATACAAAATAAGGTCTAACAGCTTTTAAAGAGAAGGTAAGACTATGTTTAATATTTTGAGGATGAATTTAGCGTATGTATTATACTTCATAATCCAAACTCCTGTAAAAAGCAACCACAAAATCCTATAGCTCCCTAATGAAAGGGAAGCACAAAATTCTGACAGAAAATGCTGCAATAAAAACATTTATCCTTGGATGATAGCTAAAAAAACGCCTATATTATCTTATTTTCAGGTAAAATGGAAATTTTTATTGAGTTGCCCAACATGTTAAGCAGTGTGTGTTTTGCCTATTTTCTGTTTACTTCAGTAAAGGCTTTTAAAACATTTTTGACTCCTTTTATTTGTGTTTCCTGCACAGAATATATTGAGACAAGCAAGTTGTGTTAGATAATATGGTGAACCCTATAAATGCTCTCCTTTTTGTGTAAACAAGATGTCTAGAGATTCCTCTAAACAGCAAGCTAAATGGAGATCCCTGATTTGATTGAAATCATACTGGGTCAAAATGGACTACCTGGAAATGCATCACAAGTGACACTGGTGAAAAATACTGAAAGCATTTCTTTCTCCAAGGTGGCATCAATTTTTCCACTGCTCAGCACACTTCAGTATATTCATTCCCAGATCTGTGCTTCTTGGAAGAGCCAAGTGACCACATGGTATATTAAAGACCTTTCTAATAAATCTAGCTAAGGATACCTTTCCATCAAGTTATTTGTTTGTTTGTTTTATAATACAGTTTTCTGGTTCTGAAAACATCTGGGTCTAGCAATGAGGACAGTTTAAATTTGGCAGAGAAATTCTAAATCACTATTACCCACATCACTTACTTTCAATCTTACTCTGTTTTCTGCTGATACATATATGTCTTTATGAGATTCTGAAAAAATGAAATTTAGAACTAAATGTGGTGTTTGCAAACAATGAAGGTGTGTAGTGTTTGTGGGCTTTTCTTCCTTTTTTTGTTTTAAATATTTTCTCTTTGAAGTGCCATTTAGAAGGAAAGTTTCATTCTGATTGTAAAGACAGAAGTTAGAAGCAAGTGGAAAAATACAAAGACATGGATTACTACACAGAATATACACTGCCTTCCACCAAAATAAATACCTATCACACTTAGGACTTCCAGGACAGATACCCTTTCATATAACACCTAAAAAAATATTACTAAAATATTATTTTTTTTATTATGACTTCTAATTTGTCACATATTCAAATGATGTGCATGCCCCTGCTTCATTAAAAACTACATAGCATCAATGCTGTTATATATTGTCCATCTTATGAGTAAAAACTATAGCTTAACACCTTTGTCTCTATAAGCACTTCTTTAGTAGAAAATAAATACTATCAGTACAATATGCAAAATTAACATAATGTGATTTTATTCTTTAATATATCAAAGTCAACAAATACTATTGATTTTCAAATAATAACAGAACACAAAGCTCTCAGGTAGTAACAGTTCATGGATCTGGTACAAATACTGGTGTATCTTCATACTCATTCATTCCCCTACACCGGTTCTGGATGCCTCTGTTCCACCGTAAAAGGAAATCTCTATTCTCTGCCTTTCCTTTTATTCACTTATCAGAATATAGCGAGATATGTATTACTGCAGATATGTCTCGATTTCTGATGTGCGAACAAAAAGAAAACAGATTATTTTCCTTTTGTTCCTTTTTCTCTGCAAGGCTTCCTTACCCAAAGACTTCAAGTTGTGTCACATTATCTTTTGTGCTTGCCTCTATTTGCAGCCATACCAGTTGTTCCTGGTAACTATCCACCCATCATACATGTGCTCTCTTATGTAGTTACTCTTCAATAAAGCATGACACAATTTTTTTTTGTTAAAAATGTTGTTAAAATACACCAACTTCTGGCATTTGCTTTGCTGTTTTACTTCAGTTGTACTATTTACCTCATTTGCTCTGTTTTCCTTTTCCTACTTGTTCAACATGATAGAGTGTGCTCTGCTCTCTTCCTGTCCCCACTGGCAGCGAGGGTCCCTGAGTGCCTCAAGCCCATGTGGGACAGTGTCATGCTGAACGTGCCACCGTCCTCCACGTCAGTAACAGCACATTCCCTCCACCTCCTGCATTTTGGCTAAGCAAGCAGTGAGGCAGATCAGTTTGCTGACCCCCTGGAAATTCAACCAGCTAAAAATCAACACTTGGTTTTATTCCCAGTGCCACTTTCCCTGGTAGCAACTGCTTGCAGGAGCAGCACTACAGACCTAGAAACACACAGTATCCCCATCTTAGAATGGGGTAGGTTGCAGCTTGAAAAATTGGGTTAATGAGGACACTCACAGATCTTAAAAGATGTGAAATTGGACCCTCATGGCTTGTAGAGGTAGGAATCCTTCAGTGATAAGTCATTCTAACTACTTCATTGTCAAGTCAGAGTGAACACGTCAGCCATCACCACAGCCTGTTTAGTCAGCTGGCACCCAGGGTGCACTTACCATCTCTGGCTCTTGAAGAGATAAAAGTGTACAGACACAAACATGCACACTGACAGCCCTACAGGACACTGGGATTTCTGATATGTCTCTGAACCTTCACCTAAAAGGCAGTTTCTTGCACTATGTGTGGAATTTGAGATCTTCATTTACATTACGTAGGGAAATTAGCTGCTCAACAAAATCTGCAGTCTAAAATGTGAAGTTTTATAGAAAACTTAAATCCCTATTTGAATATTTTACTCCAAGAATCAAGACCTTGGTGTTATCTATAATTTGCTTCATTTGTCGTTCATCATATCAGCCCCTTAGTAGAATGCAGTATAATTTTCTTATAGAACTCCTTCAAAACCAGAGGGAGGAAAATGCATCACACCTCAAGCTCTCAATGGTGTAGCTATTTTCTGTCTTAAGAACTGTGATCTTTCCATCAGCATCTATCTTTTGAAGTCTGACATGCTGGCAGTAAAATTATCTTCTGTTTTGTCATTCGGAACTTCTCTTTTATCTTTCTGCAATATGGTCACTGACTACCCTAATTTAATTTCACATTCACCGTTTTTGAAGCAGTCTGTGTAACTCCACCTTCTCTGCTCTCTCATTTTTATTTCTTCCCGTTAACATCAGAGAATCTTCGTTCTGACACAATCTACCATGCACGTTCTATTAAATAACATTCTGTGTTGCAAGAGCAAGCTGATAATAATCTGCTATGTGACCTTCTCCTTTGTCAAATTGCTCCCTCAACCCCACTTACACTGTGAGAACTGTTCTCCCTGCTAAGTGTATTGTTATGGGCTTTCATTGTCCATTACGTGCATTCATTGCAATGAATGTACCTTAATATTCCATACAGCAGTACTATAATGAATACATTTTTTGCATTTCTTGGCTTTCTCCATGGTCACTGAAATCACCAATTTTTTTCATTTTTTTTCTCTCCAGGGATTTCAATGCTTCAGTGAGTTTTGAATTAGGACTTTATGTTGACTTTCCATGAACAGCAGCTTTGTCTTTTGGACATGGCATTTGCACTCAATGTGCTATTAGACTCTGGGCATGTCACCAGTGTGGTAGGGTAGGCTGTATCAGTACAGGAGAAGGAAAAGGAAGGGAACAATTCTCTCCACGTTTTGAGTGAAACCCTGTTAAAGAAATGGATGCACTTACAGGAGGTTTATAAAAGTCTTAGAATATAAGGGCTGCATAGTTAGTGAAACAATCACTGAAAAGCTTTAACACCACAGCACTTTAGGACACTTTAGGAGAAAACAGTTCTGTAAAATGTAAGCATCTTCTTGATACACCAGTCTGGTACCACTGGGTCTCTTCAGCTGTTCATTCAGTAATGCTGTTATTTTAAGTGTTGGTACTGATGGTATTGCTGTAATTGCTCTTGTTTGTAATGTTTCCCCATGAAAAAGAGAGGTGTTCATCAGGAAAACACTGAAAGGAGAAAGAAACACGAAGGAGAAAGAATAGTTAATAAAAGTGTTAATAAATAGTAACTAAATAATTACTTAAATGAGTAATTCAATCATAGTCATGATTTTACCTGTAACAATTCCTGCTTACATCATCTAGAATTGTCTACAAAATAAGGGGTTGTGCCAGGTATCAATTCCTAACATATATAATCAATTTTTAATATTTATAAATGTTTTAAAGTGCATTTTGGGGAAAGGTAAATTTTATATTTGGAGTTTGCTTGTTTTTCATACACATATTTCAATGAGGCTTGAGTTGGCATTTGGTAAACCTTCCTTCCTTGAAACTTTTCTTACTAGAATATGTGATTTTGTTTCGTGTTTTGTCAGAATACAATTTAAAGTAAGCCCCAAAGTGAACTCTATTTAAATTCAGAGCAATTTAAGATCAGGCTTATGCATTAGGTCAATATTGTGGGACAGTTTCTTCCTCCTCTACAACAGCTATCATTTATTTAAATTGAGTGTAAGGTAAAATTTATTGTACCATGTGTGCCTATAAGCAATCTCTAGTGAATATGATTGTTTATTCAAATCACTGTGTTTTCCTTGTCCATTTTATTTTGCACTCTTTTGGAACATTATAGTGGAAAAAATTTTCCTGGAGAGAGACCTAATTAATATTTCGTGAGACAGACGACTTCCAGAATTCTTTCTGAGCTTTGCAAAATTGAACATGGGAAAATAAAGTTGTCAGGTGTAAGAGCAGTGGAGCATTTTCTCCAGTCTGGTTTGGAGGATGAAATCATATGATGCTGTTCTGGGAAAACTGATTTTAGTCACTGTAAAGTGCATCATTATTATTCAGTCTGATTGATCAAGGTAAGTATATTCACTTCATTTAGATCAAATAAATTCACAACCAAATTATTCTGTACACAGTCAGGTGCATGCCATCTATCTAATCTAAACAAATCTAATACACTTTTCCATTGTGTTACAAAAAAAGGTAGACTGTTTCCCACAACTGAGACTTAGTAAGTGAATGATAAATAACTCATTGACTTTCAAGCTGTATGAGCAGGAAAAAATAAAATAAAATAATAGGAGAAAAAAAAAGACAACTCTTAAATCTTACAAGTTACATGGAAGAAAGGAGGCATTTCATATAATTTTATTTGAAATATCGCTAGTATCAGGTAAATTAGACATATTTTCTTCCAAACTGTTCACCAAGTTTAGAAAGCAGATGGAATATTTTGATATTATCAGAATGACTAGCCAAAAAATAGTATGATTGGGCTATTTGGCGACAACCCTAATTCATTCCATTATTTTATTAGACAACTTTCATGGAGACTTAACATGTTGTGTGATTTGGCTTTGGATATGACGAGAAAATTGCTGGGCTCCTGAAGTGCTGAATTGAAAGACAAGCCTGACAGAGTTCAAGAAGTGTTTGGACAATGCTCTCAGGCACATGGTGTGGTTCTCGGGGAACAGTGCTGTGCAGGGCAGGAGTTGGACTCAGTGATCCTTGAGGTTCCCTTCCAACTCAGCATTTGCTTTGTGATTCTGTGATTATAACAACTGAGAGGAAGTGCAAAGCATGGTGAAACTACTGTAGGTGTTTATACACAGGGATGAAACTGCTAACATTAATAATATTGTTACATGTGTTTATGGATGCATGTAGGAGTAAGCATACATTTTCTTATGGATATTTAAGGCAAGGAGGGCTTATTTATGCTTCCCTGTTTGGTCTGGAATATTTAAGAAATAGTTCTCCTCTTTCCACTGTGAGGAAGCTGATGTGAGTTTGACAGGGAAAGGATGCAAAAGGTACAGGAACCAATCTTATATTCATGCTATAAGGTGCAGCTGGTAAAATGTTTAAAGAAAGTTAAGTAGTTCAGAAAAGTACAACCTCATTTATTCTTACCCAAAACACGGGAAAATGGGAGAGAACAATCCTTGATACTTTATCCCAACCAGACAGTAAAGGTAAAAATCTATAAATAAAAAGCCTACTTGAACAACTAGTTCATGATTAATCTAGATAAGTCAAGAACAACCGGATGACCGATTTTATTTAGTTGTGTGTCCTGGTGTCAGTATGGATACAGTTAATTTTCCTCCCAGTAACTTGTACAGTTTATTGGGATGACAACAATAACACACTGATGTTTTAGTTGTTGCTAAGTAGTGCTTACTCTAAGGCAAGGACTCTTCAGCTTATCATATTGCCCTGCCAGTGAGGAGGCTGCTGGGCACAAGAAGTTGGGAGGAGCCATAGCCAGGACAGCTGGCCCCACTGGGCAAAAGGAATATTCCCCAGGATGTGACAGCATATACATTAGGGGAAAAATTGGCCAGAAGCTGCTGCTCAGGGGATGGGCACTGGTCAGCAAGTGGTGAGAAATTGTGATGTTCATCACTTCTTTTGCCTATTCTAATTATTTTGTTGTTGCTGTTAGTTGGAGTAGTGGCAGTAGTAGTTATTTGCTGTCCTAGTAAACTGTCTTTATCTCAACCTACAAATCTCACTTTTTTTTTCTGATTCTCTCGCTATCCCACTTCAAGGCCAGGGTGCAAGAAAATGGGTGTGTGGTGTTTAGCTGCCTGCCATGTTAAGTCATGACATTGGCATATAGATGTTACCTTCTCCCAACATGGACAACTGGTTGTGATCCTTGCACATAATTAATTTTTTTAATCCATGGATGTTCTTTAGTATATCTCATCCCTCATCCCAGGCAACTTGCCTTAAAATAGAAGAAAAAAAATTTAAAAAGCAAACAAAAAATCACAACACCAGAAAAAAGCCCCCCCTCAGAAAACCCACAAAAGAAAGTTTGTATAACCTATGCAAAAATACCACAAAATAAGTAGTTCTGCAAAAGCTGATCAATAGACAGCTTTTGACATGATGATAGACATGGCTTATGACAGATGTTGTTGAAAGATGTTCAGTCATTCTATATTTAATATTTCACTTAATAAAGATGAATACATAAATCACTTTCTGAATTATTTAAATTTTCTTGATTTTTGGCATGCCAAGACAATTGTTAGGTATAGAGCTCCTAAGGACTTTTTCATCAGGTTTATCATTCTGAACTTGCTGCAGCAGCTGCTAGCACTACCAGTGAACAGAGAAATTGAGAATGATATAGCTGACACGTTTTACCCTTTATCAGCCTCATGCTAATTTAATGCAACACAGAATATTATTTGCATTACTTCAAAAGTAAAAAGATGCTCCCCATGGGATTACATCACTATTAGACATTTCTTACTCTATTATGTTTGAGTCAACACAGCATTCAAAACAGGGACTGTACAAACTTCATTTGTGATAATAAACTTAATGAGCAGCACTGAGAAATGTCTGAAGAACTGAATTATGATGACATAGTATTTGCCAAATAGAGCTTTGTATTTTTTTGTATGTTGTTTCATTAAAGACACACCAGCTCTTTTGGCATGAAATGGAAAATAAGAATACCAATGTGCATTTTAAACATCTGTCATGGTAGGCAATCACTGGAAGGGAAACAATCTCTAAAACACATATCAGATGCAAAATTAGAACAATCAAAGTTTTTTCTAATGAAATAAGATGGTTGTAGTGTTTTGTGATGTCTTCTGTTGCCATCAGTAAAATTCCTCAGTTTTACTGTGTATCACTAACAGGGAAAAGGAGGAGTAAAATAAATATAGATTTATTTCATTAAGACAAGTAATCATAATAGCTCAGTTTATTTAGTACCAGACAGAATGGCTGAAAATGCTGGTACACCAGCCAAAGTGAATGGCACCTAACTTGGTCATTATAGAAACAACACCAGCAAAAGCCAAAGAAAAAGTCTTATAAAGCTTTATATGTACAGACTGGATTTTGCCTAGTACCCCATAATCCTTATGGATCCAGCCCTGACAGGGATACTCTTGCACTGAAACGATCTAAAGTTGAAAATTTAGAAACAATTTTGGTTTTACTTTTCATAAACTGTAACATACTTAAAAAAAAAAAAATCCATTTAATGTTTGGTTTGCAGCACACTTTTCTTTGCTTATTGTGTCTGATAGTCTTCCTTCTGTCATTTCATTTTCTATTTCAATATTTCTAACCACATTCTCACTGTCCTCATCCTTGTATTCCCATTTCTGTCAGTCTGCTCTCTACACACATAAGCACATCATCACCTATTTACTCTGAATGAAATAACCAGCATGGTGGGCCTTGGGCATGTCAATAATTCATATTGCACAGCAAAAAGGAGTTAATAAATACCTGTGATCTCTGTAAATCACCTTGAAAACTAGTTATATCTAGGATGGTAGAGATCAGAATGACCTATGAAACTGCATTTGGGGACAGAAAGGTGAAAAGAGAGTTTTCCTAGTGTGAAGGACAAACCCTTTTTTTTTTTTTTTTTGTAGAAATGCTCATGCAACTTCACCTGGTATGGCTTTTTTCCAATCACTTCCTATGACAAATATTCTATTATTTCTAAAATAAATTATCCAGTAAAGAAAAAAAACAAACAAAAAACCCCAAAAACCACAAAAAACCCAACAGAACCTTAATATGGAGAATAATTTCAGACTGCATTGTTCACCTGTGATTTTGTTGCTGGATGTGTAAACCTTCATTTTTTCTAGTTATGTTAGCTTTGCTCCACAGAACTTTGACAAGGTTGTATGCAAAGAATCAGCATCTCCCGTTCAATATTGTATGTTTCTGAAAACTACGTTATTTGTTTTCATTCGATTGTTAAATCCATTAGCTACTTTTCTTAACACAAATTGGTCAGTGTCATGTAGAATGTGCTGAAGACAAAGAATTCTTGAGTTGAATATGCACAAGGTAGTCCTTTTCTACTGAAGCAGCAGAAGGTTACAGCAGATATTCAATGGGGAAAACTCTAAAGAAGTTGTGGATTAACGGAGCTGCGATCTGTGTGATCTATAATGATCTTCTAAAAAACAAAAAAAATTGTATGCTATAAAGTAACAATCACAATAGACACTTGTCAGAGATTGAAAATAGTTCCTGTCCCTCTTTCTGTCCCCTCCACCTACTTTCTACTTTTTTCTCTTTCTTTCTTTCTTTCTTTCTTTCTTTCTTTCTTTCTTTCTTTCTTTCTTTCTTTCTTTCTTTCTTTCTTTCTTTCTTTCTTTCTTTCTTTCTTTCTTTCTTTCTTTCTTTCTTTCTTTTTCTTTCTTTCTTTCTTTCTTTCTTTCTTTCTTTCTTTCTTTCTTTCTTTCTTTCTTTCTTTCTTTTTCTTTCTTTCTTTCTTTCTTTCTTTCTTTCTCTCTCTCTCTCTCTCTCTCTCTCTTTCTCATATTTACCATCAAATAAAACCCTTACTATTGTCACTGGCATATGGTCTCGTTGGCACCTTAATTGGGGCAGTGGCATTTCCATAGAACCTTAATAACAATTGGACCATAACAACACTATTGATGGTAGTCACAAAGGAAAAGCTAAACAGTGGGAGGGAATATTTTTTAAAATTTGCTTCTCTGATTCAAGGTTGAGATCATTTGGCACATGACCCTTGTTATTTGTATCTTAATTACCTCTGCCCATGTTATAGTAATAAAAGCTTTGATCTACAAACTTTTCATTTAGTTCATCACCAAATTCCATCCCTGACAAGCAAATAAAAGCCATATCTACACTACTGCACAAGACAGCTTTTCTCTGGTTTGTGTGTCTTGGTAAACACCCAAGCCATACCCCAGCCACATATTAGGACAAGTTACCAGTATGTAAAAGCCCTCTCCTGTACTCCCAGTTACACCTAAGTGGACCTTTGGAGCACAGGAGCCATCATCTGTTAAAGGAGTACAGGCCTGCTTGTCTAGGATACCAGGCTTAGGAATGCAGCAACAGCAAAACTGGTGACAGCCACAGAAAGAAAAGACAATGACCAGTGCTGAAAAAAAGCCAAAGCTTTCTTATTTTTCTGCATATACAGTTTGAGTCTACTGTAAGAGAGAGCGAGAGCAGGAGCACTTCAGAACTTCAGATTTAATTACCTTCAGTCTGAAAATAAACAAGGAATGGGTATAGGGTGACAAAGAGCAGAAGTTAATCTGTGCTACAATGCAGTCAAGACCTGTAGCCCAAGGGTTGTCTCCTGTTAATAAACTAACGACTTAGACTGCTTCAAAAATTTCTGTGGTATTTCTGCAGTGCAGATGTCCCTAGTGAAGGTATCCCATATGCATAAAAGATGCTTTTTATTAAGTAAGAAAACATTTCAAAGAAGACACACTGTATCAATGTCATACTATCTCCCTAATTTTGCTGTAATGAGATTAGTTGAAAAATAATTGTGTCCAGGCCCAAATTTGTCCTATTCAATGAAGCACAGTTATCATAGTTTTTAACCTAATATTTATCTGCTGTTTAATATCAGATGCTAAAACACTTATGTTACTTTTTTGTTCTAATATTCCTTTGATTTTATAGCATGACATCAGATGGTATGTTGGGTCAGTTGGGGTCAGCTGTCCCAGCTGTTTTCCCTCCCATCTTCTTGTGAACCCCCAGCCTTCTCACTGGTATGGCTGCCTGAGAAACAGAAAAGACCTTGACTCTGTATAAGCACTGCTCAGCAGCACCTAGAGCAGAATTTTCTTATCAACACTTTTTTCAACTCAAATAAAAAACATAGCCCCATACAAGCTACTGTGTCGAAAATTAACACTAGCCAAACTAGAGTTTGGTGGCCAACACCAGCACACCACTGCATAGCAAGGACAAATATAATGCTGCATTAGCAGAATACAATTTTTGAGTGTACACCATGCATAGGGACTGTTGTTATAGTCTACCAGTAGCTAAGTATTTCAGACTTATTAGCTTCTTTGTTTATCTTCAAACGTGGTTAGGGAAACCTAACAAGAGCATCCTTTTTTCTGCTACACAACCGATAATCTTAAGGAGTTTTTATATTTAATTAACACATGTAGAAGTATTTAGATAATTCTGACATGAATTTTACAGCAAAAACTAATGACACTAGTTGTTTCATTCTTGCTTTTGTTGAAATAATAAAAATTATAACAAACAATCTTAATACCTTGATTCATAAGTTTTTGCTTTCCAGCACACCTACCCATATTTTGGAACATGTAAGTGTATTAAAACTGAGCTACACTGCCTCAGTATAATGCAATTCTGGGAAGCCATCCAAATTTGGGAATGCTGTTTTATGACCAGCACATCAAAAACTGAGAGACAACTCAACTCATAGTCAACTAAGAAAAGCATATAACCAAGGAGTTTGAAGCGGAGATTTTGTGTTCTATAAAAATGATGCAAGAGACTTTCCTGTTTCCTTACTAATAGTGCCGAAGTTTGTATTCTTTGAAATACCCTTTTCCACTTACAGTTGATTTATTAATGGGAAATACAGGTCAAACAGCCTTTTATGCAGTCTAGACTTCCTCTACACAAATATTGAAGATTTGTGGACAGAAGCACAAGACAGAGTGGTGTTGTTTAAAATCTGCCATAGCAAAGCTGCAATTAAACAATGTCTCATTACTTGCAAAATCTTTCCAATCTAACAGTCTTTCTGCTTCAGTAGTTTACTGATTTCGTCTTCCTGGAATCCAAAGATTATTTGAAAAGAAACAGACAGACAATTTGTCTTTGCAGGAAGAGTAGATTGGGGAAACAGTTTAGAAAGGATGAACTCTGGAAGTGGCAGATTTGAGTGTCTAAAATAATATTGAAAATTGCTTTCTAGTGATGTTTTTGTTCTCTGGCTTCAAGAACATGCAGTGCAAGATGATGAGTGTCAGCAAATAAACATGACAACTCCAAGAGGGAGTCATGAAATGGCAGTAAAAACACCTGGTAAGTACAGCACTACGCAGAAATCCCAGAACTTCCAAATCATAGATTTGTAACAACTGAGATGTAGCAAGATATTAAATGTGCAGCCATTCTTTCACACATCTGTAGCAGGTTACTTGCCATGGGAAATAAGCTGTCTTTGAGCTTTCTGCCTTTCTGATATTTGTGCTTGTATGATACCCAGAACACAGTCCCACATTTCCAGTTACATTACCATTTATGGAGCTTTTATCAATGAATCACGTTAAATAATATACTTAGCTTTAGGTACAATGCACACTGATTGCCAATGGTTGTCTTAAAATCTTCCATTTAACATTTGAGCTATTTCTTGCAACTGAAAGGGTCATTTCAAGAGTACGGTTCATTATTATACATATGGCAGAAAATAATTTAATCTTCTCAAGTACAATTTTCTCTGCGCAGATCACCCCTGTCAGAAGTTGAAATACACCACACAGTTTTTATTATTTTTGCTAGCAATTGAATGATAAAATCCAGGCTTAATAACAGAGAATAAAGTCCTCCAAAACTGTAAAAAGACAAAAGTCACAAGCACTCTGTACCTAAATATTTTGGAACAATATATTGAATATAATACATACATGCACATGCAAAATCCAAAACTCAGTAACCTGCAATAAAGGTAAAATCTGAAGTCTTTCTTTGGACAAGCTTAATGGAACAGAAAAGAAGAAAACAGTAGGATGAACTTGGTTCAAAACATCATTCAGTTCTTGTCACGGAGTTTAAATTAAATTCAAATCAATTTCTGATCTCATCTTCCCATCACATTCTGTGAGGGCATTTTGAACCGGAGGCTAAAATTGATGGAACCAACAATTTGTAGAACAACTTGTGTTACCTTTAAGAAGGCTCGTGCATATCAAAACAATCAAAAGATAAAGGGCTAGGGACAGAGACAGACAGGAGAAAAAGGTAACAGGGCAAAAAGCTCCGTATTTTCCGTTCTTTGGTAATGTAGTTTTTATGTTAAATTTCATCTCCCAAAAATAAATGTCATTTAAAATATTGAAATGATGGACAGGTAATGAGAAACTGTGCCCTGGGAATACGACTAAAGCAAGAGGTGAAGTGTAGCAAGACAAGGAGAGGAAGAGAAGAGAGGAAGAGGGGAGAGGGAGCATGGGAAGGTAAGGGGTGGGAGGGGGAAGGGAAGAAGAAAGGGAAGAGGAGGAAAGGGAAGGATTCTTTCTAATTCTGCTAATTCAGTTTCCAGTTCTGCACATAACAGCATACATCTAATAATGTTATTTCACGTACTATTTGAGACCATAGAAGACACTGACCTCATTAGAGAAGAAAATCAGGAATAAGACATCTGTATGGTGCATTTCAAGGTTAAAAAACTGTAGCAGATGCTATACAGCATAGCATGGATGGAATGCCATTTTTAGCAATATAATTCAAACTGCAGATACCATCGTCAAATGTAAAGTGTGGCAGTTACAATTTGAAAGGGACAGAAAGAAGCTGAACCTGAAGACTTTATTTTCACATTAATTTCCGAGTAATTATCTATATACTGTAGCAGCTGTATATGAATACAGGATTCTGAATCCTATGTTATGAATCATTGAATGTTCTGATAAGCAAGGTAGAGGTAGTGATCAATTATATATAAATCCTTATGCCTTTTTATTAATTACAAAGTTAGAAAATGCATTTATTAGTGAAAATATAGGTTGCCATGTGGAAGATGCTTACATCACTAAAGACAATTGATAGTGAACGTTACAGTACAGAAGGAAAACACGACAAGGTATGTGTATCTCAGAAATGCACTGCAGAATGAAATAAGGAAGATAGCAAGTGAACTGAGTATGTTAATAGTAAAGAATAGAAGTGATATCCCAGGTGTTATTTTACATCAGGACTCTTCTTTCCCTCTCTCTCCCAAATTTTTCTTTAAAAACCATTCATACGTACATTTTCAAGATGCTGAAAGAGGAGTTCCAAATGTCTCTTCTGGAAAGGACTTCAAGGTGCAATTACAGTAGTCAAGACTATAATTTTTGTAGACCAATCAATGTTCCTGAAAACATAACACTTTTTTTTGTACTGTGTACTTTGTTCTTCTTCAGGAATGTTGTCTTCATGTTAAATTTTATCTCCCATTCACAGTATTAAACTGATAGATGGGCAAAGAGAAACTGTTCCCTTTAAATGGGCAATATGGCAAATGCAAAAGAGATAAGATCTCTTCTGGCAATTTGGTTGATTTACAGTGCCTGGCTATCTGACCCAATATAGAAATTTTTGTTTCTTTGATTTTGCATTTACTTTTCCCATGAAGAAGAAAACATATGGGAAAAAAAATTGGAAGTAACCCAGACTCTTGTTTTCTCCAGATGTTGCTCAGGAATGCAGAACAAAAAGAGAAAGAAATGGTTTGCTAGCAATAAGGAAATCATTTACAAGCAAAAGAGCCAAAACCACCATTCCCATGAAACCCTGCTGCAGAAGTTTGGCCTGGATACAAACTTCTGGGTAATTTGAGATTGAACAGTAACTTCAGAAACACAGAAATAAACATCAAAGTATACTTGAGGCCATAGTGTTAATCATGTTACCAATCTCATTTATATTTTTCTGTTGAAAAGCCTTAATGGGAATGAAGTTGTTACATTCTAAGAGACACATTTTAGGCAGCAGTTTCAAAAGCAGCTTACTCAAAATTGCAAAAATGTTTTGCATGTCTTGCAAAGTTTTGCAATAACTAGTGCTAGAAGAGAGAAGGAAAGGTGACTATGGGCAGAAAAGAAGTTTTAATCACAGTGGAAGCACTGTCCTAGTTCAGCACAACCTGTAAAACCAAACCTTAAAACAAGTAGAGAACTATCTTATGAAAGTGCTTAAAATGATCTAATGACTACGAAAAGTATGAAAAATTATCTCATTCAGATTTTACACAGGATTACCTGAGCTAAATTTGGGGTTCAACCTCAAAATCAAGACTTAAAGACATGGCTCGCAACTGAGTTGCGTTTTTACTCTTTCTGTCCAGTAGAATTTGTCGATTTCAATACAGGCCATTGGTAAAAATGCTGCTGGTTGAATCACCCTTTCTTTCTGCTTATAAGAATGGGCCAAGGTGATGAAAACTTTTTGAGTCCATTTTATGTTCCTAAGTAAGGTACTACCATATTTGAAAAGCAGATGTTACTGCGAACCATGGTGATTCTGATAATCTAACTCTGCTGCCTAGGTTCTTCATAAAGTTAATATGGAGAAAAAATATCTTTGAATGTTTTGGGAGTTAAGCACCTAAATTATATTACTCAAATGGAACAATCTGGGCAAACACCTCTAAGAGATTAAAATTCAGAAATGATAAAAGTTACTAGATCTCAAACTGAAATAATGTATTTGGGGAAAATACATTATACTCACTTCTTTATGGTTGTAAAAGAGATTCTTTCACATTACTTTGGAGTTAAAGCATCAGTGAGGGACATGTTATTCCTTCATCAAGGTCTGCATCTCAGTCTCTTCTTGATACTTCAAGTTCTATGTCTTGGGATATACAGGTATGCTGCTTCAGTGCATGGCATGTAAGGGATACTCCATTAATTCCTTTGGTCTACAGACTGCTGGTCATGTCATCACCTAAAAAAAATCTCTGCTTCAGTTTACTTGAGCACTTCTTAAAATCCCTGCAGCAATGAGAGAATTTTAAAGCAGATCAGGCTGTGTCTCACGGGTAGAGAGTCTGTGTTGTTACCTAGGGCTGAACCATCTACATTTGACCTCAGTGCAGTCAGAATTATTCTGCCTGGTTCTAGCCTACTGGAATTAATCAATTTGTTAGCGAAGCAATTGACAGTTCAGAATTCTTCTACTAATCTGGAGCTGCTCTGAACCTTTTTTAAGATCTTCAGCAATTTACATGGAATCTGATTTGTATTATCTTTTCAGAGACTGGAAGCATTAGCAAAAGAGTAGTCAATGTCTCATTTTGGCCTGATCCTTCTACAGTTTTTTTTCCGTACCTGCTGCAAGAGGAAAGGGAATAAAATTAAAATCTCCCATGTTTCTCAAAGATTCTTCTTACATGGAAGATGAAATCACACTCATATAGGTCAGAAACGATCTCCAGAAGTCGTATAGTCCAACCTGTTATGCAGAGCACATCCAGCAGGCCATGTCCAGTTGATTTTTAAATATCTCTGAAGATGCAGGTTCCACAGTCCCTCTGGGAAGCCTGTTACAGGGCTTGACCACCTTTATGGCATTTTTTTCTTACACAGAAAGATTTTATTTCATTTTCTTATGCTGTGTTCCAGCTTATGTCTCTTTTCTCTCACTTTCCATCTGCACAGCTGAAAAGTTTGACTGTCTTCTCTAGTTTCTTCCATGAGGTGCTTGTAGGTCCCCCTTAGCCTTTCTTCTCCAAGTTCAAAACTCCCCATTCTTTCAGCATTTCCCCCCACGCTTCATGGATCAACCTCATCAACAATCTTGGTATCTCCCTGCTGATCTCTCTCCAGAATGTCTTCACTTTATGTCTTGGCCTGTTTATGCATCTGCAGTTCCTAATTGAAATTTTAAAAAATTCAGTCTTTTCATTTAAATCTTGGATTGTTTACCAGAAAGACATTCTGCTCGCCACTCCCTCTAACAGAACAGGGGTTAAGCATGCTTGATTATTGCACAATGAACAGATGTCAAAGAAATTTCTTGGAGAAATTGTCCCACAAATTGTTTTGAACAAATTATGCTGAGTTTGTTACTACGCAGAAAATAGTATACTTTTATTCTTCTGATTGCTACATAGATAGAGCAGAATAAATTATTCCCTACATACATACATATATGAACAACTTTAATTTGAATTTTCCTTTAATTTCAGTGCAAGCCCAGACTCCCTGGAGCCAAAGTTTAATGAAGTGCTATAGCTTAGGCTAGTTTCATTAATTCTAAATTTAGCTCTAGTATTAAACACTGAAGCAATGGGGTTTTTTAATAGCATCATATCTTAATTATTGCTAAATAAATGATTTGTACAGTCTACACAGAATGCAAAACAGAAAACAACTAAAAAAGGCTCCCTTTTACAAGTCAGAATTAATTTTAATGGCCAGATTTCTTTAAATCAAGAGTCTACTCCCATTTTGTAAGATTTCTGGATTTTGAATGCCTGGTATATTTAATGAGGTATGAGACTTCATAAATTCTAGAATGAAATCATACAATCACAGAATGATTTGTGTTGGAAGAGACTTTAAATATTGTCTGTTTCAACCCCCCTGCTATGAACAGGGACATCTTTGAGCAGCATGGTCTAGTGGAAGATGTCCCTGCCATGGCAGAGGAGTGGCAACAAGATGGTCTTTAAGGACCCTTCTAATCCAGGCCGTTCTATGATCTCTATGTTCTTGTGACAACTTAAGAGAGCCATATACTTACACAGTTAAAAAAATCAGTCTGGTCATCTAGTCTTCCTGTAGGATTTGTTTAACTTTCCTGTGAACAATATCACAGTTATCTATTACTCCAGTGAAATGCAGCAGGAAACAAAGGGGTTTATAAAATAGTTTATTGATGTTTTTTAAAATCATATCTAGACTGTAGACCCTCATAATCATAATAATTTATTGTAGAGTTGTCTTATTTCTTTTAGCTGACTCTACCTCTGTAATTGTTACCTCCCTGAAAGTAAAATTTAAAAAAATAAAACCCCCAACATTTTGGTAAAATCTGTTAGCTGTTCTATATCCCAGATGATACTCCAATTTGAACAGTGGTTATAATGCAAACTTCTAAGTATCGACTCTGAATTAAGTATTGTATTGATAATACTAAATGTATCATCTATCATATCAGAAGATCCTCAAAGAGCTCAGACAACTGTAGAAAATTCAAAAGTTTGATTAAGATCTTAGTATTAGTTGATGGTGGGTACAAGGTTTTACTCTTCAGTAATAGGTAACAAAAATGTTTCATCAGAAAAACAAAATATTAAAAAAATTTAACAACACTGACAACTTTGTTTACTACATCTGGCTCCTACTGAAAACATTTGTATACTTTGTCAAGCTTTGTCTAACCTATAACGGCAAAAGCTCTTTTTTCCTATGCTGCATTCTTTACTGCACAGAAATTCAAAGCACTGCCAAGTGATAACTTAGTCACTTTGTGCAAATGAAATGTCTGTCCAGTCATTTCAGATGGCTAGGCTGAGAAACATCCCGTCTAATTTTGGGCAGATAATCAAGGTTCTCCCTCTTTAGCTGATGTTGATTCTTTCCATGATTATACCTGAAGGGACCACAAACCTGATGCTAAGAGAAAATACTACCTTTGGCTCTTCTTCAGCTCTCTGGACAGAAAGGGGGAGAAAAACACTAAACACACAATAGTATGATCTGCAGGCAAGACTTCACCAAGAGAGCTCAAGAGAGATCAGTTTCTAAGAAATTAATTTAGGAAAACAATATTAAGAGAAAGAGCAAATATAATCTAAGTTTAGTGTTCTGGCACAAGAGCTTGATGAACTTGGATATTAATGGACAACTCAACTTTTCTTAAAAAAAATTTTCAAGACTGTAGTTCATATAGGAAAATAGTGCATCTTCAAATGTTCTTCTTGCTGTTAAGGTCAAAATGAAAAAGCTCTAACTCAAAGACAAACCAGTATTTCACAAGACCACGAAATTAAAGAAGGCATAATAAATAATGGAAACTCTTGTTTACACAGAAGTTTCAAAGCAGTAATTCTCAGACATGGGACAGCAATCCCTTGGAGAGAAGCAAACTTAATTTTTTAAATCACCTGTTTCTTCATCTCAGATTTCGAAAGGACAGGTTGTTAAGTACAGAAGGAAGACATTGTAATGCAGCTGTTCCATAGGGATTATATTTCAGCTACTCCCACCAGAGAAATAGCTAAAGCTGGTTGCACAGTGCTAAAGCTCAGTGTTTAATCTTTGAAGGCCTTAGTTAATTGAACTCAATGTGGAAGGTGAATGCTTGATATAGCTGAATATTGGGTTAATGATTCATGGTTGAATATATATAATTAATTTTAAAAATATTGTGCACTATATATTATACTTATTAAAACTATGATAACTGTTGCTATGAAGGTGCTTAAATAATAATCATTCTGAAATGATCATTTATATATCTAATTACTGATAAAGGATAGCCAAAAAACATTCAATTAATCAAACTCCTTTATTTATGAATAAACTCTGTGCCCTTTTCTCTGCCGCTCTGTTTCAGAGGTTTTATGGAATTTCAATGCTTTTTCTTTTATTGACAGATGTATTTTGAGATATAATAGTAAAAAGTAAAGTAAAGCATTAAAATTACTAGTATTCTATGAACTGTTTACTTGATTTTAATATAATTATGTCAATTTTATTTAATACAATGTTAGATGACTTTTTTTAATTCTGCAGAAACTTCTGTCTTATTATTTTCAGGGAAAACATATGTCAAGAGAGATTAGTACTAAGAAGGAAATTTGTAAAAAGTAGTTAAACAAATGAAGTAGTTGTTTGGGTTTTATTCCCATTTTTGTTTCTATAAATATCTATGTTCTTCAGAGCATTCTATCTCACTACACTACCTGTTTGCTCTTGCTTTTTTCAGTCTTAGAGTGAAGCAAGCAAATAGGACTGAAATCCTTTATAAGAGCTGGCTGTCATGTGATAGTCTATTGTAGACTGTAAATAACACTGGTTAAAATGCCACTTTTGTGGGAAAAACAAGAAGGCAGCTTCCAGAAGTATCATACAGACACACTATCTTCCCCTTCTCAGGGTTTGCATGAGGGTCTCTACGCAAATGTCTCTTATTTGAATATTGAAAGCTTGCAAAATAAATCTCTCTGTAACTTAACATAGTATGAACTCAAAGCTCATGATTTCAAATTAAATTAATTCAAATGAATTCTAGGCTAATTCATTCAAATGAGTGTGAGTCTATAGTTTCCATCTGAACAGGCCCTTTGAAGAATTTAAGCCTCAGTGTCTAGGTTTTGACAGAAGACTCACTAGTAGAATTTTTTTTCTCTTTAAAATAATGCAAGTAGTTAATATAACACTGCATCCTTTCATCCATTTTAATACACATCCTAATCTCAGTGTTACGATTATGTACAGCTGTACATAATGTACATAATGCTGAGACAAATCCTATTGATTACAACTTGTTCTATTTATACCATGTGTCTTAGGTGCAAATGAATATATGCAGCAACAATTCTTTTTACACATAAATTCGGTTTCAAGTTTAATTCAGAAGTTTTCTTCCTACAGCTGTTTCCAGAAAACATATATGAAGTTGTCTGAGAGATAGCTGATAAGGAAACAAGTGGTCAATACAGAAGATTTGATTGAAATATTAAAAATCATTAAAAATAATGATTATATGTTCTTCATATATTTTCCCATCTTCTATACTGTAAGGATCCAAGAAAACTTATCATTCAACCAAATATTTGAAGACATTATTGTTATAGTTACTTGTCCTCTCCTGGTATGTTTCCTTCTCTTCAAGTATTGGCAGTTCTTCAATTACTGCAAACAGCATTCATGGCAATGATTGATGTGAACCTTTAATTATAACTCTGATTGCTCTTCTTAATTACATATAGATAAAATTATTGCATATATAGATAAAATTATTTCATATATAGAAAGAGACTTCCAGTTTCATGCAAGATGAGCCTAAGACACTGATTTATCTTTTAAAAGCAAAGCTCTAACAATCTAAGGCATTCAAAAGCAGAAACATCAATGATGTCTGCCTTTCCTGTCTAGAAAAAAAAAAGGCAGACATCACTCACACTCCTTTTTAGGACAGGCAAGAAGGCAGGCTCACTTCAAGACCTGGAAATCTTATGGGCTAAATTCTCTAGGAAACCTTGGCCAGGCACGTGAAGAACAAGGTATCAGGAACACTTCATATAGCTTTATCATGGGTAAACCATGCCTGAGAATCTGTTTGGCAGAGGTGGGACCAGTCAAAACTCTGTACCTACAACCACTCCCCTGCAAACAAAGTGAAAGTGGCTGTGTGAGAGCCTTCTGAGGGGCTAAGGTGACAGCCAATCACCTTTTTTTAGAGATAAAATAATTTAACTTTCAGCATAATATCATATGTTACCATAAGAGAGAGAGAAAACTGAAACTTGATTTGCAAGTTTATATTTCTGGTTTCACAAGACGCAGTAACCACAGAGGTCGTATTTAAGCTATTTGAAAATGTATATGGGAAGACCCCAATCCATTATATGATCACTCCACTGATAGAATAAAGTTCTCCTTTATAAAAATCTGCTAAAAGTTCAGAAGCTATTTCAGATTCAGGAACAAAGTCCCATCAAAAACTTTTTCAAGCTAAAAAGTAATGAAATAGAAAAGCTTGATTTCCCTCTCTTTTTTCCTGAAGTAAAGCTGAAATAAAACCCTGTCTTTTCTCTGCCTCATGTTACAAAGTCTCCTAAAATATGCTAGTCTTGATGAAAACCTTTTATGCAGAAACCTTTTGTGGAAAAGTGCAAAAGAAAGTCCTTTTCCTCATCTTTCAAGATTAAGCATGGGTTTGAACTAGAATTAAAAATGGAGAAAATTCTTATCAGTGGGCATCATTAACTTCTTGATTGCATCATTAATCCCTGTAATTTATAGGTTTCAATACAGCAGGAATTCCTGACACATTTTGTCTGATCTTCAGAGCTACTGCAAAAGCAAGACCAGTGTTTCAGAAAGTTCCACTTTGTTCTATGAATGAGCCTTTCCAGGTAGCTTTGGAACTCGTGATCAGAACATGAGACAATTAAATTCTGTTCATTGTATGTCATGGGTAACTAAAAAAATTGAAATATTGGCAACGAAAGATAGCCTTATCTGAAAAGGTATTTTTCTAATGGACTTTAGCAATAAAATCATCAGTAACAATTTGGACATCTGAAGTTGTGTCACTACCTCAGCTCATTTCAAGAAAGTCCTCACCTCCAGAATGATGCAATCTAGGAGAAATCTCTTTCATATTTTTACTTTCTAAGGAGCTGCACTAAAATGTATATACTTATGTAATAATTTATCAAATTTTATATAGAATCTGCATAATGCATTAAAGGAAAACAATTTTTTAAAATCATATGTAACTCAGCAATGCACTCATGTATAAGCCTGATTTATAAGAAAGTGGCATTACTTATAGACTTTGTCTATACCACTTATAGACTTTTTTATCTATATATTTGATTTTTTGGCACTTTATTCATCTAAGTGCCAAAAATATTTAGTTTGATTACACATCTCACTGTATTTCAGATATCAAAAATGTTATGTTTCACAGCAACTCCATTGATAGGTTGTCCCTTCTGCACGTTTGTTAGGTTGGAAAATAAAGTTGACTTATTTCATACAGACAGAACGTCTCAAATTAGACACTGGAGGCAAATTAATATCTTGAGGTTTCTTTCATCTTATATCTTCCTATGGGATGTTTCCTGCCTTCAGACTCTGCTTGGTACATCTGACACGTCCTTCTCTGACACTTCACGAGGTACTTGCACATCAGCAGCATATTCTTATGGGGACTTTTACCATTCTCATCAACTTCAGGGCCAAGCAGAGTCTTGTGGTGCATGTGGAGTTACTCGGGCCCTGGGCCTGTCATTGTTCCTCTACTCCTCACCAGGCCTGAGTGGCTGTGGTGATACAACAACCAAATGTAGTCTGAGCAGCATTCAGATTCTAAAACTTGGAAGATTATCTGGTCACATTGCAGGCACAGGGCACTCAGGGTACGACGAATATTCTTGGGAGGCTTGGGAGCAGGAAGGGATGGTGCTTCAGCTGTGAGGTAGGAGCAATTCCCATGAAGAAACGTCTAGCTCGTTTTAGAAAGGACGTAAAAGGAAAAGAATTGAAGCAAAGTGCTCTGAACTAAGGGACTCAGGGAAGCAGGATGGCTTCCTGGGGCACATGATGAAGGTGACAGAGATTGCTACAGCTGGTACAACTGTCTGGAAGGAGCCATTTACCTTTTCTTGACCCCAGACCTCTGTCTGAAAAATGGAAACAATAATATTGCCCTATAAAGGTTTGAAAAATTCATATCTGACAGATACTTGGAAATCTTGCCACTATTATAACAAAAGAAGAAAGTGCTTCTAATGGTGAACGGTGTTTCCTTTTCTGGGTTGTCGAAGCTATATAGGTCTTAGGTACACTAAGTCATTAGAAGTCCTGTGTCTCCTTCTCTGTCTGCATGCTTGGTTTCCATCTGAAAAACAGCATGAGGCAGCGGACTTTTGGTAAATATACATGACTACTTAGAATGTCAATGGATTTGGAACTGGGAAGAACTTTCCACAGAAAACTTACAATGTGCTATTCAGGAGCTTAGAACACTCTTGTACATGTAATAGGTGATCATATGGCTCAGCTTTGAGATATTTTGGGGAGAAAGTGACAACCACAGTAAGGCTGGGCTCCACAATTTACTTTTTTTTTTCCTCTGCTAGAAAAGATAGGAAGCAAGATAATCTTTAACCCAAATCTTGAAATACAAAGACTTTCAAAGGAACAATGACAATTGTAATGCGTAGTGAGAATACACAGATTTATTTCAATGACTCGCTTCCTGGCATACTGAAAGAAATTATTTCCTGTCAGGAAAGATCAAACAACTTTTTATAGAGAATGACAGAAGGCAAATACAAAAAAAAAATTGCCTTGCAAAGTAATGTATCAGGGTGTTGCTCTCCCCACAGCAGTTAGAAAAGCACTGCAGGAGCCAGGAAGAAAGCACCTGTCTTCAGTAAAAAAAAACCCCAGACATTTTCTTTGGATAATTAAATAATGAAAGTAAGTAATAATAACTGTGCCATTAAACAAATATCATGTTACCAGTGGATTTTTCCCACATACTACACTGAGATTTATAAGAAGCAGCTGATGTCTAGGTTAATATAGCAAATACCAACTCCATGACATAGAAGTTCCTTCTTTGCATCTCATAGAAGTACTGTATATTGTGACATCTGAAAGAAATATCACAAATTAAATTAGTCACAAACTTGCATGTGAAATTTTTCAATTTAAAAAGTCATGATTTATTGAAACAATCTCTTAGTAAAATTGTCACTGAATTTTCTGGGTAAAAAAAATTATGACTGTTAAAGTTTTATAGCTTTTTGAAATCTAATTTGTGGCCTTCAGAAGAAAAATACTTTCAATATTAAAATATAAATGAATTTATTAAGTGAGAACTAAAAGCCAAAACTAAGACATGCTTTAGAAATCACTGAAGCAGAATGTTTTGATTAATCTTTACAGATGTTTTTCTTTCTTGCACTTTCATTATGACATATTTCTCATATATTTAGTGTTTCTTTCCAACTCAGAAGAACGCAATTTAGTTCTTTAAAAGTGGGCAACTAATGTCATTATAGATGCTCTGATATTTTTCCAGATAGTTGCATGGAGGTAGAATCATGTAAGGAGAGGAGGAGCAGATGGATACTTGAAAGAGCTCTGAATGTCTACCTTTAGGAAACTAAATCCTGTTTTTTTGAGACCCTGTACAACAAAATTACTTGACAAACGTATGCAAACACATCTTCACGTTCAACTATGCCACTTCTTTTGACTTTCCTTTGCTTCTTCTGAGAAACCAAGTATAAAGCTCCACTCTCCTTAAGTCTAATGCTAAATAAACAAGGGAATTTGCATGAAGATTACCTACTTCTACTCTGATCAAGTTACAAGAATGTTTCAGCTGTTTGATTGTTTTTAATAACTTCATTATATTGATCCCAAGTTTTGATGGGTAGGACATGCAAGTGAAAACTTTTAACATCACACAGTATTATTCATTACAAAGTAAGAGGAAAAATCAACAGGAATTAAGGAGAAAAGATAAATGCTTCTAAAGAGTGTTGCTCTGAATTTAGATGTCATATCTATCCATAATTTGATATTATTAAACACAAAATTTGAGTACACAAGGAAATCAGCTACTGGATCTTTCTTTGTTGTCTATAGGAAGAAAAAGCAGTAAAAATATTTGCACTAAATCCAGTAAAAAAAACCCAAACCAAATAACTGGCATTTTTGTGCTTAGTGGTTAGCGTTCTGATTCTCAGTTCATAAACTATGTTTTCCTTATGAGTACCTGAAATTAAAGCTGGAACACTTTAAAAAAATATTTTATGCTTACATTAATGCTTGCTACAAATCAAGACTGCCTGAGACCAATATTCATATTTCAGCCATAGCAAAGTAGAACTAAACATAAATACAACATTATCTGTAGAAACTTGTTTTAATTTTTTTCCTTAAAGCTTCAAGTAGCTTATCTTTTTAAGGATTTATCTAACTCCAATGTTTAACAGATCCCTTCTTGGATGTATATGTGTTTCAGCTACAGATATGGACACACATATACTGAATCAGCAAAACATCTACTGCCAGTGCAATCAGAAGGAGTTAGAACAGTATCCTCACAATAACTGGATCACTCAGGAGAATAATGTAATTGCAGAAACCAGCATTATAATTCCTCAGAGCTACAGAAAATATGAAAAACATGAACAAAATATGCAGAATTTGTTATTCTTTTCTTCTCATTCCTTGGAAAAAAAATAATTTTTGAACCTTTAATTTTTTTTTCTTGAACAGTTTGAGAGGATCCCGTGAATTATGCACTAAAAAATGAAGTGCATCCTCCACATTTGTTTGATTCAAATTAATGATTGCTCTGAACCAAAATTCCAGATCTTAATATATATTTATCTTCACTTTACATAGAATTGCAACTTGACAATGTAGTTTCTAATCTCTATCACAGGCCAACCCACATTTCTGTATCTTAGCTTTTAGCAGCTTTGAACAAATGAGAACACAGCACAGCTTTGTAGGGCTAATTTCTTTTGCAAACTGTACAAGACTGATATATTCAGAGACCTTCTCTAGTTCTGAACTAATAACAAAATGAGACATGTATTTTCAAACAAATAAACTTTTTTTGGAAGTATAGTGCCTTTCCAGTTAGAAAAGCATAGTTCCAAGCCTACTAGCTTTTATGGCAGGCGTGACATGTTATTAAAAATAACAAAAATCTTGAGTGTGCAATAAAAGGGCAAATGCTTGACAATATGCAATATTATATCCATAATGACAAACAAATGCTTCTAAAAATGTACTGGAACTGAACTAACTTGTTGAAGAACTAGAAGGTCGGTTTCAGACAAGGGGCTTGTTAAATGAAAGCGGTCACATTGCCCACAGAGGTGCCCTGTCATACAGAGTACGGCATTCCAGCACTCAAACACTTCTTTTCCAACAGAATGCATCCTTGATTTGTCAGGAATGTGACACACTCTATTAGAAGAGGATACTGGTAAGTGTCTTCCCAGAGCAAGTTCTGCTGAGCAGCCTGCAGAAGTGTCACATTTTGTTAGAACTGCTGCCCTGTCCTCATGCCTCATTATGCATGGAATACTGTACTGGAGGGTATCACCTAATGAAATTAATGTTGGAAATGAAACAAAACAGGAGATGATTGCATGACAATGACACAATACATCTGCCCACTTTAGAATATATTACAAAGTGAAGGTACATCTCTCATTATTTCAACCAGCTTCACTGTATTACAGTTGTTTTTCATGTACTTGCAAATCACTTTAAATGGCTGCAGAAGGAACATTTTACTTTTGTTATTGAATTTATGCAAACCTGTCTGAATTTACTGTTCTCCTTTCCTTCTCCTTTATATTTCTCTGTCTTTTTAACCTCCTATTGTGACTTTTTAGACAAAGGTTTCTTCCAGTATTTACGTTCCTCAACTTGTCTATGCTGGCTTGAATAATCTGAGTCTAAAATGCTTTGGAACCCACTGCTACTACTCACAATATACTAAAAACTAACAACAGAAAGCGAAGCAGAATATAATGCAAAATATAGGAATTAAGGGTCCACTATACAGTTCCAGTCACACTTAAGTTGTTCTACCTGAATATTCTAGATGGCTGTTTCAGAGTTTGTAATCCTTGAAAGAAGGATCTGTCACAGAGGTGTCTGCTAGATCATATCTAAGACAATATTCAGACAGACTTTAGTAATGTCAGTGTGTTACTAGAGTTCCTAAACAAAGTAGCCTTCATCAAGAATAGCTAATCTTTGCAGCTTTAAGGCAAGGAAGTGTCCTCCAGCACCTTTAATGCAACAGAGAGAACCTGGGGGAACACAAGGGAATCCACTAGTTGCACAAAATGGGTGGATGTGTATGGTCTTTCTAAATGACAATTCCTACTGCTCTTGGATTAGAACGCAGGGCAGAAAGAACCACTGGTTTGACTTGAGAGAGGATTTCTTGTGTTGTTGTGAAACCCAAATTCACCCAACTTATATCATCTTTCCTCTACCCCACACTCAATTTGAAACATTGCATGGGAAAGACAAGCATAGAGAAGATTTTCTGATGGAAATGCAGCACTCAAATGCTAAACAGAAGAGATTTACAAGATAAAAGGGATCTTGACTTCACAGTGTAGTGCTTAAAACACTTTGTCAGGCTGTGGAGCCCTGGATCACGCTCCCTGTTTTGTGTTCTACATTTAAGAGTCATTGATTTTAAAACACCCACAGTAGTTTAGAGGAGTGTTTCCCATCTGGGTTTCATGGCCACTAGGAGGATTAATAATGCTTTGGGGGCTTTAGTTATGAAGAGGTGCAATGAAGTATTCTGGGACTGTTGTTAAATAACAATATAGGTTCTTTAAGTTTTAAACTTGGATCCTACATGGCTCAGTCCTACAGAGATAATAATTTATGATAGTCATAATTTTTGTTATCATCATGTAATTCATTTCATTTTCCCCTTAGCTCAGCACTCATGATTATAACTTTTATAAAGTAATTTTAGTCAGTATTCTGCAGGACCTTGATTCACAAGGGCATACAGGGATGGGGAAGAGGATGTAATATAACACATAAAAATTCCAGCTATATTTTCCTTGGTTGTTTAGCTCTCTTCCTTTTCTACTCAGTCAAGATATGTATTCTGCTGGATGTTTTCTTAGGTAAAATGGGAGGAAAGTAATTTCACAGTGTACAGCATATTTTCATCTGTTGTTTTTCAGGTAATGAATGAAGTTACACTTGGCATTTATTCAACTCATATGTGTTGGACTGTACTTTTTGAATAATTCATTATGCTCCTTACACTCCTGTAGACACATCAGAGTATGTAAGGGAGTCTGCAGAGAGACGTGCAACTGTCGACGAGTTGCTATCATCTGAGCAGAGGTTATAAACAAAACTGGGCCTCTAGTAAACCAAACATGTAAAAATGGTGCAGAAATGCAAGATCTTTGCTATAAAAGCTATAAATCAAGGGACTCACAACATGAAAATTTCATGATACAATCCTGTTAACAGAAAGGTCATAAAAGATTAGAAGATGGCACTACAGAAACACTACACTACAATTGTTAAACCAGTGCCTCTCAAGGACAGCCTTTTTTTAATCAGAAAAATAACAGCCGTTCTAAAAATACAAAAAATATCTTGTGCAATGTTGGAAAAATGGTTTTTGTCTACATCGTATGAAAAAACTAAACTTAGCATGGGATGCTCAAATTTTATTTTTGCATTTTTCTATTTCAGTTGTTTCATTGCCTGTATGTGAACACATACTGTTTCATGAACTACTTTCTCAGATCCTACAGATCACTGATAATACAGAGACCATGAGTTGAGAAATAGCTTTCGATTTGGCTACTCCTACACCTTCTTTCATTAGTCCTACTCAGATAAAGTGCTACAAGCAACACTAGCTGCTATAAATCTATAGGAGTTATTCTGGTTTTTGCTAGAAGCTGTCTGATGAAGCAAGGGACCAAGATCAGTGTTCTGCTAAATCGTTATTGTATACTGCCCATCTTCACACAGACACACAAATACACATGCAGGTATTTCACAATGTTTTCTCTTGAGTTTTGATGGAAGCTGATTAGTTAAATAGGTGCTCTCTGTGGCTTGGTCCTAAGACATTAATGGTCTCTTTTGAAGGTTCTAAGGGCTTAAGAGATGCAAAATGCATTCATATCATATCACATCTGATCCCGTGTCTAGAAGTGTATTTCTGCAACCATGAAATCTGGGATTTTTCTTACAGACTTCATTGGAAACTGAACTGTATTCTTATATCAAAGTAAGGAGGGTTAGCAGAAAGATTGACGTTCATGTGAATTCATAGATGACTGGAAACTAATAATTATTTCATTCTATACTCAATATATTATGAGATGGACTTTTGTACTGTTTTAACCATTGTGCAAGAAATAGCATGACACGAGGGAAACATTCCCTGTTAAAATCCCCATAGAGCTCATTATAAAGATGAAGTGATTACAATACTGAAAAAAGAATGAAAAATTAGTCTGAAAACAAAAGTGAATATCACATGGGGTTTGGCCTTATGTTTTAGGGCTTTTTTTAATATGCTTTTTTTTCATTGAATTTTGATATTTTTGTTACTTGGTCATCACTGGAAATTTATTTGTGGTACCGCTGAGAGAACTGTCATAGAATTCAAAGAGTTGAACTGATGTTTTGAGGGAAAATGGATTTTCATGTTGCTCTTCAGTGAAACTTTTATTTGGTAATTCTATAAAACATGATCGTGACTGTAGTCACAATGTCAAAACATGAGAAAAAAAAAAAAGAAAAAAACAAAATAAAAGTTCTGCAGAATTTTCCAAACACAAAAATACATCTTAGGTGGTAAGGGCAAAGTATTTATAAGATTTTTATTTCTGTTTGTGACTTTGGTTATGAAGTCTTGGACAATTGGCTCTAGGTGACCCTGACTGAGCAGGAGAGTTACACAAGATCACCTTCAGAGGCCCCTTGCAACCTCAATTTTTCTGTGATTCTGTGGTTAAGAACTTTAACCACATTTATGTTTGACACAAGTCAATGAACTACAGATGTTTTTTATTATTATTTCTCTTTAGTTAACTGTAAGGACAATTTGGAGGGAAATCAAATTTGTGTCATTCAGTCTGTTTCTTCAGAAAGATGTGAGTACCTGGGGAATGTAGCTGGACTCATTGTGAAGATGCCTTTCAATTCCATAAGAAATGGACTTTGGTATGATACAACAAAAATGTTTTCACTCCAGCAAAATAGTGGAGTATTGTTCAAGGAAGCGAAATGGTTTATGAAGTCCGGAGTATCCCTGTCACATTCTCTTGCTTCAAACCCTTACAATGACTTTTACATAAAGTTATTCCTGAATTGCAGTAACGTAGGAGGGAGGAAAAACTGTCTTACAATGCATTCATAAGATCTTTGGAAGGCAACCACAACCCTCATCTGCCTTCTTCTATATTAGTGTCGACTTTTGTAGGCCAAATGAGTTCATGTACTGTTGTTATCATAATGATTTTTCAAGATATTTTGATCGTGAATATATTTTTATACATATATATAAGGACTTAATGACCATGTGAAAAAAAGTAAAAACATTTTGACATAAACTATGTCAAACTATGAGAATATTTTGCTCATTTTCAAATACTTTTTATTAATTTCATTTGAAATTCTGTTTATTACATTGCATTACACTCACTTGGCTATGAATGAAGATTTTATAATGCTTAGTCATATCTATATCCAAGAGTATTTTTATTTCCTATCAAAATTAATTCCCATTATAAATAATATATAAATTTGTACTAACATATTAAGAATATATTCTGTGTAATGTAGTAGCATACTCAGGCACAGCATGGCCACCCTGTTGAGGGAGGTGATTGTCCCAATCTACTCTGCCCTGCAACAGCCTCACCTTGAATATTGTTTTGGGCACCACAAATTAAAGAAGACACTAAGCTCTTGGAGAGTGTCCA
>VZTI01002772.1:3664-46326 GCA_013397865.1 Struthidea cinerea
TTCCCCCAGACGCAGCGCAAGGTGCTGCTGGACGTGAGCACCGGGCAGTACTACCTGGTGGACACGCCTGTGCAGCAGCCCCTCAAGCGGCGCCTCTTCGACCCCGAGACCGGGCAGTACGTGGAGGTGCCGGTGCCCCAGCAGCCGGCCGTCGCTCCCGTCCCGCTGCCTCTCTCGCCCCTTGCTCTCAATGCCGGCGCCTATGGCGCCACTTACATGCTCTACCCCGGGCTCCTGCCCGCCGCCACCGTGCTGCCCGCCGGCGCCCTGCAGCGGCCGCTGTCCCACCCGGGCAGCGATGGCAGTGCCCCGGCAGAGCCTGGCAGCCCCGCCGCGCCAGAGGCAGCTTTTGCCGAGAGTCCCTACTACGTTGCTACCAGCAAGGGCCCGCCGCCGCCGCGGCACGGGGCAGCCGAAGCGAAGCCGGTCATCAGCATCACAGCGCCGGCCACCGGCCCGCGGATCGTCGCGCCGCCCTCCTTCGACGGCACCACTATGCGCTTCGTGGTGGAGCACCGGTGAAGAGCGCGGGTGAGTGGGTGCTGCCTGGCGGGCACGGCAGTCACCGGTGATCGGTCAGGGCAGACCGGGTTAATGGCCAAATGACAGCGGTGCCACAGCTTCTCCTCAGGGGAGAGAGGGCCCACAGAGGGGCCCTCACCAGGGTGTAAAATACAGATAGAAAGGTTAGGCACACCCATTGGAGCAGTATTCCTTGGAGCTTCTTTTTTTTTTGGCAGTTTCAGAGAAGCACACCATAGCTGCTCGTCACACAACCTGTATTTGTGCAGACCCATGGCTGGGGCACCTCCCTTTGCCCCCGGGGATGGGAGTGTGGTTGGGCATCTCTGTCTGGATCCATCATCTGGACCCATCTTGCAAACCATGAAAGAGCCCCTTCACCTCGGCAACATATCCTCCTCTTGTCTCATCTCTCGCCTCTTCCTCCCAAGGGGTGGTGAGCACCTCTCTCTTTCCCCTGAACCTGTTTCTCCCCCACCTCAGGAAGGAAGGTGGGGGGGGGTCTGATGGAAGCAAGCCCATATTTTGGGTCCTTTTTGTTAGTGGGGTGAGGGAGCAGGATGCATGGAGTGATCCGTGGTGGGCTCTCCTGCAACTATGGGCTGCTGGTAGGGGCAGAGGTACCCATAGCTGCCTGTGCTGCAGGAGGGCTCCCCGGGGCACCGCTGCAAAGCACTGTTTTACACAGCAGCTCCGAGCTTGGAGTGCCATAGTCCTGACAGTGTCCAGTTAGCTGGGGCTGTAACCCAGGGCCAGCCTCCAAACTCAGGGATGTGCGTGCAGGGGCACTGAGTACCTGTCCTGGAGAAAGGAGGAGGGCACGGGACTGGGCATACAGCATGCAGTGAAACAAGTGTGGTGCAGTATGTCTTGTGCAAAATAACCGAGGAACGACGACATTTCATTTTGAAAGACCTGAAATATTACAAAAGTGCCTTCAGGACTGGTGTCACTGCTTCTTCTGCCTCTTGCATTAGAATGCATGGCTCATCTTTACCACATGCAGAGCTGCCAAATCTGTGGCTTACCAAAGACTCACAGAGTTGGTTTTTTGGTGTACATGAAAGGGCAAAGAGAAAGAGTGGAAGAGTGGCAACAGTCAGAGGTTTGGGTTTGTCACCAGTTTGCACTGAGCTTTGTCCATCTGCATGCTTGAGGGTAAATTTTGTCTTCCAGCACTTGAGTTATTTATTTTGCTTTAATATTTTTTCAGCTTGCATCATCTACTACTGCACAGTAGATTATTTGTTGAATGAAACCTTATCAATGGGATTTATGCACTTACTTTTCTGCTTGTAAATATTTTATCTTGAAAGTTCCATTCTTTCATCGTGGCTGTGGATGAAGTTGTTTTCATTGGCCCTTACGGGTCACTCAGGACAGGCAACATGCCAGTTTGAGCTCTGCTGTGCTACTTGAGTTCATCTTGCCAGTAAAGTCTTCATGGAGAATCTAGATAAAATTGCAAAAAGTAGTTGATTATTTTTCATTTGGTCTGGAGGCTGAATTGAGACTGCTAGCAGAAGGAATTTGTTAGATTTCAGGTTAGAGACTTGACATTTTTGAAAAAGTGGGGTATATAATAGGTGTATTTGTAACAGTAGCTATTTAAACAAAAACCTCTAGCTTTTCTTGTATCACTCTTTAAAAGTGAAAACCATCGTATTTCCTGGTGTGCCCTGCCCCTCAGTTCCCAGAGGGTTATCCAGTTATCACGTATTTAGCTTGCCTTCAGTGCCTGGTGAAGCAGGTGATGCTCTCAGCAAATTGCTCTTTCTCACCGGTGAAGTTAAAACAGAAGCTCTGCTTTGTTGTGCTGTGTCAGAGCTCTATCACTACCAAACTGTGTGAAAGCTGCCCCAAAAGACTGGTGATGCAAAAACGTGCATACTCAGTACAGAAGGTCATTCAGCAGTGTGCAGGCTTTAGTTGAATTTTACCATTCTTTTAATCTTTGAACATGCCAAGGCGCTCGTTGTCTAATGCAGGCAGGACGCCCTCTCCGGGCTGTCTCAGACCTGCTGAGGGAGGTGTCCTGCTGCTGGACAATGGATGCACTTGTTTTTCCTTGACCTGTTCTGGCAGTCTTAAGTAATTTTAACTGCATGGTGCAGGATGTATTTAAGTTGCCGTTAGATTTTGGTTACTCATATATCTTACCTTGCAGTGGAAAATTAGGTGTATGCCAGAGGGGAATCACATCTATAGCCTTCTTCTTCTTGTTATTTTCATTCACCTACATAACTTTCATGTCCCTGTGGATAATTTTTCCTCTTCTTCTCTTTTATTATCTACTTTGTCTTTTGTTTTCCATTATTTTCGTCTATCTCTTTTGTCATTCCATTCCTAATGAAAAACACTTGTTTGCTTGGGGTGGTGTTTTTCCCCTAACAAGAACAGCAGTATAATTTCATGTGAATCGAAGGGTGAATTGTTGTTAACTTTTGTAATTCCAGCTGCTTTTACATCAGACCAGGGTTTTTTGATTGCAGCAATGCTGTGCAGATCCTAAAATGGATTTTAAGCCAGCCACATTTCATCCTTTGAGTGTGGGAGTTGAATAAAGTACTGTCCTTTCAGGTCCTTTTTTTTTTACTAAGCAAAAGGAGCTGAATGAAGTCTCTTTTTCACCACTCCTGAATTCCCTTCTGCACTGCACATGCTATCTTCTTCCCTTCTTTGCTCTATTTCTTTCACATCTTCATTCACAAACTGTATCACTGTGTTAAGGACTGCTCCATCTTGGTCTCTGTCACCTGTGGGAGGTCAGTGTGACTTGAATCTTTGGTAATGGTGTGATACTCGTGGTGGTGTTGACACCAAATCCTCTGCACATCTGCTGCTCTTCCAGCACTTCCTTTTGTATCTGGTGCTCTTCTCTGCACAATCATTGGGATAAAATGGATCCCATCAATTTGTGTTCTGACAAGATCCAAGCTGCCATTTCTGAACTATTCTTAAGTTTTTGATATGCAGAAAAATAGTAGAAAATATGTGCACGTTTCTGAGCGATATCATAAGGCTGCTTCTCTTCCTCCTCTGCTTCACTCACAGTAGATGGGGGAGCTTCAGCAACATTGTTCTTGCCTGCTGCACTTCTTTCTTGATATGGGAAAGAAGTGATGCTAATTTTCAATTCAAATAAACTTGCAGCCAAGCCTAGACAGCACCAACGTGTAGTGAGTGGACTGCCTGACAGCAGCTCATTCCCAGCAGGAATGACTGAAAATGTGTTTTTGTCTTCTGTATCTATTACCACATTATGCCCTGTGGAGTTGCTGCCTTGTGTTAGGTAAATAAATGAGAAAAGAACAGGTAGCAAAGTAGAAAGCAACTGTAGTAAATTGTACCACCAATATTAGGAGGATATTTTTCATTGTTTTGTTTAAACAGGAGCATAAACACCTTTTACAGGAACATATATGTGAATATATGTTTTACTAGTTTTACTAGTTTTGTTTTCTTCCTAACTGCTATCAGATAACCTATGCCTGCCTTTAAAAATTAATTTTGTGTGGATAGCATATAAAAATGATTTTTAAAGGCTCATAAATTGATATTTTTAAACTTTGTTTTAGCTGTTCCCTGTTCAGCAGGATATATGTTCTACATTACTAAGTCAAGAAGTCAACTTACAGTGTAATATGCAGTGCATAGGATTTACTTATGCTGATGCCTTTGCTGAGAATTTAGTAGAGAATTTATCCAGTTTTAGTGGGAAATACTGGAATATTCCAAGAACCAAACAGGCTTCAACGTTTGATCTAGTAAATCAGTGTACAAATGGAAATAAGCGTGACCTTGTGTTCAAAACTGAGGCTACTTAGGAAACATTTCAATAGTGCTTAGTCTTGATACCAATAAAAGTTAATGGTGAGTTTAATGACTCGTCCTGCCCAGGATGATTTCCTGAGCCAGTATTTAAGTCTTAACTCCACAAATCTTGGAGCATGTGGGTAGGGGTTGTTTCCCTTTTCCTGACATATTCCATGCTGGATGCTGTGTTGGTAAGGAAAGTGCCCAGCTCTTTAACTGAGCGGATGGATCGCTTAAATCCCGCTTAGGTCACATTGCCCTCTTCCCACCTAGGTCCGTGGGGTTCCCCAGGACCAGTCTGCCGGGAGCTGTGGGGTTGTAATGCACAGCATGTTCCACACCTTGAGCAGAAAGGATGGGTTCTGCTCAAAAAAAACGGGGCTTCCCGACCACTGACTCAGTTTAAAAAGTTGGGTGCTGTTGTCTGATTGTTGGCAGTAGCTTGGGACATGAGTAGCAAGAATAGTGTGATGACAAAGGAGGTATTTATGCACTTCTCCAGAGGAGTAAAGATTGTTCAGATTGTTGTGGCAGCTCTCTAACAATCTATGTTAATGATGCTTTTCTGGTTTTGTTTGTTTGTTTTTTCCACAGGGATAAGGAAGAAGAATTATGCTTCTTTAATTTGAAATACACTTTGTAACTCTTCAACATTAATCCTAAAAACTGCTTCTACAGTTTTCTCAAGTTTTTTGCTTCATCATACAAAACAAGCATGTAAGTTTCTTGTTTTCTCCTAAATGCCCCCCTGTTTTGGAGTATGCCTACATTTAATTATGTCAGCAACACTAAATTACTGCATTATTTTGTGCAAAGTTGGTTTTGTACTGAAACCGATCTGCAGGCTTTAGACATTGCCTCTGTGCTGGTAGCCAGTGGTAGTGGTGCCACTACAGCTGTTTGTAAAATGCAGGCTGTAAGTGCAGCAGTGTTGCAGTGTGGATCTACACACAGCTTCATTCAGGTCCCTGGAACGTGTTGTGATGATCCAGTGCAGCCCTGCAGCTCTTCAAAAATAAAGCCCTCAGTTCTCTCCTACTGCAGTAAATGAGGGTCTTCCATATAGGTTTTAGTCACAATTTGCAATCAGATGGTTTTTTGTACTCTGTACTTCTCACTTGGAACTGCAAATGAAGAGAGCTGTAGTGTTAAATTTATCTTTAGTGTTTATTTTTTGGCATGGTTCAAAACAAACTCTGTAAATGTCAGAGAACACATTTGATTGCTTTCATTTTTTGTTTGCTCCTCTGTACTGCGTTGAACATCACAAGTTGCCTTAATTATGACAGTGTTTAAATACTGGGAAACCAGAAATTGAATGTAATATTTAAAAATCCTCGTTCTAAAGGAGAGAGCAGCATTTATTTTTCTTTAAGACTGCAGCCTATTCTTCCTTAAATTGCAACATTGTTGAAAACAATGCCCTGTGAGAGGAATTTTTTAATGTTACAGCCTCAATAGTACATTGTTGTTTCCTTAGCTGTTGTTTGACAGGTTTATCTGAGGGCTACAATTACAATTTGCTAAGAAAATATTTATCTTTTGAACAAGAAAATATAAAATAAGATTACTGAAAGTGCAGTGATTTGTACGTCCAACTCTGCTCAAACTAATTGTTTTGTTACCAGTAACTAGTTTGTCTCAGCAAAACAGAATTGTTATTATGACAGTAAAACTAAAATACAATAGTCTGTTCGCTGCCCAAAATTTCGGTTCAGTGAAGCACTTTGGGAAGCAAATAAATGTAAGAGCAAACCTAAATTAGATAACATAAAGCTTTCTTGAGGTAGCAGATTGGAATTATAAAGTCTAAATGCAAAACTCAAAAGTCTATACTTAAGCAATTTGCCCACAGGCAGGATTTTCCTCCACCTGTTCTTGAGGTTTGCTGCAGCTAGGGAAGTTTCAGTGTTTCCCATTTTTAAAATAAGCCCTGGGTTTCCATTTTCCTGAGTAACTCACAAGGTGTGGAAAACTCATGTAGAGCTGTCTTTAACCATATGTGTGAGATTGTATTTCAGTGCAATTTATTTGTTTACAGGCACAAATTGTAATTGCCCTTGGGATGACATGCACTGCAAGCATGCAGATAGCGAGTGATTTCTCATGTATCTCCTCATTCGTTTTCATCATTGTGAAAATCCAATGAATATTCTAACCCTTTTCAAAGAGCTTGGTGTGCCCAGCTAGAGCACATATCGTGTAAGGCTAATCCCTGTGCTCTTCAGTTGTACACTCTGCATTACAAGCTTTAATTTCCCATTGGGATTCGGGCTGACTGCCTCTTAAGGGAAATGAATGCTTCTCCACCTTTCTCATGACTGGTAAGTCCATAGGTGTTGTGATTAGAGTATCAGTGTTAAACAGAACAGTACTTGGGACTGCAGGACAGTGCAGGTACCAGAGTAGATGGTCCCCTGTGACACACATGTGTGCAGGACGTTCAGTATAATACTAGCATCCCTATTCCAAAATGTTCCTGTCCTACCTTTTCCTGTATCGGTGCTCGGAGCGGAGTTTCACATTGCAGTTTACAAGATATAGGTTTGCACACACAACCTCAGGTTTACAGTTTCACCCAGTGTACTTGAAAGGAAAAAAAAATGCATAGAAAACAAGTGCCCAGGATTTCCACATGTATTTGTTGGAGGAAAATTTTGCAGGGTTTTTTTTTTGCTGTCTGTGGAGATGAAAGCAATAAAATCAGGGAATACCAACAAGTATTATTTTCTCAGGTGAGATTACTTCAGTGAAATGTGTCAATCCTAATGTCAAACAGTGTTTACTTGATTTTGTCTGTTACTAAAGAGACATCATGTTCGCATCAAGGGGTCAGTTTTGCAAGGTGTTTCTCTTCGCGACCCAGCAAAGCCTTCACATGCATCTCCAACTTCAGATATCTAAGCAGATTCCTGGGGACTTCAGTGGAAGGATTTTTTCCTTCACCCATCTATGCAAAGCTTTGCTGAACTCATCCCAGAGTGCTGAGTGCCTTGCAGACCCGAGCACCATGTTCTTCACTTTATAGAACCTGAGCTCTGGGCTTGAGTCAAGCCGGACCCAGCAGATAATGCCACAAAAGGTCGCCAGAAAAAAACTCTGGTAATATGGTGCTCCTCCATGTATACCCAGTGGTGAATTTCTCCAGTGGATGGGGTGATGTGTAACCACGTATCTTGGATTAGAATGAAGCCCTCCATGTCAGGGCTCACAAGCTGCTAGTATTATATGTTTCACGGTGCAGTCATAGTATGTTACAGCTGAAATTCACCCCGTGTGCAAAGCAGGACAAAATCCTGTGCACCACTCAAGTTCCCTCCCAGCCCTGCTGTCAGGGTTTGAGGGCTGCACCAGCAAACTGTCCATGCATTCTAGGTCAGGATCCAATTAAAAGTTTGAGTGGGACTCGAGTGATGCACCAGAATGTTGTTCTGGTCTTTTGCAACAGGGTTGGTTTCACTCAGTATCAAATTTAGCCCTTGGTGAATCAACTGGTGAATGATTTGAAATGTATTTATGGGTTGTGTGGGGTGTTCTTCCCCCTTGTCTGTATTCAAAGCTACCTTTATTCTTTAGTGTTGATGGCCAAAGTGTCATTCCTTATGCTTATATATTGCCATTAACTTGTGGCTACCCGAGAACACATACTTCAAAAATGCTTGTGCTTTTTTTTCACCTATTTCTTTTTTTTTTAATTTCTTCTTTATTTTCCCCCGCCCCTTTCTTTTTCCTCTCATTTTTAGAAGGGGTGGGTTAGTTATCGTTGTAAAGATATTTAAAAGTGCAAATGTGAAGTAAGGATAATGATTGTTAAGAGGATGTGGGTGGTATGTCTGATGAGAGAGGGGTGGGCTGTAAGGCAAAGGGGAAAATGCCGTGAACGCATTGTGTTGATGATTGTTGCCTGTGGAGGAAGAATTGAGAAAAAGAAGATGTATAACTGGAGAGAAATGGACTCTTTGAGCTGCTCTCAATGTAGACAACACTGTGGCAAGTGCATAGCTGAAACCTGAAGTGATCCCACTGCAGGATGCTGTGGGCCTGGGATTGAAGGATGGCGGAGTTGCTCCAGGAATTGCACAGCGGGAACACTTCAGTGCGTCACAGACATGTGAGAACAGACTGTCTGGAACCGCCAAGTACCAAAGTTTGTAACTGAATGAGTTGGCATTTGTATTATGTTGGGGTTTGTTTTGTTTTTTTTTCTTGAATGTTATGATAAATAAAATGTATTTTTCAGTAAAAGACACACTGCAAGTAAGTCTGCAGTCCTGCTTGGTTGTATATTTGCAAAGTTACCTTGGCTGTTGTGCAGAACAAGTGAAAACAGAGGCATTACTTGGTTCAACATGTGAACAGCAACAGAAGGAAGGATTTCACCACAGAGCAGATCAAAAACCCCGCACTCAAGAGTCTCCCTGAGTTTGTCCCAGTACTGAAAGTCTCTTTCTGACCTGATCTCTATTCTTTCCTCTTAGGACAAAGAGAAGTTGGCATTGCTTATTTTTTATACCCAAGTATATCGTAAATGAAGAAAGAACTCCCCAGTTTCAGTGAACTAACTTTGACTGGTGTATGGTGTATGACTGCGTATCCAAAGAACTGCATCTTTGTCTGTTGTAAGATATTCAGAGAGAGCAGTTGGTGGGGTGAATAACTTTTTTCTGCCGACTCTCCATGTTATTTTCATTGCCTAATATTGCAATGCAAGCAAAGATAAGATGACTTTATTAGTGGATAGCAATATTGCTTGAGTTACTAGTAGGAAAAAACTTCTGCTGCTTTAGTGTGTTCCTTCTACCTTCACGGAGATGGAAAACGTTTCTGTTGTTAAGTCCAAGTGTTTAAAAAAGCTCAAAAAAATCCCTCCTAAAAATCCTCCTAAAAAAATCCCAAAATAGACTTGAAAACTAAATTATTACTTTTGCAGTTTAAAAAAAACACATTTGCTTCTCAGTTTTCAGTATGTAAGGGGCACATAATGATCTCCCTCTTAATCACATGCCCGAGATACTCAAAGGAAAACCGATTCCCACCTCATTATTTATCTACAAGTAATACAATATGTAGACATCTGCTGTAAATTTGCCTTATCATTCTGAGACACGGCTACATGATCTTCCCACCTTGCTGGAAGCACAAGTTCACTGGTAAACCAGTGGTTGGTGTTTGTGGCTTTCTCCCTCTCTTTGCAGATTTGTTGGAATTTGTACCTTAGCACTGCATCCACAATAGATGTCACTGGTGGCTTCACTGCTAATGTCTAGGCAGTGATTCCCATACAGAGGCACACGTGGCAGCCCCAAAAGACTTAAGACTGGAATGAGAACAGATGTTCAAGAGAAGAATGGGGAAGTGGGGGGAATGAACTGGGAAGAGCGCAGCCAGACAGGCTTAGCTGAACAGGAGCAAGCTGAGTAAACACAGCAGATAAAGGATGACCAAAACAGACACAAATTAATAGTGGGTGTGTAGAGCAAAGAGAAAGGCCTTGGATCACTTTGTTCAAATTAGAGAAGTCTGAAATTGCAAAGGGACCTGGGGTTGTGAACCAGAAAATTTGGGAACTCTCCTTTACTTTTCTTGAAGGAGAGCTCCCGGAGCTTGATTTCAGCAGAGCTCTGTAACAAGATCTTCACAGCACTGCTGGTTTCTCACAACAGATGGCAAATTTAACTTGAAACCTCTACAGAAGAGAGGTCAAAAGTAAAAAAACTGAGAGACATGAAGTTTAACCTTACCCTAAGAGGCCCAGTCTTGCAACCAACGTTTGTCCAAACACAAAGTGCCTCACACCACATGAATCCACTGAGATTGAAGTATGAGGATTTCTTACAATATCTTAAATAAACTGAAAGGTGGAATATGTCTGGGATTTTCAAGGACTGTTGGAGAAAATCTTGTAAGTTTCTACATAGTCTTTAAAATATCACTGGTAGGAATGACAAGACCAAAAAAAAAATTGCAACTCTTGTCAAAAGGAGTAACGAGAAGCAGATAATTCCCTGATGTCAGATCTAAACAAGCTATCCAAACATAAAACATAACACAAAAAAAAATTATTAAAACAAACAAACAAACAAACAAACAAGCACCTGTTTTAGAACTGCTGTCCCCTGGGCTTGTCACTATTGAGAACACGTAATCTGCTTGCCAAATTGTATCCCTATATATATGAATATTTTTTTAAGAGTATATGAAAAATACTCTTTTAAAATCAGCACTCCTGGAAACCTGAAGGGGCAAGTTTCCAAGTCTCTTCTGCAAGTGCGTTGCTTTTTGGATTTAGCTGGATTATCATTGCACTGTTTCTTCTGTGGCTTCCAATTAGAAAGGACCAAGCATTTATTTGCTTCTTTAAATTTCATGTATGAATTATTAATTGCTACCATTGCTGATTACCTAAAAATACGTGCAATACGATTATTAACTACGTATGTTACATCTTTGAGATTGACCCCCACTGATAAACACTTAGAGCATTTGCTTTGTTTGTAACCCTAAGTGTGTTTTCTCTACAAATGCAGGCTCGAGCAATGTATTAATTTCACCTTATTTTTAGAAGTTTGTTACTTTTGTTGTTTCCGTAGCTATGGAGCCCAAGTAAGGAAGCCACGGCCTTCCACTACCCAGCTGTTGGACTAAACCTTTCCTGGAATCCCCATTATGTCCAGCTGTTGGGGTCAGATAGCTTGAGAAGCACCTGCTGCCATGCCAGGGGGTATCCATGAAGACACTTACCACTTCTGAAGGAGCAGTGTGGGTCTCAGAGGCTCTGTTTAAGTGTCAAATCTGTGGGAGGTCCACAATTTCCCTTTACAGGCTGGTTCTTCAAGTTGATAAAATTGAGAAGGGGTAAGCCTTGCAGTGGGATTGCTGATATCAGACAAAGACCTTACAGATAAAAACCGCAGTATCTAGAACCTTTTTTTCTTGATTTTGGGTTGTAAATTGATAGGCAAGCCTGGCAGAGTGGGGCTGAGGTGTCATCTGTTGATACGTCAACTCTTTCCAGGTAAAATAGTGATGGCAGCTATTTCATTGTCCACTTTCTCTATTTAGGGTGTCAGGTCACTGCAGGACGAGACTGCTTCTTGCTAAGTGTGTGAGTACTTAGCTCTGGCTTTATTTTTGTTTTATGTGACACAAAGAGCAAGTAGTAATAACAAATGCAAAAGCCTGTCTTCAGTTTGTTCCTGAAACAGCAGTGAAGGTATCAAAGAGTGTCTACAACACAGAGGGTGCAGACTTTGAGAGTGGATGCGAGGTCAGTATTGATGCTGAAGAGGGGTGCCTGGGTCTTATCTCTCCTCTGGGCAGAGGGTTTGGGCAGGCACCTCCAGCCAATGGTGCATCCAGCTGGAGGTCTCCTGATTAGAGAGGAAGCTCAGGACAAGTGAGTTTCCAAATGAAGTTACTGCTTCATATTGTTGAAGGTGAGTAAAATGGTTCCTCTTACCTCAATCAACACCATTCCTTCCCCAGTGACAGACTTTCCCTACCCAGAAAGTAACAGACAATAAGACTGGAAACCATTTCTTCACAGTGTATTTTTACCTGTTTTATTTATGCTTTGACTACAAAAGTGCCAGCATTTTCAGGAAAGACAAAAAGCAGACTATTTCATCCCACTGACAGTTTGATTTTTGCAGATTTCTCCACTCTTGTTTTTTTACAACACAAAAGAATTTGGATTCTTTTCTTAATCTTGTAATTTTTTTTTTTTTAATGACAATCTATGAGTTTTTCCTGCCTGCTTTTGGTTTTTTTTTTTTAAAAAACAATTGTTCTTGGCTTTATATTTTACTTTTTTTGTGACCAGCACTTGCCCACCTTGTACTATAAAAATTAAATCAGATGGATCAGAGATCAGCTGAGTTGGGATGGGGTGTATTCTTTTTTAATCTGCAATGCTGATGTTAATGTAAAACTTCTTTTTTTTTTTTCACAGATCCTATGAAGACACTGCTTGAAGTATATAAGTAATTTTAATCAGAGGACTTGTCTGAGTAGTGATTATTTTTTTGCATTGAAATACAAGCCTAACTTACCTAGAAGAAATGTTCTGGCTCTGCACAGGCTTTGCTAGACTGCATCCAAAATTTATTTCTTTCAAGACCCTTTCCTTCATCATAGTTCAGAATTGCCTTAGTGGGTGCTCATTTTTTGAAAAGCACCTGCCTTGATTACAGAAATTTTTAGGAGGCAACCTTGACAAGCAACCAGTGTTGGCTTAACTCTGCTCCTGCTTCTGGTAGCTACAGAAATTATACCATTGATTTCAATGAGAACAGAATTAAGGCAACTCTAAGTCCTTCTGGAAACATTACCTCACACTGTTAATCAATTGTATTTAACTACAGCAGTTAATAAAAAAAAAACCTCCAAAAGATAAATAATAGTAATTGAGTTCTGACTGCTTAAAAAAACCCCGCAAAATCCTGTAAAATCATGTAAAATAAAACCTGCTTTTTTGTAAACAGGCAATACTGAGTAAGCAGGAATTCATGGTCCTATCTGGATGTTAATTGTACTTGAATATTTGAATGGGGATTGGTCACAGGCCTAAAACACCTAAATACTTTAAAATATATTTATAAATAATCATTCTTTATACATCATAATTGTTCTTCCTGCATGTCAAAAACACAGACTTCTGTATTCCCCAAGAAAGAAAAATAAAGGATTACTTTTGCTTTTGGCACAAAAAAGTAAAAATTAAGAACAAGCACCACCCTTAAGGGAGTGCATGGAATGCTACCAAATTGGTCTTTATTTGCCTTAGGGGTTTTTTTTACAAAAGTTTTAAATATAGGTTAATATGTAAACACTGTGCACGCACTGAGAGTTTGATCCTGGCCCATTGAAATCAATGGCAAATTTCCCATTAACTGCAGCAGTGCAAGGTCAAGCTCCAAGTTGGTAAGGTACGTGCAGGCCTAAGTCATTGAGGGCTTCCGGAAAGCAGGAGCTCAGGTCCTACTTTCAAAACCAGCTGCCGGCGGAGTCAGACTTTGCACCGAACACCTTCTTGCACATGTTGGAGTTTTCCTGGTGGAGAGGGTATTCATTCCCTGCCAGCATGGCTGCCTTCCCTCTCCTGGCAGTGTAGCGACTGCCAGAGGGCAGGCTCTCATACTTGGTCATGTGAGTCCTGCAAAGACACAGCACCAGGCTCTGGCATTAGCAGGTTTACGCAGAGCTTGCACCCTGTTACGAACACCTTGCACACAGGTGAGATGGCACTTCCACAGTGAGCAGATATAAGCAGCAGATGTTTTAGTGGCTGCAGAATAGCAGATACTGTTTTCACAGGATTTCCTGAAGATCCTCAAGTTCTTTGATTCCTCTCAGGTTTTTACCATCTTTTGGATGAGAAAAACCAGAATGGAAACCTGACACAGGCTCTGCAAATGTTATCTTCCTTAGGTCTTAGCAAACAGGGATTAGGAGAGAGTTGTAAACCCAATTCACTTACTATTCTTTCGCTACTGAAAAGCATATTTTTATCCTTATTGCACAATTGTTTAGTTTTCAGGAAAACTGGTGCCTTAATAAAATATGATAGAACACAATGGCTGCAAGAGCTTAACAGCCAGGTACTTTTGCTGACACTAGTAAATAGCAGATGATGAAGAAAACTTTCCACTTCAGCTCATTTATAGCTTTGCACTTCCTCTCTCAACAATGTAACAGAGATCTACTGCTGGCAAAGCCTGAGGTCACCATCAGAACTGATTGTACACGAGGGGACTACTGTCCTGCCACTTGAGTTCGTTCACTTGCAAAGCCAAATTAAAAAATTGGACTAAAGTGCACACTCAGAGCTGATCAGTTGTGATCTTCAAAAAGGTTCTTTCTGAATCTTAGGGGTGAGGGACAGGGAAGAATGGGTTAGCAAAGAGGTCAGTGTCTGTAACAGCCTGTGCCACACCTGACTGTGTTGGGCTAGAATTTGGCCTCAGTGGTTAAACTCTTGTGGCTGTGAAAACCAAAAGTTCCAGCAGCTGGCTGGAAGGACACCTCAGAAAAGTCTGTGCTGTTAGTTCTTACCTGAATGGAGACTCCACTCTGTCCATCTGCATACAGACCAAAAATGGGTACTGTGAAAACTGCACCGTGGAGATGAAGTCTAAAGCTGTTTCTGCTTCCAAAGTGGTTTCCATACCAGTTTTTATAAAGAAAGAATCCACCTCAGTGTTACCAGCTATAAACATGGCTACCCTACAAAAAAAAGTCAGGCATTACAATTATTTCAAAACACATTAAAAAAGAGGAAATTGAATTACAAACAGTCCTACCATACAAACATAAAAACTGCCCTCAGAGGAGCCTGTTCTTCACATAGAAGTGTATAAATTCAGATGAGACCACCAGGAACTGGTATTATCCAGGTGGGAAGGAAAAGAGAAGTACAAATGTTCTCCCATGCACATACCTATTTAATTCAATTTATTTAATGACTTCATTCTAACTCATCTGCAAGGTCTTTTATATTTAAATTCTTCTCATTGGGACTACCAAGGCTCAGGAGCCTAAGCTGTCTACAGCTACAGCATGTGCTGGGAGTATCTCACCGGTTCTTTACGTTGGTTTTGGATTCCCGGTACCACAGGCTGAACTCCATCCCCCCAGAGATGTCGATGGCCAGTCCACCCAGGAACTCCGCACTGGCTGTTGGCCCAGACTGCAGCTGGATTTCCTGGAGCCATGGGAAAGCACAGGTTACTGACTGCAGACCTCAGAAGTTTCCTTATTCCCTTTGGTACTGCACTCACACCACTTGTCCTTTTGCAGGAACAAAAAGGAATAGAGGGATTTTCTGGAAGGATGGGCAAAACATCCTGATGCACCTCCCTCCCTCAAAAATGGGATGAAGCTACAGCAAGGCACCTTGCATGCTTCCCCTCTCCCCTGTGTGCCAGCTGGCATAATTTCTGCATGGAATGTCACTGCAGGGAGTATCATGTCTCCAAGAGCTACCACACAAGCCCCACGGAGGCTGTGATGGCAGTCCAGCTCAATCAGATTAAACTCCTTGCTGGAGGCCCAGCACAGGTGCAGTGCAGTGTGACTGCAGCACCCCTGAGCAGCCCTGTACTGGCAGTAGGATGCTGCCACTTGTGCCATGTGTAGTGGCTCCAAACCCACCAGATGCCAGGAATTATGTCTTCAGTGGCTGGGTGGCCAAACCCATCAGCTTAATTTTCATTCAACGCATTTTCTATCAACTGTGCTCATGGCTTTATGAAACCTGTAAGGCTGGACTGGAAACATCCATGAAGTGGATGGTAAGGAAGTGGTAATATAGCTCAGGGTCATGGCAGTTCATTACTTTTAAGGTTTGACACAGCCAAGATTTTAAGGTTCACCCATTTTGGCAATCTAGCTCTCTTTATACAGTTGTTCTGCTTCCCTAAGAACTAGCGGATTAATTCACCATTTAAAAAGAAACATTAGTTTTGGAAAAGCTTATTTTGATCATGTGCTTCACATACAGGACACCTTCTCCCATCTCACAGATAGTTTTCTCCCTCCTCCCAGGTTTCTGTGCCTGTGGTATTCTCAGCACCTGTAATGTTGCAGGCCTTTATAGGACACATGGAAATGTGAATTTCCTCGCCCTTTTTCATGTCCAGGCACCCTAGAAGTCTCTATTCTCTTCTTAGCTATTCAGTAGTCCAGTGGCTCCAGCCAATGCTGTCCTGATATTTAAGAACGAAGCAAGCAGAGAGTCAGTCTAGCTTCCTAATCCCTATAGCAAGGAGCAACGTCAGGGAAGGTTTTTGTTCAGAACATTAAAGTTATCTGGCTGTAATCGAAGACTTGGATAATTATGGTAGCTGTATATGGTTACTTCACCTTTTAGGGTAAGTTAACTATCCTTGAAATTATTTCCTTGACAGAACCAGCTTGGCAGAGCCATCTTGGCAGTCAGTTGCTGCTAAAGTGGGCTTGAGATTTAAAGAATGCAGTGGGCTGGCTGTGGCTTATAAATCCAGCGTGACCCCAGCAAGTGTGGTCATATGATGCTCTGATTTCTCATTTTCACCCAAGTTAAAATCATGGACTGGAATTGTGGTCTTTCTGAAATCAAAGGGAGTTTTTATACTGACTGCAATGGGGCATAAAATACTTCCCTTGTTGGTCTGTTTAGGTCTGGAGATAAAGCTTGTTTTACTTTCTTTTACTTTGCTTTTAATTGGGACTGGATTGGTGGGTAGCTGCTAATGAGTGAGGAGGTAACAGTATACATGCTGGCAGAGATACGTACACACAACCAGAGAAGCAGGTATTTTTAGATGCATTGTCAAATTGCACCCAAGAACATTAAAGTAGGCTAGGTTTGCAAAGGCTGCACAGTTCAAGGCTTAAATGCTACCTAGAATTAAATTGTATTTGTCACTGAAACCAGCAGAGAAGCTAAGGAGCACTTGTCTTGTGTTTTACTAGCTCATCTATTTCCTTATTTATAGCTCAGCCCTGTCCTTCGTCTCATGTGCAAATCCAATCCAGGCTGATGGGAGGTGTAAATCACAGGGACCCAGCCCCCTCAGGAGAAGTATTTTCCTTTCCCTTCCTATTTTAAGCTTTGTGTCTCATTTGCAGTGGAAAATGTGATCCAAAAGATCAGAATCAGTCATTTGTTACTGTTCAAAATGCTGAAATGTGCAATGTTTCAATAAAAAAATGTCTTTATGTAGTGCACTGTAATGCAACCTTACTGTAATGCAACGCAGAGATGGCTGCAACACGCACTTCTCTGGGAACTGGCTACCTTCCATTGGGGTCTGGTTTTCAAGTGGCTTCTCTGACCTATTAATACAGTATTTAATTTCTCTGGGCTTCTGGCAGGTGTGTTGCCTAGGAGAACTATTAACACTGCTGAACTTTAATGCAGGTGACTTAGGAGTCTCGAAACAGTTTTATGAGAGCTGTTTATTTTATAGCGGGAATATAACTTCTGGTTATTCTTAGCCCTCAAACAACACCGTGGCCACGTGGAAGTGCCAAAACCATGTTGATGTGCTGTTGAGATGGAGCATAGCTGTACGACCATTCTTAGAAAGATGAGCTGTGCTTAAAAGGCAGCTCAGCCCAAAGCTGTGTTCAACAGTGCTTTAAACCATTCTTGTCCTTGTGGGGTGTGGAGGTAAGACACTGACGCTGAGGCTTCCAGAGAGTCAGTGACTGACTGAAAACACTACACCCTGATATTGTTAAAAATGGCACACAGTCCCAGCCCTGGCTGCCCCAGACTTCTGAGAGGTTCTCCAAACACAAGGAGTGGAGAATTTGCTGGCTGACAGAGCTCTAGGGGTGCCCAGCCAGCTGATTCAGCCAGAGTATGTCTGGAGCTTGGTGCATGCACAGCAGTTGGAAATATTTAGTTCTCTAAATGCTCCCTGTGCTCAGGACTAGACATGATTATCTTTCTCACCTCTGCGGTCTGTTTGTTAAATAGGTCACGGTAAAGTTTTTGCCCATAATCTGCGTGTGAACTGTAAAGCACTGCTGGAATGAGCTTTAGTTAGCCAATTTGGGCACTACTTGGGAAGCCCTCTGGACTTAAAATACCACTAGAAGGAGCTGAGCTGGGTTCTGGATGGGGAAACCTGTCATGTGCAGAGGGAGTTTCTGTGTAATTTTGAGCAGAGTGGATTGTCTCATCATCTACTTTTGGCATTCCTTTTGCCAAGAATTAAAATTGAAGGAAAAGTAAAAAGTAAAGTTTGAGACTGCAGATGTTTCATGAGCTGAGTACAGCTGTTAAATCCACAGGTTCTAAGGAGATCCCTGCTTGGGAAGAGCAAAGATACCAAACCAAGTGCTGACCCTGCACTTTGAGAGAGATGTCTAGATTCTTAGTCCTCCAATAACACATTATGTAGCCAGTTATATGTGAATCTATTTATGCACAAAATTACCATATCATTTGGGGTGACAGCTGTATAAAAACTGTGTAATCCTCATTTTAATTCCTTGTTTTGCCTAGAATTAAACAGTTGAAATTTGGACCTCTTAGCATTGTTCTTTGAAGGATAATTATCTGGGAAAGTACCAGTGATTCATTCACCTGACAATTATTGCCTAACTGGACACAAGGTCCCTAGACAAATTGTGAAGAGGAAAACTTAGGTGGTCACATGGGACAATACTGTATTACAAGAAACTATGGGGGGAGGTCATAGCTGAGAGCAATATGAGTTTTCAACAGGAAACTCAGTTGGATTTGCTTTTATTCAGTGGCACTTTGTTTTCTAGAAGATCTGTTCTCACTTCTAGGTTGCTTTTCATGTAGTTTCATTCTGGTTTTCAATATGTACGACTTTTCTATTGCTCCCCTAGGAAGAGTAGCCTGTGTAACACTAGTCAGGTTTATCAGCATTGAAAAGAAACAAAATAAGGTGTCCTACAATAGCAGTGTGGGGGAGGAACCATCTCTGCTTAAGAGACAGAAAAAGAAGCAAACAGTGTGCTGTTAGTACCTGTAAGTAATCTGTGAGGAGGACAAGTCCTTTCACCACGTTCATGGGAGCTCCAGTTGCCGAGAGCATTTTGGACATTAAATCGCCATACCCTTGGAAAAACGTCACTGGCCTGAGCTGGAAATCGAACAGAATGGCTGACATGCCAGCAAAGGAGTCCAGGTTTTCCTCGCCTTCATCAGGAGTTGCAGCTATTATGGACTCCAGACCCTGAGCTTCGATCACCACCTACAAAAAACCAGTCATACAGAATCAATGAAAATATTCTGCCTGACTCATAACAGCCCTACACATTTTCTTAATGTCTAAGAGCCTAATTATAATTTATGCAGTCGTAGTTGAAAAGGTATGAGGTTAAGACTTAGCGGAACTGGGTAGAGCACCTACAAAAATGGAAAATAAAATCATCTCATGCCATGTTTTTGCCCTTTAGGTGCAGAGCAGAATTTACCCACATGAAGATCACATCCTGAGACTAGTTTTCTTTCAAACACATTTTCCTTTATTCCTATGACTACTTTTCATGGACAGTGTGGAGGAAAAGCCAGAGATGTTCCACTGCATAAATTTAGGAGAATTATAATACTGAAGGTTCTTTCCAGTGTTAAGAAAAGTCCAAAACACAGACATTTAAATCTCTTTGATTTGTACATTTGATCTACTCCTTGAATTTCCATTCTATGACATACCTGAACTAGGACCTGATTTTACAAACTCACAAAGCTTTTACTGATTACATCAGATAAACAGCATAGGCTTTACACAGACACAGACCTTGATGAAGAACAAAACACTTGTTTTGTTTATGGCAAACATATGCCACATTGTGGGGTTTTCCCCTGTTATTGGTTTTCCCATTATTGGCTTGTTCTCTGCCCAGCAAACCTTATGGTCTTAAGCATTAGCTGAATTGATTTAGAAGCTGTAAGAAAAGGACCACATACTGGCTTACTTATTATGTACAGTGTGGCAGTTACCTGGATGGCATGAAGCTCAGTGTTTCTGTCGAAAACATGGATATTCATGTTACTTCTCCGTAAAATGCCAGAGCCGGAGTAGAGGATGTCGAGGCTGTATGTGGATGACACATCAGGACCACCTTAATTAAGGAAGAAAGAAGGTACCTGTGACTAAACTAGTGGATTAATCAAATGTTTGGGAATAGGAAGAAGGTTCAGAGGCAGTTTCATAGTTACATACGTGTGATATATCCAGTGTAGGCAGAGGAAGAGCCCATCTTGGAGAAGCGATCATAGTTATGGGTGCGCATGTCCTTCAGAGCTTGCCGAATTGTTTTGCTGTGGTATTTCAAAACAAACAAACAAAACCACTGAGATACAAAAATGTTACAGTACCAAATGTATTACTCTTCCATAGAAAGATCAAATTTGAGAGAGGGTGAATTTCCCAGTAGGAAAGAGGGTCTTCAAAACCCTTACCTTTTCCCACTAAAAATCTGCCCTAACCCAGAGTCTCCTTTTCAATTTCAGGTACTCCCTGCAGTCATAGGAAGAAAGGCAAGCAAAGGTCTTGCTTGAAAATTCATGGTTTTGAGAAGAAAAGATATATTGATTATGTTCATTCTCATGCTGTGATGTTTAAAATTTTTCCACATCACTGGTGCTTAAAATATAAAAGCAAGGGACCCAGCGAGACAATTAAGACCAACAGATGACATTTGTCACAGTAATGCAAGTCAGATGCCTAATTCTTTTTTGTACCTGTGAAAATATGAATAGCTATTAAAAGAATTACATTGAAATTAAGGGATTTATTCTGAAATAACAATACAAGGGACATAAAAATAAGATATCCTTTTATACTCTCCTTAAGTTCTAGTAATTCATGAGAACCTGTGTGTTCTTTGTAAGGAAGCAAGGTAGGGCTTTTTTTTTTTTTTTAAATTTACACTGAACTTCATGCACCTTGAAGGCATTTCAAAGTGCAGTATATCTTGGAACATGGAGAGCATGTACTTGTTCATTTCCATAGGCAGTTCCCCAATGGAGAGCAGGATGTTTTTCACTTCCATGTAGGATGGGTTACTGTTTAAGATGATGGCAGCTGCCGTGGTTCGCACTGTCTTCTCGTGGACTTTGCGGGTCTGGTGGTATATCCTGTTCATTGTTTCCTTCACCTGGTCAGGAAACACATTATTCACTCAATGCTCATGCAGATGACTGGGCAAAATACAGGTTGGAATCTCGTTTATAATATCAGCTTAAATTAGCTTAAGTTAGCTCCATAGCTAAGGCTAATACATAAGGATATATTTTCAGCAGCATGTTTTTCATGGTCCTTTTGGAATGCTGAGACATGTATAGCTCAGTGACCACAAGGACAAGTGGGACATCTGTTACGCTCTCTCAGCCACGGACCAAATACAGCCTTACACACTGGTTTGCAAAGCAGGGCTGTAAATAAGTAGCAGCACTAAGAACAAAGTAATGTGGCAGTGGTAAGGGAGGCATTTTCTTGACTGTTAGGGAAATATGTAATTTAAAAATCAAGAATCTTGTGATTTTAATTTTCTAGATAGTGCCCTGCGGTGGCCTCGCATCCCTGAGAGATTGTGACACATCTTTGTTACAGGGAGTCCGTGGAAAGCCATGTAGCCCCACTGACAGAATGGCCTCCAGCATGCACACTGAGGAGCACCCTGACAGTCCTGGTGGCCAGCAGTGGGTATGAAATGGAATGCAGGATAATGCAGCAGAGGCAGGACCTCATGTCCCACTATTTTCTATGTCTTTTCTTACTCTTGGAGGCTGCAGGGTAAGATGCAGCTATTTTACCCTTCACTTACTTTGTGTGTTCTCCCCATGTGAAAGGACAAGAAAGAACAGGGGTTGTACAGGTGCCCAAGGGCTGACTAGCACGTGTCCACCAGTCCATTCCTTCCCTTCAGCATGTTGAGTGCAGCACACAGGTTGGTGCCACCAGCAAATTTACTGACATTGTACTCAACCTCACTGCCCATGTTGCTGATGACAAGAAATGAACTCTTAATTTATCCTCTATGTTTAATACAGTCTCCTGCACTTCTTTTCTGGGGTGGTACATTTTCTTACCTCTTTGGTGAGAAAAGAAGGATCATATCTCTGCAAGGCAGTGGCAGCAAGGCTGCTGATGGGCCCTTCTCCTGACTCAGCGTACTTCAGAAGCACTGGAATTGCTTCGGGAAGGAGTGCGTTCTTCAGTGCCAGCAGGTACATCTGCATATTGTCATCTTTCTTGGCCTTCTCCAGTCTATTTAGAATCAACCTTTTGGCTTCCACAACAGCCTAAGAAAATCAACAGCACATTAAATGGTGATGATAAACCTCCCTTTTTCCCCTTGCAGGAGCAGAAGGGGCAGGGCTGGGCTCTAGCATGTTTTTGTTGCACAGAGTTAGCAAAGGTGTCATTTGTGAGCTGTATATTGATGGCTTCCTTCAAGCATAACCAAAGTGACTGCAGCTACAAGTGACACCTGATCCATAGTTGTATCACTTGCCAGCTGCTCCTGCCCTGATTCAGGGACTTCACAGGTCTTCCCTGTGGGGCCAACATGACCCCACAAAAAAAGGCAAGGGAAGTGTTCTTCAGTGCCTCATAACATAATGTTATAAAAGTGCTTGGCAACTAAGAAGGGAAATTAAAAGGGCCCATTCAGGTGCTCTGGATCTTTTCAGCAGTGTGCTGCAGTGCTGAACAACACAGATCCAGCAGCCTTGACTGATCGTTCTCATCCTCTAACACCAACATCTACTCAGTTCATGCTCAAAGTGAAATCCCCCTTCTGGGTTTTTCTTTGCATGTTTGGGGCACAGTTGAGTACTTGAACCAATGCATTTCCTTCTCAGAGGTGAAATAACCTAAGGTGACTGCAAATAATGAACAGATCCTGACTTTGCCAGTGTTTCTCTGAGGACATGCAAAGTTTTTGGACAAGGGAGCACAAGTACTGCTTCTACTGACAGATTCAGCAGTGAGAAAAAAAAGTCTGTCAGACAAGGGGAAACTGGAAGAAATCCACAGAAATGGGATGAGACAAGATAAAGCCTAAATCTGACAAAGTAGATGTCATTATTAAAAAAAAATACAAACCTCTATCAAACATAGGAGTTTATGGGCTTATTTTAAACGGGAGAATCTGCTTCCCGTGTCTGTCCTGCTCTCCCAGTAACGTCAGCAGGGATCAGTCACATGTTGCAGACCAGAATTTGGGCAGCAGTGACCATCAGATACTCACTGGAAGCTTGCAGCCTCCCCTGTCACACAGCTTTCTGATGAGCGCTCCCATGACAATGACAAGAGTTTCTCTGATTTCTTCTTTAGCGACATCCCCCTTGAACTTCTCCTGTCATGCAAAAGCAAAGCTGTTTAGTGTCTCGGTGTAAATATCATGAGCCACACTCTGCACGCACTCTGGGTTCAACAGGCTCCCTCATTTTCTGTGAACATTACTGCAATGCGAGGGCAGTGATTACCACAATGGCCTGGGGTCAGGCTAAGCACAGCACAGCTCTATCATTACATATATATTACATATAATAACTGACTGCCATTTTCACCTTGAGTTACATTCAGTCTCAAGTAGATTCATTTGGGGGGAAAAAAAAAATATTTACAGTCCTGGTTACTGGACTTTCATAAGGCAGCAATCAAACAATCCTCAAATTATTTTCCTAACATTCAGTATTATGTTTCTTTTCCAAGTAGTAGATTTTCATAACATTTTGCAAAGTAAATAGACTTTCAGTCTGGACCTAGGAATGTTTGTTGTTTGCAGGCTCTATGTTAATGGCACACTTATAGGAAACCCTGAAAGGTATAAAGAAAGGAAAATTAGAAACAGCAACAGTTGTTTCTTCTTCCCTTTCCCTTTGACTGGGACGAGGCATAAGAGAATTAGCTCTGTTGTATTTGTTTTGTCCTTTGACTTACAGTTAAAGATTTCAGGAGTGTTTCACTGGGATGAGAAGCAAATCCACAGGCATACAGGAATCGCTCCTGCAGGATAGAAGTGCTTGCATCCTTAAAGTCAAGAAACTCCAGTATGGCCTCCAGGGATTCTGGTGTCTGAGCTGAGGTTACGGCATCCACTACCTGTGGACTAGAGAGAGTGGAAAGCAAATGAACATACCATTGCAGTGAGCCAGACAATACTGAAAGGACTTCGCTGCATATTGAAAGAAAGAAGCTAATGTGCTGAAAGATCTGTTCATTGCAAGTAAGAGAATCTTTCACTCTTGTTGGAAAAAGTATTCCTGGACTCTTTCACCTCAAAATGGTACATGAACTCATATCTATGGATAATATTCGAATTTATGCAAATAGGGGACCAGAAAAGGTATTAAAAAACCGAACTATCACAAGTGTATTAAAGTGTACAGGACGAGGTTGTAAATGTAAAAAAGTGTTTTAGTACTGCATACGCAATGGCACACAGAGAAAAGGCTTCTAAACTACCTGAGTGACTCTCAGGTTTATCTCTATTGCCAACAACTGCTAAAATTTGTTGGAAAGATCCTGACCATATGACTCAGAAACGCTTGTCAACTCTCAAGTCTCAGTGTGCATGCTGTTCACAACCAAACTCTAATAGAAGGACAATTCCCAGACATCAACCTTCCCCTTCTTTGTTGTATTTCCAATTGAAGGAAACAAATGGGAAGTAAAGAACAAGTTACAGGATGTTTCAGAACAAGCATTTGGTTTGAGAACCTTTGGCTAAACTACAAAGTATGTTGGCCTTGCACTGTAGATACAACCCTGGTGGCTGAAGGGTGTGCTGAAAATTTATTATAATACAATATAAGAATAAGCATAACTTTAAAAAAATCATCCTTTTCCTCCAGACAGTACTGATCACTGGGTTTGCGTTGCTAGGACATCACCAGTAGAACTCAATCTCTTTGCATGCAATTTGCCCTTCTGCATTTTTCAGTAACTTAAACCTTTTAAAAGCTTGTTCATGGCAACTTACAGAAATTCTTTATTTTCACTTTTAATAATTTTCAGTATCTCCTCTTTCGTAGCTTTTCTGATGTTCTGAATGAAGGATAAAAAGCTTTTTGCTGCTTCAGCTTTGGAAAGTTTGTCAGGGTGCATATGTTCTCTGATGCTCTGCCAGTGTTCAGAAAGCTGCAAAACAATTCATATTATGTCAAATCTCTCAGATTGGAGTTTCAGTTCTCAAAATCAGACTTACTAAATGCAGATATATAGGCCAGCTGTTGCTCACATTAGCTGAAATCCAACAGATTGGTGATCCTTTAGCTAAGTATTAGTTGATTTATGATATCCCAGCACAAATGTCTTTGAAACCTTTCTATAGCTGTCTCTCTTCCAACACTTTAGTATTTTCCTGATATTGTACATGACCTTAAATGCAATCTATTTTGGAACAATACAAGTTTATTTATACTGTCACTGGAATAAAGTGAATTCTCTTCTCTTGCAAATCTACTGTGCTTTCTGGTGAATATGGTGTTTGCCTTACATTCCCATTTTTTCCTAAGCAGTTTTGTTTTATTTTTTTTTTTTAAGAGGGAGATGCACAATCCCCAATTCACAAATTAATCATAATTTCTGAGAACATGGTAATTTTGGGTTGGTATAGATCAGGATTAAATGTCCAAGAAGTTATTCCTATTTTTTATTCATAAATTTGCATACAAAGGGATTTGTAGCTATTGTACAAAATGATAGGTAAGACGGTATTAAAACAGGTAATTGGTGGTTGCTGTATTTATTCCCACACCACATTTTTTACCCAAATGAGCCAACATGGTAGCAAAGCACCCATATCTGTCCTTCCAGATGCACTCCCATAAGAAACTGGTGCCGGTATTTTGACCTTTCCTCTCTCCCTTGCCTTCGCCTCTGTTATCTCAAATTATTGAGAACATTCCTTGGTGAAAACTCAGCTGTTCTTTGCAGCAGTCTTCACTGCAGTTTTCCCAAGTGGGAAATAATTGGAGCACCCATTTGACCTTTACTAAAATAGTTCCCCTCTGTGGTTTTTGTATTGGGCAATAGCACTTGAACCTGCTGGCAGTTAGAAGTATCATTCATCAGTACAGAGTGCAACTTCTATCGACTGTAACAAACAATAATTAGGCAACAATGATTGAGACATAGGATATTTCCTGAGGATTAATGACCACCTGGGAGGAGCTCATGTTCTGAGGCACAGATGGGTCTTTTAACCTCAACTGGTGATTAGTGCTTAGCACCAAGGTCAGTGTTGCTATTATAAACCGAAATTGGATAAACATATGGCACTTTTTATTCCCCCTGTTGAAGTTGCACCACAGTCCAGCAAAAAAAATCTCTAATCTCATTACTCCTGTATTTTCTCCCGTGCAGAGCCCAAAGGTGTGGGCTGCTCTTAGTCAGTTTAGCCCATACCCTAGAGACAAGCAAGATGGGAGATACAAGCTGGAGCCATCTCATGCAAAAGAGTGGAGACCAAGCCTTCCTCTTTGGGGGGTGTTCAAACTGCTCAACAGCTACAAGGAGCAGCTGCCATCTCCTGCAGTGACTGCAGCACCACAAACACCTTTCACAATTGACTTTTATGAGGGCCCTCGTTCTCCTGATGTGAATGTCAGGCAGTTTGGGTTTAATAACCCAACCTTCAGGCACAAGATGCACATGCTTCCAAATGGCAACTCAGCATGGACACGGATTTCTGTTTCTCTGACAGAGAGATCAGAACAGAGGTCTTGTGGGCACTCTAGGAAAACTCCAGCCAAACCAAGAGGTTCTAAATGGAGCAGGAGTTGGTTTTGAATGTCAGTGCCTGACAGCTGTTTACCAACATACAAAGGGTGGCTGCACAAGACAGAACAAACCCACCTCCCTTTCAGAAGGGGCAAGAATCCATTCCCATAGGAACCAGGAGCATAAAAGAGTGTAAGATGCACGAGCACTTCTGAAAAGAGCATACTTTATGAAAGAAATCGGCCTGATTTTAAGTGCAAACATTTGCCATAACCTTAGAGAAGCTAGTGCTGCCATCTGGGAAATGAGGATAGTAATGGTTATTTTACCAAATTCATAAAGCTAGAGATAAGACCTGTTACAATTTAAAAAGGGCTTTGAGAATGTAAAACTCTAAGGCATAGCATGTCAGCAGGGCATTGATGTATACTATGATATATAAGTACCATATGCTATGTTGCTGCTTTGGATACAGCGTTCTGTTTATAGAGCCCATCTTTTCATAGCAGTTACTGAAAAATACAGTGAGAAAGCAGGACTTCATTCTCCTCGTACCATTAGGTTTATAATGACATAGCTCAGTCCCCAGGCAGTGCTCTGGAATTATACCCCATGTTTGTTATCTTGGTCTGGAAATTATAACTGTTTTGACAAACTCAGTTCCAAGTGACAAATTGATCAGCACAAACCCCGAAGGGCAGAGTCAGGGAAAAAACACCCATCCCTACTCTGTTTAGGATGCCTTGATGTTCCCTGCTCAGAACTGCTCCAGCACACATGCAGCATCATTTCTATATTCCCCAAACATGTGGTTTTGGTCTTCTCTGTGGCTCAACAAGCACTAGACAAGAAACTACTACAGTGAAATGCTACTTCCAAATAACTAGCACAAGTTCCAATATAGAAACGTATTTGTGCTCATAAGGAGTATCTCTAGAGGACTAAAATTATGTGTGCTGAATAGAAGCTATATCTTGCTTATCAAAAACAGAGACTAACGAACCTTAATGTTCCCATTCATTCCTCAATGGTAATAGTATTAATACGGTTTACTAACAGTCACTGTAGTAATTTATTTAGTTTATGATGAATATCACTAGTAAAACAGAAGACGATGCATTTACAGTGCCATGCTCTTAGCCTTCAGATGTCTTAAATATAAAAAAACAAGGCAATTCTTTTTTCCAGGGAAAAATGAGAACATTACTGGACTTCTCAAGAATACTAAAGCCCCATTTTATAATTACAAAATACCTATAAAATCTTTTAAACAAAAGACTTCCTCGGGGTCAGGTAGTAAGAAGAGGTTAGATATATTATTGACAAATGCTTAACCTCCCTGAGGAATGGCTAATGAACTTTAATTTCTAGGAACAGTTCAGCTTCTCCATGACAGGACTGTTAGTGAACACCAATCAACCACCTTAAAATTAATTTTCCACCCCCTTACCCAGAGGAAATAAGATTCTGCCACCTCAAGGTTGGCAAAGGTGAGATAATACAAAAGGGTGTTGTATTTTCCAGTGATCTGGAGAAATACTGCACTCAGTCTTTGAAAGAGAGCAAAAAGATTGGTACTTTTAGTGGCAGATCTTAAGACACTCTTGTGGGGTGAGCACCATTGCAACACTTCCATACTCACCACTCCAGGGTGTATTTTATATTGATATGTTGGACCTGTCCTAGTTCTGCTTGGACAGAAACTTCCTTTCACACTTGTCCTGCTCAGCTAAGCAACCCAATGTCCAATGAACCTGTGTTTACTTACTGAAGGGCACTTTTTGCATTCGGATTTCACTGGCTCTGCTTCCAGGGGCATGGCAACATAATTGGGGTCCAAGGTCTTGATCACGCTGGCGACTTGCTTTGCAGCAATCAGTCCCAGCCCAGCCTGTACCGACTTCAGCTCCAGCCTCTGCCTGTACATCCACACAGTGAGGACACCATTAGAGCTCAACCATCAGTGCACAGATGCAGAAATCACAGCGAGAAGAAACAAAAAAACCCTCCACAGACGAAAAAATATAGAATACAGACTTACTGAAGTCTTATTTTTAAATGTTCACAACATGGCAGGTCTATGGGTTTTTTAAGGTAACAGAAATAACTGACACCAGCAAAATTACTGCTAGAGCTATGAGCAATAAAATACCTATATGAGAGACTTTCTAAAGCATAGATTTATAGCACTTGATAAACAGCCTTCAGTAATCACATACATTGTGAAATGTTTCATATATTTGTTCTTAAAAGATCTGGAAAGTGAGATTTTTGAATGTACTTTTTCTTTTAAATATCTAATATTACTGAGATGCCTCAATCATTTATCTTGTACGAGTATCTCCACACTTTCAGTGCTTTGGGGTCTGGAGTCTAACACGGATCTAGGTTTCACTGTTGTTTCCTTTCTATGCAGTACATTTTATTTTCTATACTTCCAAACTCTCACATACTAGAAACGGAAATCCATCAGAAGTATTTCTTGAGAAATGAGAAGACAGAACACCTATAGCACTAATGGATAGATTAAAAAGTTTTAGCCAATTCCTGCTGTTTTCAGTTAACTTCTTATGAATGCCATTATTTATTATTTGCGGTGTGGTAGAACCCTTAATCAAAACTGGACGTGGCTCCTGGCACAGTTGGATATATATTTTGTATATAGATACAAAAGAGACCTAAATCCTTACCTGGAGAGTTTACAGCCTTAGATCTCAATTCTATAAGACCTACACATACAACCTGACTTGAACCACTAGTCCTCCTACCATCAATAACAGTCCAATTGCCCAACTTACTTTGAAACTATTTTGGCACCTGTTTTTCGTCGGTAATTCAGAAGGAAAACAAAGTTTTCTTCTGCCTTAATGGATTTAATGAAACTGTCTTCCAGCACATAAACTGTAGCAGATGTGGCTTTTGTAGCAACATCCAAGATCTGAAAATCATTAAAAAATAAAACAGAAAGAGGGCTATTCAATAAACAACAAAACAGAAAAAGAGCTCACAGTTCCAAATCAGGGCAAAACTTGTAATGAAGTAGAGCCATATGAGGGAGGTGCACATATGCTGGCATCTCCAGCTAAGCCTATAAACCAGGTTTTCAAGAATTCCCTCTGCAGTAAGAAGTCACTCACTTCTACACCATATGCTTCAAATTCAGTATGTATCAGGGTAAAAGACAGTGGGAACAGGGCAGGAAGTTATGGAGCAGGCTGCAACTGAGAAAACACCCAATACTACATTTAGTTTAAGATATGCTTTAAACAAGACAAGAATCTTTTCCAGAAAAATGTCTTGTAAATGAGATTGTCATGTTCACAGTCAGATCAAACAAGGTGGGTGGCTTTGCTTCCTGTTTTGTAAACAAGATGATGTCTTTGTGGTAAGTGTGAAAATTGGGAACCCAGCCATAGTGTTAAGGCAGTTTATGAAGAGAGTGTGTGCTGTCTTTGTACTTCTCTGAGCTGGGAAAGGTCAGTTTCTGATGCAGAGAATCCCAGTGCCTTCAGCATACGCCCAGCCTGCCCTCAGTACTGACTACTTAGAAAGACATTTACTAACAGTGGAGGACCATCAGGGCCATAGTAGGGCTTCAGTTACCTCTGCGGCACATCTCCTATATTACACCTGTGCATTAGGGAAGCCTTTGACCTTCCAGGCAAGCCTGACCAGGCTCCATTCAGGAGTCAGGATCTTCCCTGGCATTTACAGCAGATGGGAAAAAGGTTACTGTTATCACTGTGACTGTGTCTGTTATCAGCTGAGCCAAACTGGTTTACACTAAAGGAGAATCTATTCCCTGTTGTCTCCATGGGAACTACATATGACACTCAGCTACTAAAACTACAATATTTACATACAGAATTTGCTTTCTTTAATGCAAGAAGGACTTCTGAGAAGATGAGTAGTAGCTGCTAAGAATATATTTTAAATAAGAAAAATAGATTTTATTTTGTTAAAGAAATCATACCCGGTTGTGGCTGGTAAATCCTTTCTTTTCTATTTCACAGGAGTCCAGGTCTTTTACTTTAGTCACTTGATCTTGCCGCACGTGGTAAGTAGTACTGCATTTCCCAGAAATGTCCACCTTGGAAAGGAGAGTTAGATTAGGACAATTTCTTGAATTTATCTTTGGGATCAGAGAACACCTTCCAAAGATGAAGCATTTTCTCCACGGTTGGAATCCTGTACTGAGAAGCTGCACTGCTTGGGTTTATTTCACAGTTTTGAGGATGTCAGTGGTTCTAACTATCTGCATTGGACTGGCAGGGGTACTACTCATTAGATGGCTATGAAGAAAAGTAACAATATTTGTTTAAACAAAAGAATTAGGAAATACCGGGCAGCTCACACTATAGTCACAAATTTGAGTTAAATTCAAGCTTTTTTCAAGGGGACAGACACAGAAATTTAACAATGGAAGGCAAATTAAATGGATGCAGCTAAACCAGTGCTAACTTTGTGGGAGTACTCTGATTTAGAATGGGACTCCACTGAATTGAATTAAGGAATCAACCAGCTTTAAACAGCAGTATAATCACTTTTATAGTGACCTGGTTTAAGGTGGTTTATTACCAAATTCTGCAAAATTGACAAAGCCATTTTAAATCAAATGGATTGCACTACTTCTTTATATTAATTGCAGCAACTTAACCTGTGTCACCAGATATTCAGAAGACTGTCTTTGTGTTCCCAACCTCATATGTGATCAAAGGGATGACTTCTGTCACAGTTCACTCCTTCTGAAGTCAGCAGGAGCCACAGGTTCAGAGCAGATCAGGCTCTACCTGTTCCTCAGGTGATGATAGTATTGCCTGATACAGCACCATACCTCACGGGAAGAACCAGAGTGCAGCTGTAGCTGGAAAAGGCTAGCCAGACCTCTCTTAATGTTCTGAGTAAACCCAGGTTCATTTTGATATGAGTAGAAGGTTTTGACCTGTAGGAATAAAAAATAAAGTATATAAAAAAGCATCCAAAAGTGTATAACAAACGGGGTTAAATGAGAAAGGAATAGGGATAATCCACTCTAGAAAAACTCCCTTTACTTTTTTCTCATTAGGAAGTTGAATCTGGATCTGTTGCCCTTATTTAAACAAACTCCAGAGGCTGCAGGGCCTGACAATAACAGTGTAAACATGTTTCAGCCTTCAGCTGAACGCAAGCACAGTTTCAGTGCAGTGAGCATCTCTCCTCCTGGAATCAGAGAGAATTTAGATGTGAAATGGGAAATTTTCATAATTTCACAGGCAACCCATTTTTCCACATAATCCTCAGATAATCGCTCCCCACAGGGGCATAATATCTGTTGCACTTTAATCACAGGTTACAAAAACTCAGGATGAATCATAGATAAATCACAGAATGACTTAAATGACGTGTCAAACATATCACAACCTTTGCACTTCATGGGTCAACTGTTGTGCTTGAGCCTCTCCTCTGGTAACAAGACTTTGCACCTCCACTTTGCACTCAAGGTGCTTTAAAAGTGCCCCTTTTTCTGGAACTGTAAGTACAATCAGTGTGTTATCTCGGGGCAACCCTGAAAAGTGAAATTACTGTGCCAGCGATGAAAGTACCACACCACAAAGAAATCATAAAAGGAGTGTATAGACCCTACTACCTGAGAAAAAGCCCAAGTTTTTAATACTACATCTTAACCTTAGCATGTGAAGTGTGTGTAATGTATGAGGAGCAGATGCATTCTGACAGTGTTCTTCTGGTACCTCTGTTCTCATTTAGGGATGTGTACAGTTTGCAGCCAGTGCTGTCCTGTTTCTTTTTATGTTGTGTAAAACTGATGACAAGGCTGAGTCTGAAAGTTACTGAGCAGGTCTGATAGCAGCTGCAATTCAGCAGGCTGAGCTGGCGGCCAGGGTATGTGCTCAGTGCCTATTTACAGCAAGAGGTAAAGATCCTGCTGGGATAGAGTGTCACAGCCCTCACTCCGCACTGCAGAAGGGAAAAGGGAGTGTGACCTTCAACCTTCCTCCTTTCTCGCAGCCCCTCTGCCCATGCCCCACCTGCCAAGCATTGCTCAGGCTGCAGAGGGGAAAGTGGGGCTTCTGGCCTAATGCCACAAGCAGCAGGAGGGTGAAGGACCACGGACAGGAGGCAGGAGCAGTCAGGGCTCGAGCCCTACCACTCCCTGGCCAGAACAGCAGGCTGAGTACAAGGGGACACATAAGCAGCATTTCAGGAAAAAAGAGGGTGAGATGGATGTACTTGAATCCCCTTCTCAGAGAAACGGGGACAATGAGAGCTACAAATGGACATGGATGCTCCTGCGGTGGGACAGTGCTTTGGTGTTCTCTCAGGGCAGTCTATAAAACCCAGGCACGTGTTGAGACACACCTGCTCTCTGACCCTTCGCTTCTGATTTTTGGAGACAATTTCCCAGTGGGGACAAAACATGTAAAGCTGTAGCTCTTTTGGCATCAAACTCATTAACTTGGGACCATTGAAACTGCATGGGACACGGAAGTAAATAAGCAAGCCAAAGAACTGGGAAAAGCAGTCCTAGTAAAATACTTGATAAGGGTTTAAAGTGATAAACACTGTTCCTCACAGACTCAGTATAACATCCCCCATGACAAATTGTATCTCCTTTTCTGCCTTCAGATCTTCAAGACAAAATCCTGCCCTCGCTGAAGTCAATAGCACAAATCCCACACAGCAATTGTGCACATATCCACATGTGGACTATATATTTGTGGACAATCTGCTCTTTACTTCCCCACTGTGTGGTGTTCTCAACACACAATAGGCTTGGGCTAGAAGGGCCCCTTATACAGGTAAATTGAAGTCTGTTCTTAACTACCGTATTTCACACAGACTGATAGGACGCAATGGCTTATTAAAAACCTGAGTGAATAGTGAAGTGGTAAATTCTCCAAGTTTGTTACAAAAGATTTGTGTCATGTTTCCTCAAGGACTGAATTTTAAAAGACAGGGTCTTACTTTTCCACGGACTAACTCAAGCACTATGGGCCGCTGTAAAGCTTCCAGATACTCTTTCCCGATGATCTTCTCTGTGCTTTTTCCTTTGAAGATGTTTTTAGCAGCTGGACGTTCATTCACATTTTCAACCTGAACATCTTTTATCTAGCAAAGTAAAAGCAGAGAAAATTAATGTAGAGAGCAGCGTAGAATTGGCCTGGAGTAGGCTAGATAGACTAAATCACATAATAAATGTTCTTTATTTCTTAATTTCTGGTTCTGATTATTAATCTTCTATGATTACTATGTCTATGTTTACAAAATAAGCCAGCGCTCTCCACTAGGGAAATAAGTGCCAGAAAACCTTATCATAAAGCTAAGTACCAAACCCAGTTTCTATTCAGCAAATGTCATGATTTGTAGGTAGAACTGAAGGCTTCAGACAACACATATTGCCCCTTGGGTAAGGGCTTGCACATCAGTTGTTTGAAGCTACAGGTGCTGCATGAAGCAATTTCAAAATATAGGAGATATTCTGAAGTTCTGGCTTATTGATGTTAGATACATACTTGTGAAATCTTATTCAATAGGAATCAGATCATCAAAGCAGCTGGGTTTAGTTGATGACACTAGAGAATAAAAGGTTTAGCTCGTGTTCTGAAAGTGAGTTCTCTGAGATTAGATTAGCAACTAGATAAGCACAGAAAAGATGGTGTATGTTTTAAGTTGTCTGATGGCATTAATTACCGTAATTTTGATCAGCTGGTCATCATCATTGTCTGGATTTCTCCATAAGAGGTTGACATCCACACCAGAAGAAATCCGATATCCTGCACTTTTCTGCAGTGATGCTTTCACCCCATCAACATAGACTTCGGCTGAGTAAGCAAACTTATATAGCTTGTCATTATTTAGGCTTGGTCCAGTAGTGTGCCCTGTTTGGAAAGCAAAAACAAACAGCATTTTAGAATTGACTAACTCAGAAAATCTACCACTTTTTCTAAGAAACACCTTTAGAAAAATTAAAAATTTAATTACAAACAAAAGATTTATGGGACTGACCCTGCTACTTTTGATTACAGAGGCTGTCCCACTGAAGGAGCTGGGGTTTTTTTGTGATTGACACTGATCTTACATATTTAACATAAGAATGGTCACAAAATCCTTTGTTCTAGCTCTTCACTTAAAGACTGTCAGATTCTTTTCTTCAGCTATGTTAGCATTACAAATTAATCCAAAATTATTTGCAACTCAAAATACTGTAATTAATCACGCAATTCATGTGCTTAGCAATGTGAAATGCACTGATGTAATTTGCTGGAGCCAACAGAAATAATTCTCTGCATCTCTTGCATGTTTATTGGGAATCTTTCCATTGAGAGTCTCGTCCAAGGGAGACATGAAGGTAATGAAAACATTAATAATGGATTTTTTAGATTAAATAATTAAGCTCTTGTTCTTTAAGCTCAATAATTGTCCCTGTAGCTGTGTCTCTGCTGTTAATTGATATATTTTAAGGAATATAAAAGGGAAGGAAGGAAAAATAAGCTGGCTGTACATAAAATGCTCTTAATGTTCTCAAAGCAAATACACATACAGTGACCTTAGGTGCCATCTGTAAGCAGCACAGTACTAGCCTCACACACCCAAATGCTGCACCACTGAATCTACTGGGAATTTCTTCATGGAGTTCAGGAGGTACAGAGCAGAAACAACAAGCTCACAGCAGAGTTAATCTAAGAAACACAAAGTGCTGTCCTCAGGGAGATGCATCTCAGTCTCATGACAAGTGCAGGGAAAGGTGGAGGAAAGAAGAAAAATCTATCACAACATCTCACACAAATTCTTAAACATGCTGTAATGCAATCAGTGTCTTCAAAGTCCCCTGCAGAGATTCATCAGGCTGTCTTGATTTATGTTATATCCCCCTGTTCTATACGACTCACTCAAGTAAATTTCAAATCACTGCATTGATAAAAAGGAAAACCAGTCTTATTTCACTTCAATATTTTAAAACTCAGCTAGGTGGGTGCACAGGGCAGTTCCATCATGGCTGGATGGATATATTCTGCAGTTCTCAAAGAGTCCAAAAGCCCTGTTTCATTAAGATTTTGCTCACTTCCTTCCCCTGTTCACTCAGATACCATGGCAGTGGATTAAGGTCAGCTTCAAAGAACCTTTCCCTGAGCAAAACAGACACTCCACCACGTTTGGTCTGCAAGTTGTGTAAACTGGCAAAGCTACAGAACTAAATGGACTTATACTTTATGCCAGCTGGGGATGTGGTGCAGCAGGTTTGGTGATCCCAGCAGGAGCAGCCTGTTCACACGTGAGAGGCCAAAGCTGTAATTATCGATTTTTCTTCCAGGGAGGCTGAAGGATTCATTCAATGGGGCTCCTCTGGTTTTGCATTTCTTGTGTGTCTCCTTCAAAACAAAGTCACCAAGGGACACACGACCCTTCCTGCAGGTTTACTGTGAATTTCCTAGCCACTTCCCCAATTCCCCCCACTCCTACCAGCTTTGAAGCTACCTCGCCCTTGAGAGTAGAGGATGCTCAGTACCTGCTCAGAGATGGCTATGCCTTTTAGGGACACCCCTGGTTCCTTGCAGTCCCTTGGAGCCAGTTGTTTCCTGGTTCAAAATGCCCTTCATTTGCAGCAGAAACCGCAGTGCAAAGGACTTAGTACTGGCTGAGATTTTAAGAATACCATCCACCAGTTGCATTCTAAACGCAGTCCCATCTAAAGAAGAAAAGTGGGGAAACAGCACATCCAAGAGAAATTATCTGGGTGCTCAGCGACAAGTGGTGGACGTGGTGGTTTTGCTCCCTCCCTATTTTCAGTTAAAAGCACCTTTCACCTACCCTCTTCCTTTCCCCACAGCTGAACACATACATGTTTTTTTTTCTTTTGTAAGAGTTCCTTCCCTCTTCCTCCCTTTTAGCATTTGCTTGTTCCCACATACAAAAGAGCTCTTCCATCCTAAAGGAAACAGACGAACAAATGATGCAGCAGCTTCTTGCAAGTGTCATGGAAGAAAGAATAATTGCAAAGTATTCCTGGGAGCTAGAAGTATATTAGGTTTTGAAAGCTTTCACCATTTCACACATAGAAAACACTGCAGGAGCCAGGGTAGAAGACACTTTTAGTTGCCAGACTGGGAAAGGGTAGGCCAACAGTGGATCATGATAAGAGAAGCAGCAGGGATGAGGCAGTATTGAAAGCAGTCTCAAAGAGTTAGCATTTATCCTGGTGGAAATGAGGATGCCAAGAGAGACAACTGAATAGCGTTGTCAGGCTGAGAGGCGAGGGAGATCTTCACAGATGAGAGACAGAGATACAGGGTCACTGACCAGAACCAGTATTCAAAACAGCACAACTAAATTTTCATGCCAACTTTGACGAAGAAAACACCAGTACTATTTTAAAAGGAATATTCCAACACCTTTCCGACAGAAACTTTACTTAATAAAAAACCTAAATTTTAGAAGCTCCTTCCTTTGTATTCAGCACAGCACTGGAATTCTTTCTGCCTGTACAGCCATTGACATTTCAGCTGATGGCAAGTGTCCCACCACCTGAGAAGGGAGGAGAGACAGACACACAGACTGCCATCAGCCGAGCCATGCTCTCTTGGGGTCAGAAGTGTTGCTTCCAAGGTGGAGTGCATAACACATAGTTTGACTAGTAATGTTAAGTGTCTGTCATTAAGGGTAACATGCCAAGTCTATAATTAAATCATGATACTGTATAATACAGAAGGTTACACTGAATGAGTAGAGACAGCTGTCAAGTCCTGTGCCTTTTATTAATACATATGGCATGCACAGCATGTGTGTCTCTAACTACTTGCTAGCTCTACCTTCATAAATCATATTTGCCACTGTCTCTGATACCAGATAGCTTTAAAAAGCAAACCCCATCCGCTTATTTGAAAACATTTTTCAAGTGGAACTGCAGTAGGAGAGTTTTATGTGTGCTGACCTACCTGAACTGAATAGAATAATGTTTCAGTATTTCCAAAAGGCAGCAAGGCCTGATGAAAAACTAAAACACTAATCCTAATCCCAGCTCTAACACTGAGGCCCTAAGTGGCCTTTCGGCCAGTAATTTAGCTCTCAATCTCTCTGCACAAGAGAGAGATGAAATCTGGCAGAGCTGAAGGGATGACTAATTAAAGAGAAAATGCTTGCTCAGTATCCTGGGGATATGACAAGCAAGTATTTCTTCACATTGAGAAGCTTTGCTTAATTGTTGTTAAGGGGAAGCTGGGAAGACCAGATACCAGAAATGTGGCACACCGGTACCTAGCCATAAACTGAACTTGGCAGTCTCACAAAATAAGCTCACAGGAAAAGGCAATGCCTACAAACTTCTCTCCTTTGTAACTCCTGTCATGAGGGTGTACACAGGCAGGGAGGAAGGAAGGTTGCTGGTCTGTGCTTACACAGTGTTCTGGATTCCCTGAAGGAAGCAGGAGGTGGCATCCATGAGAGCACCTCTACAGCCTTTTTAACAGCTTAATCCAGGATGGCATGTCCCCCTGCTTCTCATCATGATGAAGACATTCTCATTAAACTAAAAACTCAGCTCATGTTATTAGGTTGCTGTTCCTCTAAATTTAATGTGAGGTTGTACATGAAGAGTCACTACTAAACACACCTTTCCTTGCTTCGTACACTGGCACTGCTGAAGCAGACAGTCTCCAAGATTTCATACCCTTGACTTTGTCAGGACACCTGAGTAAAGCTCGACTCACAGGGCTTCTGCAGACACCCAGATTTTCAAGACTTACTACAGAGCAAGTTTCTCATTAAATTAACGGGATGCTTCTTACTGACTTGAGTGGTAGCTGAGTCAACTGCTCAGAAGCTGAAACCTGGAGAACCCTAAGCACTTCCTGGCTCTGCTCCACCAGAGCACTCTGTGTGTTTAACTTTTGAGCGTGTGAAAAGTCCCTTTCAAGTCAGTGCCCCCACAGTATGTCCTGATTAAGCAAGGTCAAGATCCCTGATCTCCTGGTCACACCACTGGCCCTGTGCACTTGAAAACATTGTCTCCTCCATCACCTCTGCTGAGAAAAATGCCACAAGCACTTAAACCTAACTACTAAATGCATCTTGTATTACTCAAGCATGTCTAAGTAAAGCTGATAATTTTTGAGGCAAAACAGATCTGCATACACACACTGGTTATGCCTCTGGTGAGGCAGAAGCTGAACCAAGTCCAGTACAGACCTACCTTTAACAGAGGCTGAGTAGGTGGAAATGATGCAAAGGAACAGCACGGTAAGAAGAATCATGCTGGACTCTGCCGAGCTCCTGACTGCAGCATGAAGTGTAAGAACCTTCAAGAAGTGAGCTGAGAGTGGAGCTTGCAGAGAGAGCCACAGGCTCAGCCTCACTGTTTATCTAGATGTAGTAAAGGTCAGATTCCAAATTCCACACTCAGGTACTAAGTTCATGAAAGGACTTCCAGTTAATTATTAAGAACTAAGGTAACTGGCAGTTTCTACCCCATTTTATCGATCACCTCGGCTTTCATCTTTGAATACTGAGCCTACACAGACCCATTTCTGAGCAGCAGAGCCCACCTCCAGTGCTGGAAGAACCAGGAGATCCTGCCACCACTCCTCACTCTGAACGAAAGGGTGAGCGATCTGCTGCTGCCAGGGGCTGGATCCTGACCACTGTCTCCACTGTCTTGCATCATTTGTCATCATCTCTGTGAGTAACAGCAGAAGTAGATGTTTTCTAAGGGTCTTCCTGGAAGCAGAGGTACACAGGATTTATCAGTGCAATCCCAAAAACTAGTTCTACTTCGTTACAGACTCAGATGTGATGTCAGTACCTGCTACATTGTACCATACTAAATCAATGTGTTCTTTCTTTCAGCAGCCCCAGCCCCCATCTTACATCATTGCACTGGCAGAGGTTAGAGACTGAAAGATGAGATAAAACAAGACATTTTGTCCCATCTCAGTGAAGGGTACCTGATTGGCAAGGTCTGGGAGCAGGGCAAACCAAGCCCTTTCCCTTTTTCTTGCGCTTCACCACCTCCCTTGAAAAGGCCCTGTCTGACTAACCCACGTGCTTCCCTGTTTCCTCTGACTGTAAATGCCAGGCCCTCTCACACTAAGCTCACGGCCACAGGGCTCCTTAAGGATGTCCTTCGGCTGTCCCTCAGGTGTCAGTGGGGCAGCAGGCCAACCCCCCGTGTTTCCTGGCACACCCTGGCACACAGCCTGCGAGGCTGCATGCCTCTCCCCCAGCACACAAAGCCTTCCTAGCTCTGTGAGGAGGGAGGATCTGCTCCTGCTTGTAAAGGAAACACACAAGCTAGCCACCACCACGGTCTTCCACTCCACTGCCACAGGTTGCTTTCACGTGACTGCAATCTAACACCCCAACCCAGCAAGTGCCACCCCAGGCTGCATTTAGATGCTCCCAGAGGGCCACTTCTGCCAACACATCCTCTGTAAGGGATGGTAAAATGAGAAGAGCCTTCACCTTGAGTGGTATAAATGCCTCCATTTTCTTGTGGTAGAAGAGAAGTCAAAAACTGTGGATGTCAATCATTGCCCAGCAGTGGGAAACAACAGGCCCATGACTCTGCTTCGCCCCCATGCCCATCTGCACCTTGTGGAAGTTCGCTCTGGGCCTCTTCCCGTATTTTGTGTGTGTCGTCCACGTGGGAGGGCAGAGATTAGGAAACTCCAGGGGTCTGCTATTGCTTCTTCCCCTCTTGTGGTTGGTTATGCTGCCTTCCCAGCACAGGTTGTGACATGCTCCCGACTTCAAGGGACTGAGGCAGAGGACTCCTTTTGCTGCATTTAGTAAACAAGGAGCTTACCAGGCTTTCTGTGCTGTTTTGAAAAAAAAAATAAGGACACTATCTTGATGCAAAAGCAACTCTGTCTAGAGAAAGACCAGAGATATGGATACTACTTTGGAAAAGCAGCATTGACACTTCACTCAGAAGGGGGAGTTGATCTTGGTCTGAAACCTGGACAAGAGCAATTGTCCTCTTCATATGCTCTTGGAACACAAGAAATTAATTTCTTCCTTCAAATAAAATATTTTTTTTTAAAAGAAGGCCTCTCTTAGAATATCCCTGGCCAGATCCCCTGCTGATGTAAATCCACATCTCTCTTTGGACACCACTGTAGAGGTGCCAATTACAGAACTAAGGATGTAACTGCCACGTAAAGAAATTTTGTGCATATATTTGCACATGCACACGCATCGATACACCCATAGGCATACCTATTAACACACACTTGCTGTGCTCTTCAGACATCTTAGAAACAGGAGGCCTGAGCCTCACCTCAGTTATGGCCAGAGTTAATCAGCAGTGACTTCCTTTCAATCAGATTACACCAGTGAAACCAGCGCTGTGCCCACCAAAGTCCACACCACGCAGAGGTTGCAGGATCAGCCCCTCATGGATGCTTCATGCCATGCTGGCAGATGGACTAGGGTCAAAGTATTCCTGCTGCTGTACATTTTCCAGAGTCCAAACTATAGGGCTCATATCTTTATACAGCCTAATAAAACTAATGAGATTTCCTCCCACGTTTTGAGGTCAACAAAATGTTTCTTTCTGCCTTCTCAAGCAACAGCATGAAGATCTTGCTTTTCAACTCGAACCTTCAGGTGTGAGCACCAAAGTACCCAAGTGCATCTTTGCCCTTCAGCTGGTGTCCGTGTGCCCCCAGCTCCCAGTGTTTGGGTGAATAAGACCCCCCTGTTTCTGCCGCAGGGGGTTAGAGATTCCCATCCAAGCCACTGGCCAAAGCAGTTTTTCACCCTAAGCCCTCCTCAAGAGTGCTGCAGCCAGACCCAGCCCACAGGGAGTGATGTCATTGTCCACACCTGAGTCTCCCCTGAGTATCTTTTTTCTTCTCCATACTCTGCATCTTGAGCCACAGCTTTAAGCTGTGGAGTATTTAGTTCTTCCTGTGTCTGGGGGGGGAAGGTGACTCACCATTTGGATCAGCATCTTGAAGAAGTCATGTTAAGGCTCTATCAAAATAATGAAATTCAGACAGCTCTTTCTCAATATTTGCAACTGCTCAGGTCTTCATTTCGTTTTGTCACTGCTTGCCATTTGGCAGACTTCAGAAAACCTTGCATTACCCTGCGTCGGTGTCTGAGGACACAGGGGTCTGGATGAGCAATACTGATGCTTTGCAGAGTGCACTGTGAGAAAAACAAACTGCGTAAGCAGTTTCTTCATTCTAGGAAAAAGCACATCTGAATATTACATGACTTTGTCAGATGTGTTTTGCTTTTTTAAAAAATTGGGCTTCCATTGGTAACTCTGCTGCCTTTCAGTGGCCAAAAAACACCAAAGGATTCTCCACAGGGAGACTAGAGCATTTGGACTTGTGTGATGCTGGTGTGTCAAGCTAGGTATGAATAGTAACAGGAGTGAGGTTTTAAATAGACTCCAGCAAATGCAAATCTAGCTATTTTTAAAGTAATGCACTGAATCGGAATCACAAATTAGATCAAATACTACAGCAAATACTAAATTCCAACAGCAGTTGAAAGGTCAGTGTCTCACTATAGTGACACCGTACAATTTTGTGAGTGCAACACAGCTGTAGTGAACCTGAAACCGGCACTAAAACTGTACGAGTGTGTATATCTGGCACCAATGAAACCTGAGATAAACACTGATGCACATGAAAAGGGGATTATGGTAGCGCACGCTCGTGTGTTTGCTAACTTTGTGTGCCTCGTTAACCAGGGGCAAACAGACATCTACATACTCAGGCTGCCCAAAATACATTGTTCCCATAGAATATAATCTCAGTCTCCAGAACAGACTCCTGTAATAGGGCAGCATTCTTTCACGAAGTTATCTGGCGGTGAAAGACTGCAATACCTTCGCTGGGTATTGACACCGGAGTTCAAAAAGCTAATTGTCGGTGGCCTTTAAAAATAGGAAGCACGAAGGCGCGTACTTCTCTTGAGGGGGCGGAGGGAGCACAGCACTGCCGGGGGACCTCTGCAGCTACAAATCTGCCCTGAGGAATGCCACCAGTTAAAAATACCTCGCTGGCCCCTGCGTGAACTCAGCGGTGCCATCAGAACCATTAGATAAAAATAAGGTTTTCTTCCTTTTCGCTGTCCTTTATCCCCACGGAGCCCCAAAGCCACGGCTGGGGGGGG
>VZTI01002772.1:46611-57711 GCA_013397865.1 Struthidea cinerea
GGCCCTCCGGGGTGCCTGCGGCTGGCCCTGCGCAGTCATGAGGGGCTTACGGCGTGTCTGTGTACAGATACACGTGTGCGTGCGTGCGTGCGTATATATATGTGTCTGTGAGCCTACATACACGCACGCAGGTGTGCGCGCAGGGCTCGGAGTGTGAACGCCCTCAGACGGGGAAATCGGGATGTGCCAGCAAAACGTCCGCTGGTTTTCTGGTGTCCTGTGTGGTGTGTTTCTTGTCTCTCCTATCACTGCAGGAAGCCAGGGGGTTGCTGTTTCCTGCCTGTTGTAGATGCAGTGTTTTCCGGTGAAGTTGTCTTTGGGGAATTGTGTGGGTGTCGAGCACAGAAGAGCTGCTAGTGTGGAAAAATTGTGCTCGCCATTGAAAAGAAGAGGTTATAATTGTAATTGTAATTGATTTGAATTGAGAGTGTTCTGCTGAGTAACAGTTTAATGTATTCATCCTTTTACTTGCTGTGTTTGTCTACTAACAAGGGCCGCTGCCACTGCCCAGTGTTTTCAGAAGAAAGAAAAACTGATTTTCAAGGACTACAGCTCGTTCACACTTCTTTTTTTTTCCCCCCAAATGGCTTTAGTGACTTTAAAATTACATTTCTCTAACAGGCAAACATAGTTATATCACAAGATATCTCTTTGATGTTTTATGTTTGTGTACATACACTGCTAATTCTTTTTTTTCCTGTTACATTTGATTCAGTGTGATTCCCTACTTTTATGCTGTTGTTCTTTCATGAAATTTTTAATTAGAAACTATTCAATACTTGCAGATCTAGCAGGCAGAGTTTTAGATTATCGGAATATAGGTTATACTCTCTCTAGTATTTTCTATGTCACTATTTGCAGAGGCTTTAAACAAACAAAAAAGGTCTTCTCTTATTCTTTATTCAGGCTAATAGTAGGTGTTGAGTGTTACTTGTTTTAGTTGAGTTTCTTGTTAATGACACTCATATCACTTTGTTTCCTAGAGAATTGGTGAGCAGAAAACTTGATTTTAATGAAATATCTGGCATGTGCTGAGAAACAAGTCAGAAAACCTGGCCAAAAGCTAATGTCGTCCGAAACGCCCACAGACAGGCCAGAGGTGCCAGTGGAAAATACCGTGTTCCCTGAAGTTCCTGATGGGGAAGGAAAGGCGAAGGCAAGTGACGATCCTGTAGACAGACTGGAGGCAGGCTTGGGCAAGGAAGAATGCCTTGAGTCCATGTCCAAGAGGCAAAGGAAGAAGCTGCTGAAGCAGAAGCAGTGGGAAGAACAGAAAGATCTACGGAGGTATGGTTTGCAAAGCAGCTTGCCATGGTTCACATGTAATGTTTAGTACTAATAATAATGCCGTGTCAGCAGAATTTGTTTGTGAATTGCTTCAGCAAATCAAGGCAGTTGAACGAGTTTTCTCCCACACCAGGTTTAAAGCAGTAGCCCCAGGCTACTTCGTCTGCACTTGAAGAGGCTGTAAAGGTAAGCATCCCCTCCTCATACTAGAATTGTTCCTCAGCTTGAAGAGGATGTCAGGAGGGATTAAAACGTGCATTTGTCAGAAGGGAAATAAAACGTGTGGCCTTGTTCCTTTCTGAATGGGCTGTGCCTCTTTCCCTGGTGCTGTCAGACTTGAAAATCTCAAAAAGACACTGAATAAAAGCAGCTACATTTGACACATGAAGTACTGTGCTACAAGTTACGTTGACTTATAATCTGTTGGAATAGTTTGGAAAGACGATGAGCTGCTGTTCTGTTGTGTTGAGAGATCAAGTGTATCTGCAAATGCACTGATGGTGGTTTATTCCTATCCTGCTGACTGCCAGGTGCTCCTTCCCAAGACAGTGGTTGTTGCTATCTCTGAAATTTGATCTCCCAACTGCCTGTTCCTGACAGGAGGATGGAACAATTTCTTCAGAATCCTTTTGAAAAACTGTTCAGTGAAACAGGATGTAAATTGCCTTCCTCATTCTGATACTGTGATTTTTGTCAATCTTTTTGGTTAGTTCCGTTACAAGACGTGACTCATAGCATCCTTAAATCTGTGAGAGTCCCAGTATTGACTTAATTGAATTTGTGTCAGATGTCTGTCTTTGTAGGTATTTACAGAACTTCACAAAGATGGGGGTGTGTTTTGTGTTGGTCTCCGTGTAGCACAGATGCAGGCAACAGGCCGAGTTTAAACTATCAGAGTCACAGGACAGCTGCTTTGGCCCTAGAAGTCTGCATCTGTGTGCATAACATGGTACCTCAGCAGACTTGGCAGCACTTTTTGAGGATTGATTTGTTTGTTTACTTAGGCAGAAACGGAAAGAAAAACGCCAGAAGAGAAAACTAGAACGTCAGTCAAAATTGGATTCCAGTAGTGAGGGGAATGACAGAAAGTGCATGCGCAGAGAAGTTGTTCCTAGCACACTTCGCCTCGTTGTGGACTGCAGCTTTGATGACCTGATGGTGTTAAAGGTAAAAGGAACTTCAGATTAACTAGGCATATTTCATTTTCTTTATAAATACAAACTGTATATTCTCAAGAATTTCCCATGGGTTAAAGACTGAGTATTGTCACAGTGATAAACCTGCTTGATTCCTCAGATTAATTCTGCGTGTTAATTAAATCCCTGTGATTTTTTTTTCCTGGAATAATGCAAATTAAGCACATGCATAGAGGTGTCCAAGTAGACTGGTGTGGAAGATGTGTCTCCTTGTCAGCATAATCCCTTCACAGTGGGTGTTTTTTCTCTCAGGATCTGATGCCCACACTCTCTGAGCAGTCACTTTTGCCAGTTAAAAGCTTCCTTTTTCTCTCTTTAGCTTCTGACTGGCTCATGATAAAGCATTTTGTGATGGTGTGTAATGAAGGACTAAGTAAAACCAAATTGTGTTGTGTACAGGATGTTAAGAAGCTCCACAAGCAGATTCAGAGATGTTATGCAGAAAACCGCAAGGCATTTCATCCTGTGCAGGTATGTGTGAACAAACTGAACACTGACTGTTGCCAAGTACCAAATATGAGAACTGTAGTAGGAAAAAAAATATTTAGGCTGCCTCTTCCGTAAGAAAATGACTTCTATTGTAACACTCACGTTATAAATATACCCCTGTAGATGGAACAGTATGTGCATGCAGATGAAAAGTGCCAGATCCAGGTGTGCCACTAAGATACTGTTGATACTCTCAGTTTTATCTGTGGCAAATTAAAAAAAAAAAAGTCACTCTAAGTGCAAATTTGTCTTTTAAATGTATCACTAACTATATGAATATGGTCCTAGTACTGCTTCCATCTAAAAAATATTAAGAGTTTTAGCTGACAGTTAAGGGTAGCAAGAGAGGAAACAAATTGTGGAAAGTTAACATTTCTGTAATTTGTACCTCTTGTTTGTTCTGTTTGAAGTTTTACTTGACCAGCCACGGGGGACAGTTGAAGGCCAACATGAACGAAAATGACAAAGGATGGGTGAACTGGAAGGTGAATAATTGAGTATTTCTGTAAAAAGTTAAAGTCTTGATTGTAGTTGTTAACTATATTGTTAGTTGTGAAGAACATGATTTTTTTCCACCTGGGTTTCTCTAATACATGAGAGCAATAGCATATTTGAAAAAGTGTGGCTTTTTGTCCTTTTAATTGATTTAACTTAAATAAGCCAAAGACTACTTCTTTTGAATCTAGATTTGATTTTTGTTCTAAAAACTAAACACAGATCTATTTTCACTTGTTTTTATTGAACAAATTGCATGCTTGATAGACTCAGCAGGACTCCAATTTATGCAGTTCCAGCAGTTGTCTGTCTTGACAATGCTCTTTTTTTTCTTGTCCAAAATAAGACTTTCAAGTCATGATGTGATTCTCTCACATGCACCTTCACTTGCATCACGTTGAGAGAAGTAGCTTCTCTTACAGTCAAACTTATGTTGGTTTTCCTTGTGACTCCCTGTTAAGCCACTATTCCAACAACTTCAAAGGAAGAGCATTTAGAATAAATAAAAGTAGTCCTGTTTTCAGCAGTTCTTGTGCAATAGCTGCTTCATGAGAGCATAGCATAAACCTCTCTTACCAGGCAATTAATGTTAACTAAGCATTTGCTTCTGGGTTGACTTTTTTTACTGGACTTGAATATTATTTGGATCCGTAGGAGAAATATGGTAACGTTTGAAGGGAATCACAAGAACTTAAGGATTTGTAAAGTTCTTTTGGGGTTTCAGAAAATCTCCTGTTGATTTTTACAAGTCAGTGCTATAGGGACGGGATTGTTTATGCAGAAAATTAATCTGCACTGTGCTACGTATTTGAACGTGAAGGAGGAATGTGGAATGACCGCATACTGTTGGATTTATTTTTGCCAGTCTCATTTTGGGTCTGTAAAGCTTGGCCAGCAATTCATCAGTTGAATGTAACTTCTTTTAACTACCTTTTTTTGAGGATATCCAAATTAGAACAGAGCACTATAGTGAGCTAATAAAGAAAGAAGACCTAGTATATCTTACCTCAGATTCCCCAGACGTTCTCAGAGAGCTTGATGAGAAGAAAGCCTATGTGATTGGAGGACTGGTGGATCACAATCACCACAAGGTAAACTGTGGGTCTGTTTCTTTGCAGCTCTTTTTTTTTTGGCACCTTATTTGACATTATTGCTGTTCATGTGTAAACTAACATAAATAATGGGAAAACTTCTTCAAAAAAGAATTCCAAAAAACGTTGAAGAAATGTTAAAAAAGCTTGTGGTGGTAGCAGTGGCTTGTGTTCCAGAGTTTTTTTATCCTTTACTCTTCCTCTGAAAAAATACCATGTGACTACAACCTGAATAACTTTGTACTTTAACATTAGCTCACCGTTAAAACAGGCTGTGGCTGGTGGTTCTAGAGCTGCAGCTGTGTGGACAGGTTTCATTTACAGTCCTTTTGACCACAGGACACAGTGTGACATATATAGAAAGTAGTGAGTTTTCCAGAGGTTGTAGCCCTTGAGGCAGGTACTGTCTAACCAGGGTAAGTTTCTTTTTGTAAGCAACTTCTGAAGTGACATCATGGCAGTACAGGTGAACCTCCTGCCAGAAAATCATACTCACAGTAAATCTGTATGGGCTGATCTGAAACGGTGATTCTCAATCCACTTGTTTTGGTGTCTTTTCCCCAGGGAATTACTTACAAAAAAGCTGTAGAGCAGGGAATTGGTCATGCACAGCTCCCACTTGGAAACTTTGTCAAAATGAACAGTCGGAAAGTGTTAGCTGTCAATCATGGTGAGTTCTAAATCATAAAATAATTGCATTATTTTAGAATATACCTGTGATAGTCACAGTTCAAACCCTCTGCACTGCAGATACCTAAACCTTGGTCTATTATGTTGATATTTCTTGAATTTACTTGCCTTCAGAATACACAAACTGCCCTGACCTTTAAATATTATAGATATGGTTGAATGTAAATGATGGTGTCTTAGCCATTTAGAAGTGCACATTGTATCCTGTTGGCTTGTCTGAGGATTACTTGTGGCTTTCTTACGATCCTGGTCTTGTTCCCAGGCTTACTATATAACTGAGTAAAATGTGGTAAACTATCCAACATTGTATTTTATTGTATTGTACATATTTTATGCCAAGGGAGGAAGGATGTTTGTGATGTTTTCACCTCTCTGGACAGCTTTGTTCAGCAGTAACTGCCTCAGTACCTGTAGACTTTCCTCAGTTGGTATCAGCAGTACTCCAACTGCTGAGCTTTCATGACTGTATTTTTACCTGATTTTTTGGTTGTGATTGAAGTATTCAATTGCTTAACCAAATATTGAATCCACTCCTTTTAAACTTTCAGCTTTATCATTAGATTGTCTTTCAGTGTCATTAAACAAAAATACATGCAAAATGGAGCCTACACAGACCTTCATGGAAGTTTTTGTTATGGCGTTGAAGTCTTTGTTCCCCACAATGTGCCCCACTGCACATTCTTTAGTTTATCTTACCTTGCTTTATTTCAAGTTTATTTTTTTATGTAACTCATTGCTTAATGGTAACTTTATTTTCTTAAAGTGCTGTTGATTAATGAGGTTGGCATTTTCATGATAGTAACAATTATTTAAGCATGGAAGAGAATATAGTATGTCACAGGACTTAAAAATTATCAAATCCTATGTATTTGTAAGATTTTACATTTTTCTAAAATTGGATCTTTAACTGTTGCTTTATACAGAAAGAAAGAGCTAATTATAGGAGGGGTAAAAATCTTTGTTAAAGTGCATCCACAGCAGGATTCCTGTCAAACATGTGGAAGCATTGGTGCCTGTACAGAAGGCACTGGTGAGACTGAAGTGTTGGGGGGACCTTCCTCTCAGTCCCTGAGAGAAATACTGTCATGCAGCTGGAGACTCAGTGTGCTTGGCTTCAGGCTGCAGCAGTAGCAGAATTGCCTTGTCTGTTCCTGCCTGCACTTCATCAGCTCTGCTCTGAAGGTGCCACAAGAGAATGCACGTAAACCTCTGTAAAGATGGATTTGGGGATGTGTTGCTATCAGCAATTCACTTACTTCCCTGTAACAGAGCTGATGGGCTTTTTTGATGTTGCAGTGTTTGAGATCATCCTTGCATACCTGGAGAAGAGAGACTGGAAGGAGGCCTTTTTCAGTGTCCTGCCACCGAGGAAAGGGGCTGTTCCTTTGGGAGAAGCCAATGATTCATCCAAACATGCTTTGTCTGGAAAAGAAGATGAAGACAATGACTCGGACAGCAACTAGGCTTCAGAATCGGATGATGGGAAAGATGAGACATGCTGTTCGTGGGATAAAACTGGGACATGAAGTAGTTAACACTTCAAAGACCATCTGCTGCCCATATAATTCTGAACTGTCTCAGTGCTCAGTAGTCCCAGAGCTGTTTCTGTGCATGAAGGGTAAACTTAAATACAGTTTTTTACCCTGAAACTTCAATATAATAGCTTTTTTTAAAAAAAAGAAATTAATGGCAAATGCAGCATTTAGTTTTTTTCCCAGGGAAGCTGTTTAATTTAATTTTTTTAGTATTATTTTTTTATACACACCAAGTTGGGTGCGAATGCCAAGAGCATCAGTAGTTACTATTTTAATGTGTACATTCCTGTCTCCATTTCTGCTCAAAGTTCTCTTAAAAGCAATGAATGACAAGTGTTCCTTTGACTCCAAAACCTATACCACTAGTGCCTGCTGCAAAGTGTGCATGAACACTCTAAACTCTGATTTTCCTGAGCATCTCAACAGACAATCACAAGCAACTGAACTGCCTGATTTATATATCATGTTTAGTTAGCTGGGGTCAGTAGGTGCAATGTGAATGCAGGGTTAAGCCAGTGCTTTATACTTGAGCTTGAGTGGGATGGGTGTTGGCACAGGTGCAAATCATGTGCCTTGGCTGGCATATCGTGCATACTGAGGTGACATAATCACTTTAGATTATTTCTTCATCTTCTTAGCAAAATTTCTCGCACAGCCTCAGAACAACACCAGGAGACAGGAACTCTTCCTTACAGAGACAGTGGCTACACCTCAAATGATAGAGGCCTGCAGCAAGATAGGCACTCCTCAGCACATAGCAGCAATACAAGCGAACGTCTTGTCACTCAGATTCAGTATTCCTGTGTAATAACATGATCCTGTATGTATTGTGTTGTCTGTCAAATATTTTTCCTTTAAAAAAACAAGTCATAATCTTAGTCTTGGCTGGATGTTCTGATTCATCTTACTCCTAACTGACTTCAGTGCTTTGGCAAAGTAGTGAAGTGGACACCCTGGAAGTGAGGCTTCACTTCAGCCTTGTGAGGCTTGTGTGCCCCATCCCTTTTTCTCCAAGGAGTAGCCAGGTAGCTGCAGTGCCTGAATAAGTGCAGCTCTCCCACGGGTTGGCTGAAGAGCATGAGGACACAGCATCCTAAGTGTTCCTCTCTGCTGAGCTACAATGAGAGGGCTGATTCAAGTATGGCTTGCCTTGTGCCCATTTTTCTTCCTCTCTTTCTTGTTACTGCTTTCAAGTGAAGACTACAAGTGGGATCTCTACGGGTCCCTATGGTCTGTAAAAGGTTGGCAACCAACTGGTTATGACTTACATGCTTAGTGTACTTCTCTCTGCTCCTTTTAAATGGCCAATAGAAAAGTTTCTTCTCTTAAAAAGATGGATTGCGGTTTGTTGCTGAAGTTCCAAGGGGGCTGTTTTTAGGCTTTACAAAACTGTAATTGCTTTGTTGCAGAAACTAGATCAGCCTTTTCATAAAAGCATTGCTGTATTTCTGTAACAAAAAAGGCAGCATAAGTATACCCAGCATATATTACAGTGGTTCTCTAACTGAAATGTGTAAAATTGCAAGGAATTACACCTTTACAGCTGAGGTTCTGCATGTTAATGCATGTAGCACCTGTTAAACCTGATCTAAGACTCCTCAGTCTGTCCAAGGTTTCCTTAAGACCATAAATGTGTCTCATTTACTCAGGCTTGAGAGTGCAGGAGCAGATGGCTTAGACAAACTGGGGACTTTTAGAGACATGCTGAAAGGGTTTCCAAAGCATCTTACGAAATTGTTGTGCAACTTAAAACACAGCCTGTCTTACAACTTCACCAGTGAAATTAGATACACACACCCAGACACATACAGGTGTTCTTAAATTCAGCTGTTTAAATCTGAAGCTTACCTGTCTGTGGAGAAATAGAAGAAAAACATGGTCTGGTATGTTGCTCTTTGAAGGCTGCTCATGCCAACTGCAGTGTCACAAGATCTTGGTGGCTGCTGCCTGTTCATATACGTTGCTTGTCTTGCCCACCTGGTCTTGTCCCCCATCACAAGAAGCATGGCCAGCAGCTCAAGGGAGGTGATCCTCCTTCTCTGCTCTGGTGAGATCTCACCTGCGGTGCTGCGTCCAGAGCTGGGGCTCATGGCATTTGAAGCCCATGGACCTGCTTGAGCAAGTCCAGAGGAGGCCATGAAGATGCTCAGAGTGCTGGAGCACCTCTCCTGCAAACAGGCTGAGAGAGCTGGGGCTGTTCAGCCCAGGAGAAGAGAAAGCTCTGGGGAGACCTTAAAGCACCTTCCAGTACCTGAAGGGGGCCTACAGGAAAGCTGGAGAAGGACTTTTTACAAGAACAGGTAGTGATAAGACAAGGGGGAGTGGTTTTTAACTGACAGAGGGTGGGTGTATGTAGGTGCTAAAAAGCTAGAAGCAGAGAAATTCTTCAGCCTTTTCTCAATATTCTGTGAGAAGACTGTCTTTCCTATGTAAACTATTTTAAACAAGGTCACAGTTTCATAAACTTCTTGCACCCGCAAGCTGTTTTGCAAGATTGTTATGGCTTTGACTTTGAAAATATTATGGAATAGGTCTCTTAAGACTTGGCCAATCCTCTCAAGGGGTGGATGGCCGAGGAACCAATTACCTATTGCCACTCAACACACTTTTTGCAATCTATCCTATATAGTAGTCAGAAAATTATTAAAGAAGAAGCTTCGGCTTCCACTTGTTCATGAGCCTGGACTCTACGTCGTTTTCTTTATGCAACTCGGACGTAACAGTGACGGGTGTAGATTAGATATTTGGAAGAAATTCTTCACTGTGAGGATGAATCCCTTTTTTCATTTTGGATTTACATACTGTATACAAGTTAAAGCACTGTTTGGCACTCTGGTGTTCTAGCTTGTGACATGCTACTTAAGAAAGCAGATTTATTCTTAATTTTCAATCTACAGACCTGGCTGTTGTTCTCAATATTTTCAAGATGGTCACTTGCATATTTCAGGCATGGCCCACTAATGCATTACATTGGAAGGCAGAGATAAATCACTGTACTGTTTTATAATAAGAAAAGACAAGGAATTTGTTTCTGGTAACAGAAATATTTACATGCAGTGCTCCAGGGCACTTCTTAAAGCAGGATCCTTCTCTGAACCAGCTTTAGCCATACAAAGTTAATGAAACTGCAGAAAAACACACAGGGAAGTTCTCTGCTTCACCCTGCTGTCCTCAGGGAAGATCAGCTCTGACATGCTCGTCTAACCAGGACTTACAGACCTTCAATGTGATTTGTTCCTGGGCCACCATGATGTTGAAGAACAGAACATTAAAAAGAGAAGCCACGCAGATGATCTAGAGGAACAAGATCCCTGTGTTTCACCACCAGGCGTCATTGCTGTGCTTAGGAAAGCTCTGACTTTCATCACTAAGCTTTGTAAAGTTTCAGGTACTGTCAGAACTATTGCTCAGCAATGCTGGGCAGCAGAATACATCCAGAGATCTTTAAACCTGTGTAGCAAAGCATTAAAAAGGCAATAAAGAAGGTATGGCTCAGGGAACCTGAAAAGAAAGAAACAGAACATAGGAAGGGGATATGGCAGAAAGTCAAACCTTCTGGTTGAAATGGGCAAACTTTCTTCTAGTTGCATGCAGTGGGAATGTCACAGCAAGATACCATAAGTAGTGAGCCTCAATCCCCTTGGTTCAGATTTCTGAAGTCAGGGACCCCAGCTATGTTCATCTGTGTCCACGTTGTGACAACTTCCCAAACACTGTACTGCTGTAGGTTAGTGTTCTTTCCCCTTTCTTGTCCATTTCCTGGATTCAGGTCAATTTGCCTTTGATTTGGTTTCCACATATGATGTTACAGTTATTTCACAAGCTAAATGCCCCCCTACGTGGCCACTTACTGCAGTTCCCCAAGCACTCACTGGTATTGGGGGAAACAGTGCCAGCTTCCAAAGCAAAGATTTCATTCAAATTGTGGGTCCTGAGGGACATACTGCAACCATCAGGCCTTTTGTTTTACAAATTCCCATGGTATTATGGGGGCGTGACATGCTTTCTCAAATGGGAGTCAGAATTGGATCAGATTTTTCGTAGGGGCCACTGAGCAGCGCACTACCCTAAAGCTGGTCTGGAAAACTAATGACCCAATCTGGATTCCTCAGTGGCTCTTGCAAACTGAAAAATGGTATGCTTTACAGAATCTGGTTAAAGAACAATTACAAGCAGGACGTATTGTCCCCTCCACAAGCCCCTGGAATTCTCCTGTATTTGTCATTCAGAAAAAGAGTGGTAAGTGGCGTTTGCTTCATGATCTCAGAAAAATAAATGCAGTCATGGAGGATATGGGAGCCCTGCAGCCAGGACTCC